>JARFIZ010000397.1:0-584253 GCA_036325965.1 Sinopyrophorus schimmeli
TTTTAATTCATAATTATTTGCATTTAATACAAGAGCTATTTAAAAAGAAACTTAATAAACTTCTTGTATCACCGTTAATAATAAAAATAATTAAACATGTTTAAATGCTTTATGATCCGAATCGAAGCCATGTGCTTTTACTACTTTTGGGCAGACCCTTTAACCTTGATGCAGGTCAGTTTACAACTTTCATTCATAAATCAAGGTCGGTAGCTGCACCATGGAGTCGGCTGCTAGTAACCATTGTCAAATTACGAAGTTTAAAAAATTTTAAACTGTTAGAAATAACAATTTATAATAAATAGGAATAATAAACTATATTAATTTGTGTAAATAAGTGTGAAAAATAAAATGTAATTTTTTGTGGAATATTATAAAGAATCCGTATTTGTGATCTGAGCCACATTAGTTTTTAATAAAAACATAAAAAAATATGTAATATTTTAAAGGTCTGAACTAACAAAAAGGCTTTAAAAAAAAATTAATTTAAAAGTTGTAGTGGCAGCACCCCAAGTTGGTAAACATGTAACAAGCACCCCAACTTGTCCAACATTCAACTGAATATAGGTTAAGTTGAATAATGTTTAAAATTAAAATTAGTGTTAAAATCTACATTAAACTTTAAAATTACATCAACACAGTAAGCTAAATTTCATAATGGATGCTGATAACACTTTGGAAGAAGGTGAAGTATGTTTATAATGATTACAAATGCTCATTTACTTACTCAGTGATTTTTACAAGATATTGGATAATGATGATTATATTCCACAAGATCGACCTTCCAATTATCTCTCTATGTTGGAACCCAGATTTCCAATAGTGGAAGAAGTTGAAAGTGACGATGACTTTGCTTCATCTAGCGACACCGATACTGACTCTGATAACAAATCAAAAAGAATTAAACAACCTAAGTTAAAACTTAAGCCTAAAGCATGCCATTCAAAGGGCACTCGCTTAAAGAAATATGACATTTGGAGTACACGAATACAAGAAGATGCTTTGTTAGAGAATTTAGTAAACTGTGATGTTAGTAACGTTGATCGGTCTAGAAATGTGGAAACATATCCTTTACCTAGTTATATCACTCCTAGGAAAACAAATAAACGTACACATGATGATAGGAATAAGTCCGATATACGTTTGAATAAGAGATCTGAACGTTATTCTGAACATCATAATACAAGTACAGTGTCGAGGACAATTTTAGACATGCATGCTACGATTGATAACTCAGAAGAAGACATTGCCAGGGATATTGCTAATAAATTATTTGAAGAGAAGGAAGACTTGATTCGTAAGTTGTAATTAAATTTATTAACGACTTATCAGTTATAACTTTAGGTATGGTAGTCGAGATAGCTGGAAAATCAAAAGCGTTAGAACTCTTTAAAGAAACTAAACGAATTGAAGAGAATGGAGGCATGCTAATTATGGTAAGAACTTTGCAATTTATTTACAGATAGTTGTAAACAATGATTAGTTATAACTAGAAGTTTACAGAATGAAACAAGGCGCAGAACTCCAGGAGGAGTGTTCTTATTTCTTGTTAGACACGACAACAATATAACGAGGGAACAACAAATTAAAATATTTGACGAAGAAAGACTTAATTATAAGAAAATCGTACGCACAAAAAGAAAACAGAAACTTCAGCAAATAAAACAAAAAATTGGTAAAATTTGTGGACTATTCTTATTTACATAATATTGATCATTGTCTTTTCTTTAGCTGCTTCAAAACAAACTTTACCTGAGCTGTTAACAAGCGCCGAATTGTGTGCCCAAAATTTAAAAGATAAAGATCGAACAAGGCGTAAGAGCGAAGAAATTGACGTGAAAAATCCTCCACCTTCACCGGTTACTGACGGACACGAAAATAGTATGGATGGAATGGAAAACATAAATAAAGAAGAAAATATCATCGAAATAAATCAAATGATAAATAGTACAGATAGAAACATAATAAGCTATGAAGATGACTACATTGATAATGCCGTTGAAATGGACTTATTCTAATTTTTCTATCTAAAAATATATTATTTATTATAAATATATTTTATAAGTATTAATTATCGACTTGTAGGAACTACGTATTTAGTTCATTAATTAATTTATAGTAAGGCATGCTTAAAAATTATTATTTTTTATAATAGAAGATCTAACGTCAGAAATTGAATATTAAAGAGGTAACTCAAATAATACATAAATTAAATATTTTGTACTAAATGTAAATAAAAGCGTTGTTGCTATATAGTTTTAACTAATTACATATTTGTTTTTGAGGGATTTAATTTTGTTGCTTGCATAACAATTTGAATAATCATAGATTTTACAATATTGTTGATTCTATTGATTATCAGTATTTGTCTTCATTTTGTTGAACTATTAATTGTATTGTATTGATATACCTGTTTATTTATTCTATTAAATGTGGTTTTTAATGTATCATATGAAGTAATTAAATATTGATAAAATTTTAATGAGTATTTTGAACGTTTAACAATAGCATGCTTATTTCATTTAAAACGTTTACAAATTCTATTTTAAGAATTTTAATTATTAGAGTTAGTAGTAAGGTCTTTACGATAAATGAAGCATCAAGTTTTATCTAAGTATCTCCATGCTTTTATTGAATTTACCCCTTAAAATAAAATACCATATTTTAATACCATTATTTATTTATTTTGTAAACTGTTGTAATAGTAAATCATTCAACATAAACAAAAAAAATTAAAGTTTTGCAAATTAACGTAACCTTTTTAATAAACCACAGTACCACACCCTTGCTGTATAAGAATTATTTAAGTAATACGAATCAAGTTTAAAAAATGTGAATAATTTGTTTCGTTTTTCGTTAACTTTAATAATAATGTACACAGTAAGTGCAAGACATTGACTTAAATTGTACCTAGTTATAAATTCAAAAACAATTTGAAAAATGATATTTTAGAAGCCTTAAAATATGAATGGTTTTGTGCCTAACTACAAATTACTACCCTTATTAAAATTACTTTAATAGAACTTTATCACAGTGTTTATTATATGGATGTAAATGCTTTTATTAGAATTGACGCGTATTGAGAAATGATCTTTTATAGTTTTCTAAGATGATTTTGTTGATAAAAACAATAAGGCATATTATTTAATTTTGAATTGGTTTCTCTTAGTGAACATACCTACAGCCATGTAGATATTGGGATTATAATTAATTTATATGTAATCCCATATAATGCATAATGTTTAAAAGAGATTCAACAAACACTGTAATTTATCTTTGACTTGTTTCTGATCGTAACAGTTTGTTAGAAACCAATAATCATTTAAATATTTCAGACATTTGAATCATACTAAATGGTTTTCCACTGAACGTAACATGAAATTATCTCACGTGAGATGCCATAAAGAATAAGTTTTCTAGGGGGCAAATTAAATAGATATTTAAAGATCTGTGGCAAGTCCCATTAGCTAGACTTGTAATGAAAGCAAAGGAAAAATCATGTCCCTTTCAAAACTGTTCAGTCATGAATGGGACATTATTAATATTTTTTGAATTTTTGTTATTGCTCTTTTAAAACTGAATGGATAGCTAATCGTTTTTTACATATCATTAGCAGACCTCTCGAAATTAGTAAGTTTAGAAAATTGTCCCTTTCATGCACCACCACCCTACAAAAGAACAAATGCGATATGTTACTTACTAAATTCATTTTCAAATTTTGGTGTTGCATTTTGAATCATAAGAATTGATACAGCATAGTACAGTAACTCTGAGGCCAATACGGCAATCCCAAGCAGCACATGGGCTAAATTTAAAATTTTTCTCGATGACCACGTTCCATTTAAAAGGGGCCTATCAAAGTCAGCACTCGGGTGCGCTTCCATAGTCACTGTTTCATCTCTCTTAAAGCACCTTAAAATATAATTAATCAAAATCAAACGTACACATCTAAATATACAGTTATATTCCAAAGGCACTACTTTAGAACACAGAAAATAGTATGAAACATTAATAGAAGGCTGCATTTTGTCATTCCATAAATTGTAATGAAAATGTTTTGATTCTCTGATTTGAATTTAATTTTTACGACAGTGTATCTCAACTTGTAGCAAGATTAAATGTAAAAAAACCTTTAACGTTCTAAAATTAAGTGTACTTACATAATGCCATTTGACTTATGCTTAGATGTAAAGTTAATTTATTGTAAATGATGGAAAAAAGCCAAATGTGCAGTTCAAACGAAAAGTGGCATAGTTCTGATTGTGTCCTTTGCATTCCTTGGTTTGCAAAAAAGGAAGAGAAACACTGTCTTTTGATTTACGTAAAGTGATTGATAGAAATTTGGATGATTCCCTACCCCTATGATTCCTATCGCTATTCTTGTAAATATCAGTACAATTATGTTAATATACAACCAGATTGTGGATAATCTTCAGAAAATAAATCATCGTTATTATTAAGTAACCTGACGACGTATTTCCTTTCTAAATTACCAAATCTTTAGGACTCACTATATAGAAACATGTGTATTGCATTTCGTAACTCCTGATCCATATGATAATCAGTGGTGCTCAAAGTTTCGTTGGTCATAGGACTCGTATATTTGCCCGACATAAACCATTCCCCGATGGCTTGTTTTTCATAAACAAATCCATCGCTGCATCTCACAGGTTCTCTCATTATTTCCTGCGTTATAGGACACAAAAACTCCGGAGGAACATCGAGCAATTGATTTTCCGACAAGTTATTCACTTGCAATTCGTCCATCTTCAACCATTTCAATTCCTTCAACAGTCGCTCCTCTTGTTCTTCACCTGCGATCATCGTTAATAAAATAATTTGCAAAATTTAAATTAAAAAAGAAGTACTACCTAAATCCAATCCAGAACAAACCCTTTCTTCTGAATTCGTCAAGATTTTTTGGCCATCGAGACCTACGTTCGTCACGTTTACGATGATATCCTCGAACTCTATTTCGTGTAACCATTTCAAGACATCTTCGGTTGTCCAATTAATAATTAATTTTCTTCTGTACGCCGTGATTTTATTATTAATCGTCGTCTGCATTACCTGTGGATTTAATTTCTGAATTACTATCTAGCAATGGTAGATTTGCAATCGACAGAATACAATAATAAATACCAAATAGTTTGCAAATTTAATTTACCAATTGTTCGGGAAGTTTCCAAATCCACAAAGTTTTATCCATACACCCAGTTGCCAGAAGTGAACAATTAAAGCTAAACGAGCACGATGTAACTATTGAATCGTGGTCCAAAACATGCAAACATTCGGAACTGTATACGGACCACAAACGTGCTTGTCTATCTGTAGCTGTTGAGCAAGCAATTTCGCCAGTTTTCGGAGAAAACCTCACAGATATTACGCTTCCTCCATGCCCCTGCAGTTGTCTCCACAGCTTCACTTCAATGATGTCGTAGATAAACTCGTTCTGGTTCTACATTTTAAATGAGTCAGCATAATGAAGGGAAATTGAAGAATTATAACTTACGTTTTTGGGAATAGTGATTCTCCACAATTTGACAAAGCTATCGTTCCCGCAAGTCGCGAGCAAATAATTTTGTTTGCTGATCGAGGTGAGAAGAGGCATGGGTTCTAAATTAGAAGAGAAATCGCTATTTTGTATGCCCAAATCATGTGCATCGTCCTGGACGTAAATGTTCGTTCCCTCCACGGTCCATAATCGAAAATCGAAATTGTTACAAGTAGTGGCGACGATTTTTCCATCGGGCGAAAAACATGCCGACGTGACGGCGTCCGAATGCCCCTCGAACGAACTGAAATATAATTAATTGTGTACTATTTAAAAAGCAATATTTTTTTGGTATGCCTCACGTTATTAATGCGCCGTCCTGGAGATCCCATACGTAAGCTTTTTCATCGTCCCCAGCTGTTACTAAAAATAATCCATCGGGCGAAAATCTGCAGTCCTTTATCGATAGGCTGCTTGGAGCTAATTCTAGTATTTTTTCACCCGACTGAAATTCGATATAACACAATTATTGGTTTGCTGGATTTTGATACCGAAGAGAACTAATTTTGTTTACAACGATGAGATCTTCGATTTAATGGAAATTGCCTTATAACAATAGGTTGTTTTGAACACAAATTGTTTAAACTCAATTATATGGGCCGTTTATTTTGAAAGTGACCCAAGTCCATTTTTATCTTTTTTCAAGTTAACTGTGGTGACATTTATAATTTATGCTGAACTATCAAAAAAATAAATCGGCATTGAAATATATTTAATACATTTGAAAATTTTGTAACACGTACATTTTCATGATAATATAAAAACTGAAAATCATAATTTTGAAAGTGACCTAAGTCCACTTTTTATTGATAATGTCAAAAAGTAAGGCCCAAAATCTTGAAAGCAGTGATGAAGGTAATTTAAATTACATTATAATATTGAATTAAATTTTAAAGAATAATATTTAATTAAAGAAATTATTCAACCCATGGAAAAGGATAAAATCACAAGATTGCTTGGTTCTGAAAGTGAAGAAGAATTAAAATCATACAACAAATATAGAAAAAGAAAGAGAATTTTAAAACTTCATTCTTCAACAGAGGAAGAGGAACTAATTGAGAATGCGAATTTACAAAACAGCTTCAGAGAAGGATTCAGAGAAAACAGAAGTGATACTTATATTCAGAAACTTCGTAAAATTAAACGAAATTCGGGAAAAAGATACGATACATAAACGGGAAAAATTATACCGGTCAAAGTTTTTCAAAATAAAGATTGCCAATGTCGAAAAGACTGCTTAAAAAATTGCCACGTCAGGCTAGACCTAAAAAATTTGGAAATATTGTATTGCATCATTATACAAAAGTATAAGGAGCATCACATCACTAAAATACCGACACATGATGGACTTACTGCGATATATACCTCCAGAATACCATAACTACTTTAAATCCCTTCCGCATACTGAAAATGTTAACGATTAACTTGTTATTAAATTTAATTTCTTTCTTCTAAAAACTATAAAGTATATTAAATGGTTTTTTAAATTTTTTAAGCTATATGTAACAGACTTAAGCTCTTTCACATTTTATAACAAAACAAATTTTTATTTTGAAAGTGGCCTAAGTCCTTTCAAGGTAAGCAAGGACATATTATACACTTAATAATAGCGATTTTTTAATAGGAATTATAAAATTAACTCTCTTAAATACGATTTAGCATTGCGAGTCAACCATATACCTTATGTATGTTCTTAATTTTGTAAAAACGCAAAACCTTAAATATTTCAAATTAAAGATAAATGGACTTAGGCCACTTTCAAAATAAACGTCTCATATGGTGATATATTACGCAAGAACAAGATTTTATATCAATTCTATAAATTAATTGGTTAAAGATGGATACCCCTGAGCGCGCAATAGATATAAATTTGAAATATTTTTATTTATATACCTGTACCTCGCTATACGGCCTGTTCTAATTATGGCATTTTGTCGATGTACAATGTTTCGTTATACAGTCAAAAAGAATGCTGTACTGCTAGCGGCCTTCTGTTTACTTTCAGCTCAAAATAATTGATTCGTTATATGACTTTTCGCTTTATGGCCAGCTTTTCCAGGACGTATCGAGGCCGTAAAGCGAAGCATGGGTGTACTTTGAGAAGTGTTGAGAATTAATAATATGTATCAATTTTATCCATTCCTTTCTCAGATTTAAAATAATTAATGATACAATTGCATCGTTAATAAAATAATTATTGTATGTTTCGTCAGTCCTTTCAAGATACAAATACTTAAATGTCTTGAAATGCTTCATAATTGGAGTGTTCCTTTCAATTGCAATATAACCAACCAAGTATTAAAAGCATTATCAAAGAACATAACAGAAAATGTCTATTTATTAATTGTTGGCTGATTCAGAACGACTTCTTACCGTTGGATTCCAAACAATGGTACATCCATCCAAAGAACACGTAGCCAAAGAATTCCCATCTTTGGAAAACTCCACATGATTAACGGAATACGTATGTCCATCCAAAGGAGACGCACACGTTTCCTCGATATTATTATTCTCCTCAATGCGAAATAATTTCACCAACTTATCGCTAAAAAAAATTAATTGAGCCCCACCATTACAACAAGAAACCATACAATCCAAAACTCACCTAGACCCGATAGCTAATAAATCATTTTCAAAAAAACTACACGAATTAATGGCGGCTTCTGATATGTCGTCAATTTTCTCGATCAATTCGAACGTGTTCGAACTTTCGGCGTTTTGTACCACTTGCATCTCCTGCAAATTCTGCAAGGCGTTTCCTATGATGTTAAGCGACTTGACCAGACTGGATTCTATGGTAATGGCACCCGTTAGGTCCCATATCATGATGGTCTTGTCGTTGGAACCTGAAGAGCCTTTTTTAAATAAATTAAGTTCGTTTTGATGAGAAGAATTCAAAGTACCTGATGCAACTAAGCAGCCATCCCTCGAAAACGTAATGGAATTGACGTACCTCGTGTGCCCTTTCAGCGTCGCGACGCAGGCTCCATCGTTGTCCCATATCCTTATATATTTATCTAAGCTGGACGATAAGAAATAATTACCGGTGTTATTGTATTTTAAGCAAGTCACGGCCGACTTGTGACCGAGACAGGACCCGGTGTGTTCGATGGAAACTTTATTTTGCGTCGTTTTGTATTTTGGGGTGGTCATCGAAGTTATTGTCCAAATTTTGATGTCGTGGCTGTTCCCGCCCGACACCAACGTGTAGTACTTAATTAAGGCGTCGTTTTCTGCAAATACAATTCGATGATGAGTGATTGCTGAAAGATGTGTGCGAATGGAAGTGGTACCGTCTGCAATAATGGCACTCGAGACGTCTATGCAAAGTATGCCCAAGTCGTGAGCGTTTTCGACGAAAGCCAAGGGTGTATAAGTCCCATCATTCGCTGTATCGACCAAATCTGGTACGTACCATACACTAATTAATTCTAATGAGCAGGCACTTATTAAATATTGAGTATCTGGGGTGAATGCGAGCGCTTGTGTTGTTCCTTCGTGATAGAAAAGTGTCCTGAAATTTTAGAGCTTTTCATTAATTTTAATTAAATTCGCAAGAGTTTCGAAAGCTCTTCGAGTACGATTTTCAAATAATAAGCAGAGTGGCTTTTAGAAAATCTATTGAGAGAGGCGATTTCAATTTTTTTTATGTACATATGGCCATAACATTTTTAAAATACAGTTTTTATTTTTAAATGGGACTTATTATTTAGGGTAAATGTATTTTGAAATTGTAGTCAATGAAACTGAGAAATCGTTCTTAGGGTAGCCGATTTGTATTTGTTTTGTATATCAAAGCAAGATTTTGTATAAATTTTCCTTAACGGGAAGAAGTGGCTAAATAATTTTTAAAAAAATCTGCCATTTAAAATCAAACAATTTTTAGATAATAATTGATTTATTTTGGATCGTGCTTTAAGGCCGAGTGTGCCCATTCGAGCTCAAAGTGGCACATTCCGATCTCGGGAAAATGAAGCGCGCCGCTCCGCGTCGCGCTTCATTTGCCTCCCTCGCTCGGAAATGTGCCACTTTTCGCTCGAATGAGCACATCCTCGTTTTTATTGAATTTGGCTACATTAATCTTCTCTCAAAAAAATTAAATTTAGATTTCATATTTCGTAGAAGTTATAGTATTTAGGTACTATATATTTAAAAAAAAATCAAAAAATTGTATTTGCCCCGAAAAAATAGGACAGACAATAAATTAATTAGAAATAAAAGACTTACAAATGATTCTATATTAAAAAACTAAAATTTTTTTAAATTACAAATCCAAGAAAACTATTGCATGGAAGTAATTAATTACAGTATATAACCTAAAAAAAAATTTCAAAAATTCTATCTACCCTTAAAAGAACACGAGAGACTATAAGTTGAGCAAAAATGTAAGAGTTACAAATATTTTTTTTACGATAACCAACTCTGTAATCTCGTAATTTAAAAACTATTGATTTTTTGGCCACGATGCAATTTACATTTTTAAGCAATGATTACGCAACTACAAAGTGCAGTTGATAGAATAAAATATCACCAAATAGCAGGGCTTCTCCTTTGCAGATTGCAACCTATGTTCAAAAACTATAATGATTAACAAAACTACGCAAAGATTGTTTTAAGTTGGAAGTATCATTTTTTTTATTATTATTATTTAAATAAATAGAAAGCAGTTATAATCAAATTTTAATAGAGGGTCGATCTATTATCTATGAGCCTAGTTTATTGTTTTTTAAATAATTTTGTTTAAAAGCACCAAATCTCTAAATTAAACAAATTTATTTACAAAAATTAATCGGTTTATTTTTAAAAACATATGAATTAAGAATTGCAGAATCAAATTTGTGATTTTTGAGACCTTTAATTAATGAAATAACCGTTGACCACCATACTTTCTGCGTTAGTATTTTTTTTCTTTTAGTAACGAAATTTTGGTAATGTAAAAATCTAAAACATACATACAAACAACACACAGAAATTTGTTTATGATACGTTTTCACTGCATATATGTCTCATTAGGGTGTGCCAAAAGAATCGACTATATTTTTTTACTACAGTCAAACCTCGATATTATGAACAAGTTTGTCCGGATGGTTTCGTTCATACTAATTTTGAATATTACAATAGATTTTAATCACTTTGAATTCGTCAATTGTCTGTTCGAAGAAGCTGAATTTTCTAATGTTAAATCGTCCATTACGTATTTTCAAAATTCTACTGTTAATAAAATTAAAGATTATACTGTGACAAAATCAGACCACTACTACGCAAACATTAATAAATAATCTTTCTTTTGCGATGAGTCATTTGTTATTAGGTAATAAAAATCAATAAGATATTTAAGTAAAAAGAATATAAAAAGACTTACTTTTTTTCGATTAAAAATTTCAATTGATTTCATACATTAACAAAGTACATTGGCCAGCTGCTGCTAACTTTACGTTAATGTCTGTCAATGTGGCATTTGAAATATCGAAAATTATGGGTCACGAAAGCCCGCAAATATTGAAAAAAATAAAGTTGCCCTAGGTACAAAGGGACCAAGGTACAACCGGTTCCCCTACGATCAGAATTTAATCGAATTAAAAATATCAAAAGCATTTGATGCCGGGTCTTATCGCTTTATATAATTTACAAGGTACTTAATTCCATTTATTTGAAATTATCAGACCAACTGTTGGATTTTAGAAAAATCAATAGTAGGATGTTGCAAAACAATGATCAATAATTAATTAAAATCAAAGTAAAGGAATTGAAAAATAACTTACTCTGGTCCATTACCTTTGAAGGCATTTTTCATAAAGCACTATTGTTTTAATTATTAATAAATCAATTATTATATAATTAATTGAACACTAAATATGTAAATAGTCGATTTCTAGCAAAACAAATACGTCCGTTCACTGCAAAAGTCTGACTAACAATAAAAATAAATATGAAGACCAGTGTCTAATCTAAAAATTTGGAGATATCAAAGTTGTGATTCAACGATAACCTTCAACGAATTTAAAAATATAATTTAGGCGCAGAGCTGTATTCTAATATTTGTATAGAAGTTACTTTTTATTATTTTTAATAAATTATTAAAGGGACAAAGGTACTTTAAAAGCTTCGAATTCTTTTTGGCCCTTAATTTAACATCGTACCTTAATTATTTTCTTGACCAACCCTATGCTCCCATAAACGAGCTTTTTAAATCCGAAAAAATTTTGAAGATATTTCCACCAATAACCGAGCTATGAATTTCCAAAGTCGAAATTTCGAAAAAATAAAATCCCTGCCCGAGTCTATTATCCCCATTTTTTCGAAAATTCTAAACAGCACGCCTGCGCTTCTTTAGACCCATCCAAAGTCAAAAAATTCGGCGATTCCAAATTTGCAGTGTTTAAAAATTCAAATAGCCAAGCTGCGTTTTTTGAAACGTTCAATTTTATGTCCCAAAAATTAAGCGAAAACTTCAACCCTTAATTACTCGAAAAATTAACATTGGGCCCTATGTTAATTTTATACTTATCTTATAGGGAAAAGTCTCAAGATTTCAAATCTGGGTCGGTTTCATCGACATCTCCAAAAATGAAGGAAATACGACTTTCTTTCCGGATCAAAGAGAAAAATTTACAAACATTTTTAGTTTCGGCAAAAAAATTTCCAAGTCGAAATTTCGAAAAAGATAAATACAAGTATCAGTCTTCAGCTCCGATTTTCTCGAAAGAAGAAACCATCACAACTTTCAATACGTAGAAAACAGATCTTTTAATCGGATCATTCAGATCGATGAATATCATCGAAATTGGGCATTTTCAAAACGACCAATGTTCATGCCACAAACGAAATATCAAAACATCTTTACCTAATTAAGCTTCTGTGAATTAAATCCCAAATACAAATGGCTCCATTATCGCCTCCAGTGGCTAAAATCGAACTGTCAGGAGCGAACCTGCAATAAAACGGACATTGTAACAAGCCACGAAAAGAAGTATCAAAAACCATATAAAACCTGCAAACTCTGATGGCATCCCCGTTCATCTGGACCAACGTGTGAATTTTTGCGCCGGAATGCAAATTCCACAGAACGGCAGTTCCATCGATGGATGTCGATGCCAACATGGATCCTTGTGGGGAAACTCTTACGCAAGTTACCCCATATTTATGACCCCTGAGGGGCGAAAAGGAGAGTTCGGTGTAACCCGAGTCAGGAAGCCATTTCCAAATTCTCACTGTTTTATCACTGCAATCTGTAGATGTACATGATTTTTTTTTTAAATTGATCTCATGCAATTTACCTAGATCCTGTTACTAATGTAAAATTTGGTGCAAAATCACAGCAGGTTACATCACTTCGGTGTTGGCTTATGCTTTGTATTGCTTTTACGTTTTCTTGCGAAATTGAAAATGCCATGTTACTCTGGAAAAATAAAAAAAACGAAAATTAAAAAAAATCGGCTTATTGAGAGGCGTTCGGGAATTTTCAAATTTCGCACTAAATCGCGAAATAATAATTTTTCTTTAATTTAAGTTTCAATCAATAGCATTTAAATGATTGATTTATTATGGATCGTGCTTTAAAGCCGAGTGTGCACATTCGAGCTCAAAGTGGCACATTCCGATCTCGGGAAAATGAAGCGCGCCGCTCCGCGTCGCGCTTCATTTGCCTCCCTCGCTCGGAAATGTGCCACTTTTCGCTCGAATGCGCACATCCTCGTATTTATCGAATTCGTCCACTTATTCTATGCTCTTTCAAACCATAAATCTAAATTTAGTGTAGTAAATATCGATTCTATGTTCGAAAAACGTATTTACCATAGCAATGAGTGGAAGGGAGCGAAAAGATACGATAATCTCGTTGGTGCAAGTGAGAGGGATTGATTAAAAGTATTTAACTTATTTTTCGTCTAATTTATTGGCTTAAATTATTGCGAATCGTGCTTAAAACTGAGTGTGCACATTCGAGCTCAAAGTGGCACATTCCGATCTCGGGAAAATGAAGCGCGCCGCTCCGCGTCGCGCTTCATTTGCCTCCCTCGCTCGGAAATGTGCCACTTTTCGCTCGAATGCGCACATCCTCGTATTTATCGAATCTGTCCACATTCATTTTTTTTAATTATTAATAAAATAACGAAGTAAAACTGTAGGGGAACCTGTTGTACTTGGCCCTTTTTTCACTTGTAATTTTTTTTAAATTGTATATGCAACAATTTGTTGATAAAATGAATTGCATTGTAGTGGGGCACTAATAAGGTATTCATCATAAAATATTGGAAAGCATTACCGACCGTTTACTCAAATTGCTGTAAGATTTAAAAATTAGTGGATCTATGGCCTAGGTACAACAGAGGTGATGTACCTTGGCTCTATTCGCATTAAGCAAAATAAAACCCATTGTTCTATGAAAACTATATATTTATTTTTGGATTATAAGAACTACTAATGTTCTTCTTTGAGATGACACTAAAATTGTTGCAAAAATTAACAAAACTTTTCTCGTATACTAAAATTTCACATACTTAATGGTTAACTTTGCAAAAATTTAAATTTTTCGTTAGACTTGCGAAGCATATTATCTGAAGCAAAATAAAAAAAATAAGAATTTATAACAAAGGTATATCTGAATTTTTATTTATTGCACGTCGATCTTAGGGCCAAGGTACAATTTATTGACGGTGACCGAGGTACAACACACCGACCTAGATCCCGTTACTAATGTAAAATTTGGTGCAAAATCGCAGCACGTTACATCACTTCGGTGTTGGCTTATGCTTTGTATTGCCTTTACGGTTTCTTGCGAAATTGCAAATGCCATGTTACTCTGGAAAATTAAAAAAATTAAATTAAATAAATCGGCTCATTGAGAGGTGTTTCGATTTTCAAATTTCGCACCGAATAGCGATATAATAACTTTTCTTTAATTCAAGTTTTAATCGATAGCATTTAAATATTTAACGCGATTATTTATTCATGAAAATGACCCGGTTAATTATTTGAGATTAAAGTCGCAACTACATTGTTACTAAATCTGTTTGATTCACATATTTAATATTCACAAGTAAACATTGTTTATTTATAGTACTTTTTCTAGGATTAAAACGTAGTTTCATCGACAAAAAAAAGAAGTAAATTAAAGGTTGAATTTACAGATATTAAACTTTTAGTTGGACTTGAATTTTCTTTAAAACTCGTTTAATTTTTTATTGGATGACTCTTTGGAAATGTCCTAGACTTGAATTCAATTATTCACTATTAATATTGGTGTTTTTAAATGTATAAATTGTGGTACTTTTTTTGGAAATTTAGCCTGATTTTTTAAAAAACACATCATATAAATCCCACTGAAAAAACGACTAAATTATGATTTCTAGATGATCCAACAATAGGAATTTTTTTGTGCAGAATTAAATTTCCTATAAAATGGTATTGAACATCGCGACTAAAATTCAATATGGGGTTTGCTCAAAGTAATTTAGGCGCTTTCCCGTGCAGAAATTTATCAGGGCCCTTTAAACATTTCCCTTGAACTTTAAGGGACCCGAAAAGGATGGTCACGCTTCGTAACAGTGGGCCTTTAAGGGAAATGTAATCAGGTCCTTTAATGTTTTACCTTACATTTAATTTTTTTTGCCTGGTGTATAATAAGAAAATAAATTTTCTTCGAATATTACAAAAGCTTAGTTAAACATAAAGCAATATCCAGCTGAGGTAAAAGACAACAAAAGATATTTTTCTATTGTTAGTTCTGTATTTGTTAAAATTAAAAATAATTAATCCCTTTTTGCTTTTAGAAACCTGTTAGGATATATGTATATCACTTCAAACTTTTTTTTTTCAAACTAAAAAAAGAAATTTTTTGAAAGAAAAATTTATTTGGGTTTTGTGACCTTATGTTTAACTAGCCCTTTTCTGTAACAAATAGTAACAAATAAAAGCCTCCCTTCCCCCGCCCTCCAAATAGGCTGTTATGTAATTTATGAATGACTTCTTAGTAATTACTTTTAGCTGACAAAAAAAGTATTATGTATGAGTATAAACTGTAAAACGAATGAAAAATAATAATTTAATTGATAACTTCACAACTTGCAGTAAATAGAAATAATTTTATATTTTATAAATAAGATACCTATTCAAGAATTTTATTATGGACTTTTCTTCTTATGGAATCCACAAAAAGACATTTAAAGGTCCTTTAATATTTACCGTAACTAAAGCCTATTAAGGAATTCTTGACAAAAATTAAAAGGCCCTTTAATGGTTACTCTGAAAAAACCCTAAAGGATTTCCTTATCATAACCCGACAATGCCCTTTACTGGCTTTAAAAAGGATTCACTGAGAAATGTTTTAACGTGGAGTCCACAACGTAGCATTTAAGGGTCCCTACCACTGTTAGGGCATCAATAGTAAATTTCTGCACGGGTTGTGGTGTAAATGTTAGGTATACCGCAGTCAAAGTTGCCTTATGAACACCCACTTTTGTCCGATTTGGGCAAAATTTAATTTTCTCTATGAATGACCCAACCTCAATAAAATATGAGAATTATTAAAAATATAAAATTTTGTTATTAAGTATCAATTACTGTCATATAATTTTAAACAATTTTTTCTAAGTATAGTTTCTCGCTTTATCGCAAAGGTTTTTTAGAATGACTCATGGTGTCACTTATTAAAAAAAATCGGTGAGCCTTAAAAGTTATACTTCTTTGGCGTAACTAAATTAAATATAACCACGTGTAGAAGTTAATATAAATAAATTCAATAAATACGAGCTGCTAATTCTGCGTTTCTAACTGTTTAGCCCAAAAAATAAGATCCTATCAATAACATATCGAAGCACCTACTTAAACCTAAAATCATCATACGACTTTTTGAAAATTCAAAGGATCTTCCAAAACTAAAACTTTTTCACGTGTTTTAAGTTAATGACATCTATTCTAATTTTTTCCCGGTTAAAATAAAGCCTTACCAATAACATACCCAAAACTCAGAGTCTTATTTGAACAGGAAGACAATAACGCGATTTTTTGAAAATTTCTAATAAGAAACCATAAAAGAAACTCTCGAAAGTCAATTATTTTAAACCTTTCTAAATTCATGACAACTACCTTAATGTTTTTTATATTAAAATAAGGCCCTATTAATAACATATTGAAAATTCAGGATTGTATTTCAACCCAAAAATGGTCACTCGATTTTTTAAATATTGCTATTAACAATCATTCAAAGGACCTTCCAAAACTAAAATTTTTACACACGTTTTGAGTTAATGACAACTATCCTAATTTTTTCCCTGTTAAAATAAGGCCTTGTCAAAAATATATTCAATATAAAATTCAGATTTACCGAAAATTTCTAATAAAAACCACTAATAGGATTTCTCAAAAGTCAATTATTTTAAAACTTTCTGAATTAATAACAGCTACCCTAATTTTTTCCCATTACAATAAGGCCCTATTAAAAACATATTAAAAATTCAGGGCCCTATTTAAACCCAAAGATGGTTACCCGATTTTTTAAAGATTGCTATTAACAATCATACGAAGTATCTTCGAAAACTAATTTTTTTTCACGTTTTGAGTTAATTCATCTACCATGTTTTTTCTCTTGTTAAAGCAAGACCCCAATAATAATATATTCAAAAGTTAGAAAAGTATTTAAATACGAACAAGGTCAACTGATTTAAAAAAAAAACGGTGTGTTGAAAATTATACTTCTTTGGTATAACAAAATTAATTTTAGTCGTTCCCTCTCACTCGCACTGTCGCGATTGTCGCATCTTTTCGCTCCCTTCCACTCATTGCTACGGTAAAACGTTTTTCGAACATAAAATCGATATTTACTAAACTAAATTTGAATTTATCATTTGAAATCCAATGCATACGAAGATGTGCGCATTCGAGCGAAAAGTGGCACATTTCCGAGCGAGGGATGCAAATGAAGCGCGACGCGGAGCGGCGCGCTTCATTTTCCCGAGATCGGAATGTGCCACTTTGAGCTCGAATGTGCACACTCGGTTTTAAGCACGATTCGAAATAATTTAGACCAATAAATTAGACGAAAAGAAAGTTGAATACTTTTAATCGGTCCCTCTCACTTACACCGACGCGATTATCGTATCTTTTCGCTCCCTTCCACTCATTGCTATGGTAAATACGTTTTTCGAACATAGAATCGATATTTATTACACTAAATTTAGATTTATGGTTTGAAAGAGCAAAGAATAAGTGGACGAATTCGATAAATACGAGGATGTGCGCATTCGAGCGAAAAGTGGCACATTTCCGAGCGAGGGATGCAAATGAAGCGCGACGCGGAGCGGCGCGCTTCATTTTCCCGAGATCGGAATGTGCCACTTTGAGCTCGAATGTGCACACTCGGTTTTCAGCACGATTCACAACAATTTAGGCCAATAAATCTGACACAAAATTAATTGAATAATTTTAATCGTTCCCTCTCGCTTGCATCGACAAGATTCTCATATCTTCTCGCTCCCTTCCACTCGTTGCTATGGTAAAAACGTTTTTCGAACATAAAATCGATATTTACCAAATTAAATTAAAATAAGTTTGTAAATCCTATCTTCCAAACAGTAATCCAATCAATTTTTTTTTCATACAAACATAAATAAAACTTGAGCGAGTGGCATTGTTGTTCGAAAAGGTATTTCAATCGTTAAATACGTTTAGACGCTTATAAAACAATACTTATTTTTTTCTTCTCTTAATTAAGAGTATCAATTTCTTTTTACGAGCTCTTAATTAAATTCCAAATTGAAAAAAGAAATTATTTTCGCATGGCAAGCAAATGTTAACTTACATAATTATAACTAATGAGTTTGTCGATGCTTAAAGCAGATAGGAAACGTAATTTTCCAAAAAGATCACGCCACATAAAGAGATGACGTGAAGCTAAAAATAGGTATTTCGAAAATTACTGTGCGCGCATATGTAGAGCAGGCGTTCACCCTTAGAAAAAAGTTAATCTAATGCATACATCAATAAAAGTTTTTACGTGCAATGTACAGTTTGCCCCTAATGATATGTGAAAACAATCAGGGTGAAAGCCCTTCAACTGCGGGAGATACAATAATAGGGAAAAACAACAGCTAGACTTAATAGAAAACAATTTTTATAAATAGAATCGAAAGACCTGTCGAAGAAAGGAAAATTGTTAGTTTTTTCGTTCGGGTGTGCCCTTCTTCGTATTAATTCGATTTGCCTACGTCAATTTAGTCGAATTTTGTATTCGGAGAAGTTATAGCGTTTATTTTTTAAATAATTCTTTTAATTAAAACCCAATTTGCGTGTCCCAAAGTAAAAATAAATAAATTATTGTCGGGTTGTCCCGATTGAGACCTATGTGAGGGTCTGATTCGGCTAACCGAACGTAAAAATAAATTAATTTGATTCGAGTGGATTTAATTTGCTGTCCAAAATGGGCAAATTAGATATACGTAGTACGAAACCATTTTTCGTCGCGTGGTTAAATTAATTTAATGATAACCGGGGCCTGCTGGGGCATGCCCTAGCAGAACCAGACTCGGATTGTTTTGGTGAGAGCCAATTGACACTGCCTCGTTGGGTTCGAACTGGGATTGCCAAGTTAGGAACAAAATTTTGTTTTGCGTTAGTCCCAATGTGCGGTCCCCATAAGGCAACCCGGCTGGAGCCCAACAAGGCTCACTGAAAAATTTCTAGCCGTGTGGCACATACTGATCTACCGATTTATCATTTTTTAAATTCAAAGGCCATAGGGGATTAAGCATGCTAAAAATGCCTTTTGTAAATATCTTAATGATATTCTATGGATATGTAGACACTATAGAAATATAAAGATCCTCAAAAATTTTAGATCTTAATCTATATCAGTCCATACAAAACGTCTAAATAAGTAAAAATTGGAAAATATTTTTTTTCTTTGGATTGAGTGAATCAATTATTTTGAAAATTTAGTATTTTATGCAGGCGATAGAGAGCTTTTACGGACACCAAGGACTAATTTTTAGCTTAATCAATTGATGGTAAAAAAAATTATTTTCTCTTATTTTTTCAATTTTTATTATGATTCTTTTTGAGCAAAATTATGATTCTATCATTTTTACATTTCTTAAAAGACCTATAAACACCCAGAATTTTTTCAAAATTTTCTTAATGGTACGCCATAGTAAACAAAAATAAAAACTATTTTTATTACTAAACAAATCAAATTTTTCAACAAATTCTACCTAAATAATTACAAATTATACTATTATTATTACATAAATAATAAGCTGAAATAAATTTTTTACATTAGAAATTAAAAAAAAATTGTTCTTACAATGAAATATAACGCCTATTAGAATTTAATAAAAATATAATTTAAAATAATTTGTAACTCAACTTTATTAAAATTATATTTCAGCGTATTATTTATGTAATAATAATAGTAGAATTTGTAGTTATTTAGGTAGAATTTGTTTAAAAATTTCTTCTTTTTGGATAAAAAATAGTTTGTATTTTTTTTAACTATGACGTACCATTACGAAAATTTTGAAAAAATTCTGAGTGATTATAGGTCTTATGAGAAATGTAAAAATGATGGAATCATAATTTTGCTCTGAAAGTATCATAATAAAAATAGAAAAAGTAAGAGAACATAATTTTTTTGATCTTCAATTTTTTAAGATAAAAATTAGTCCATGGTGTCCGGAAAAGCTTTCTATCGCCTGCATAATATACTAAATTTTCAAAATAATTCACTCAATCCAAAGAAAAACATTATTTTCCAATTTTTACTTATTTAGACTTTTTGAAGACACCGATATAGATTAAGGTCTAAAATTTACAAGATCTTTATATTTTTATAGTGTCTACATATCCATAAAATATCATTAAGATATTTACCATGCTTATCCCCCTATGGCCTTTAAAGTATTTTAAATAATCAAGTTGGCGATTGAATAAAATGTTGTAAAAACAATTTGTTCTTACATAATTCCAATAAAATAATTTTGGTGCTTTTAAGTAATTGCCATAATCAGTAAAAAATCAAAAATTATTGTTTTTTGGGCCCTACCAACGAATACTTACATAAATTAAAAGTAAGTATCATTTTTATCAATTACAAATCACAAAAAAAATCAAGATGATTACACATGGGGCAGCTTATTTATGTGGCCACTTCTTTTTATAAGTGCCCAATAAATATTAAACGGGTGGCTATTTAATAAAACGCTAATTTACTAATGACGTACGCGTGACGTAGCACAAATTTTGATTGAAAAAACTTAATTGTTGTGTAATCTGTAAGTTTTGAAAAAAAAAGCGTACCGATAATTAAAAACGACTTATTTATGCAAACATAGGTAGTTATAAAACTAATACAAGTTAAACATTTGTTAATTAAAAAATTAATCACACCTAATGGCGCTTTATTTAATTTAAATTGAACATTGCAAAATAAACACCTTCCGAAAGAGTAATGCAAGATGCCAAGTTCAATGTTATTTTTTCTTTTAATTAAAAAAAAACTATATAATTTTTCAAAAAAAATTAAACCAAAGTATTTTGACAAATCGACAAATTGGTCCATAAAACAATATAACACTATATATTTTTTAAATCCAATACAACAAAAACTTATTATTTTGTATTAAAGTGCCAAATCTAATTAAAACTTAAAATGGAAGATTCTGTTATTAAAAATAAATAATCTCTCTTTAAGATAAAACAAAAAGAAAATAGTTAATAAAAAAAACATCATTAAAAGGTACTCTAAAAATAGCTCTTCGTTCAGTCTAGTTAAATATAATTTCGAAAGTGAACGTGCAAAAATTAAAACGGTTCAACGTAATTTTTTTGCAAAAAAAAAAATCTAAAAACAACAATCACATACCTGTTGCACAAACGGCAGCGGCAAACATTGATAAAATTGCGGCACACAAATAAATTCGCGTAGAGAGAAAAAAAGCAGTGCCGGAATGGGGTGTAATGCAGACCAGTACTAGTCCCAGTGTGCGGCCGCAATTGCCTAATGGATGCACAAATTCGTTATGTTAATGTTGACCCATCGCCATGACGACTACGTATGAAAATAACTTTTGTTCGACTCCATTAAAACAAATTCCGCTCGGAAAAAATATGAGCGCATCAAAATTTATTTTCCTATCGATTTGATAAGAGCCGTGACGTGGCGCAAATTAATTATATATAGTTACGGTGTTTTCGGTCGCTTTATCGATATTGTAGATTTCTGCGGTGACGTTTTAACCGTCAAAACTGACCTGATCTAACGTTCGCTTCTTATTTTTAGACCCGTTTCATTTTTTTTATAGAAACAAATGAAATTTATTTACGAGAGTAGTGCGATTTCGAAAAAAAAAAACAAAACACAGTTCCATTGACGATTTTCATTGATGAAACGCGACGAATGTATTTTTTTCTTTTCTTACCATTTCGTGGCAGTGCGTGGCCGCCTCAAATGGGCCATTTTCGGTTGTTGCGTTTCCTTCCATCGCAGCTCATATTTCCGATGTCGTTCTCTCTGGAAAAAAAAACCGAACGCAACTTTTAATAAGTTTCGATTAACTCAATAATTGATTATTTGCCCGAAGTTAATTAATTAATGTTTTTCCTCCACGTTAATTTCTGTTTGCGTTCCGAACGGTTTCGGGACGTTCGTGACCACTTCTGGACGCAATAAAATAACGGAAAAAAAAGGTAATTTATGTCGGAGGATTATCGTTTTAATCGGTATGGCGTTTCGTATTTTCGGTACGTCGGGGAAACCTTTACAATGAAAACTATCCGAACGAAGTTTAATTTTCAATAGCGCGACCAACAGGGCACGAAAAAAGCGAAACATAAACGAACAAAGTATTGTGCGGATTTAACCTTCATGTGTAGCACAATATTTAGTTTTATCTAATCTGTTTCGGACGAGATCGATTAATTAGAAAACAAGTACAGTGGAACCTCGCATAACGAGCATAATGCGTTCCGGAGTCTTACTCGTAATGCAAAACAATTTTTACCATATAAATTGATGTAAAATACGATAATGCGTTCCATGCCGAAAAAATACTCAAAAATTAAATTTTCAAAAAAAAATACTCCAAAAAACGTTGTGTGGCATTTGTTCAAAGAAAAGTACATAAATTTGTTAAGAAGCCTGATTCATCTTCATCTTTTCTTAGTAACATACCTTTTTTTTTGCCTACGCTTCAAAATTCGGTAAAAATGCGACACCGCATTATCATTAAATAAATTTCTAACGCGCATAGTCACTGCCTTATTAGGGTGATGCTTCTCAATGTATGAAGCTACAGTTTACCATGATTTCAGTATTTTGCCAGACGATTTTTGCTTTGTTGTTATGCGAGGTTCCACTGTATGTATACTGTTTTTTTTTTCAAAGCGCTATAGAATCCTATAAAACAGTGATTTATAAATTAGGGAGTCGCGGGGTAGTGGTAAAGGGGCACAAAAAGTGTAATTTTTTGAAACTATGTAATACATTTTTTCGCATTTAAAAATGAGCTGTATTATTTTATGAAAATTTGAGGGCTACTTGTTTTACGCGGTTTACCAAAATGAAAATTCGAAAAATTTTCAAGAATAGAAATTATTTAAAATATAGAATTTGGGAATGGGATTTGGGTCCTGATAGAAATACGGTTCTGTGACTTTTAATTAAAAACTATGATTTTAAATTAATTGATTATTGTGAATTGTTCTTAAAGTCGAGTGTGCGCATTCGAGCTCAAAGTGGCACATTCCGATCTCGGGAAAATGAAGCGCGCCGCTCCGCGTCGCGCTTCATTTGCCTCCCTCGCTCGGAAATGTGCCACTTTTCGCTCAAATGCGCACATCTTCGTATTTATTGAATTTTGTAAATCAAACTTTCTTTCCGATCAAGAAATTTAATTTATTTCAATCAATATATCGATTATATGTTGGAAAAGCGAATTTTTACCATAGCAATGAGTGGGAGAGAGCGAACAGATACGACAATCTCATAAGTACGAGTGAGACCAAATAATAAAAATTATTTAACTAACTTTTCGTCAATTTTATTGGCCAAATAATTGTGAATCGTGCTTAAAACCGAGTGTGCACATTCGAGCTCAAAGTGGCACATTCCGATCTCGGGAAAATGAAGCGCGCCGCTCCGCGTCGCGCTTCATTTGCCTCCCTCGCTCGGAAATGTGCCACTTTTCGCTCGAATGCGCACATCATCGTATTTATCGAATCTGCTCACATTGATTTTTTTGAATTATTAATAACATAGCGAAGTAAAACTGTAGGGGAACCTGTTGTACCTTTGCCCTTTTCCACTTGTAATTTTTTTAAAATTGTATATGTAACAATTTATTGATAAAATGAATAGCATCGTAGTGGGGCACTAATAAGGTATTCATCATAAAATATTCGAAAGCATTACCAACCGTTTACTTAAATTGCTACAAGATTTAAAAATTAGTGGATCTATGGCCTAGGTACAACAGAAGTGATGTACCTTGGCTCTATTTACATTAAACAAAATAAAACCCATTGTTCTATGAAAACTATATAATTATTTTTGGATTATAAGAACTAGTAATGTTCTTCTTTGATATGACACTAAAATTGTTTCAAAAATTAACAAAACTTTTCTCGTATACTAAAATTTCACATACTTAATGGTTAACTTTGCAAAAATTGAAATTTTTCGTTAGACTTGCGAGGCATATTATCTGAAGCAAAATAAAAAAAAAATAAGAATTTATAACAAAGGTATATCTCAATTTTTATTTATTGCACGTCGATCTTAGGTCCAAGGTACAATTTATTGACGGTGACCGAGGTACAACACGCCGACCCTTTACGTTTAAACTCAAAAATAAAATTGTAGATTATGCTGTGCCAAAATCAAACCACTACTATGCAAACATTAATAAATAATCTTTCTATCACGATAAGTCGTTTGTTATTAGGTAATAAAAATCAATAAAATATTTAAGTAAAAAGAATATAAAAAGGCTTACTTTTTTTCGATTAAAAATTTCAATTGACCTCATACATTAACAAAGTACATTGGCCAGCTGCTGCTAACTTTACGTTAATGTCTGTCGATGTGGCATTTGAAATATCGCAAATTATGGGTCACGAAAGCCCGCAAATATTAAAAAAAATAAAGTTGGCCTAGGTACAAAGGGACCAAGGTACAACAGGTTCCCCTACGATTAAAATTTAATCGAATTACAAGTATCAAAAGCATTTGATGCCGGGTCTTATCGCTTTATATAATTTTCAAGGTTCTTAATTCTATTTATTAGAAAATTATCAGACCAACTGTTGGATTTTAGAAAAATCAATAGTAGGATGTTGGAAAACAATGATCAATAATTAATTAAAACCAAAGTAAAGGAATTAAATATAACTTACTTTGGTCCATTACCTTTGAAGGCATTTTTCATAAAGCACTATTGTTTTAATTATTAATAAACCAATTATAATATAATTAATTGTACACTAAATATGTAAATAGTCGATTTCTAGCAAAACAAATACGTCCGTTCACTGCAAAAGTCTGACTAACAATAAAAATAAATATGAAGACCGGTGTCTAATCTAAAAATTTGGAGATATCAAAGTTGTGATTCAACGATAACCTTCAACGAATTTAAAAATATAATTTAGGCGCAGAGCTGTATTCTAATATTTTTATAGAAATTACTTTTTATTATTTTTAATAAATTATTAAAGGGACAAAGGTACCGTTAGATGAATGTCATATGACCTCGGTTCCCTAGTCTTGACTGTATGTAAGTAAGGGCAGCTATACTCGCCAAAAATGGGGCGGCTATCCTTTTCCTAAAGGATAGACGCCTTCTTTATTTTATTTCAAAAGTAAAAAATGGTCATATTTAATTAAAGACCGGTTTAACGTACATTTTATATTCTACCCTACATCATAAAATCAAATTTGTTCGTTCTTAATTCGTTTTTTAAAAATTATATCGGTTTTGGATACTATACCGTTTGTGGACACTTTGTAATTTTTTTTAATATATAATGAAATATTAAGAAATATTAACTGCTGATGGACGGTTGAAAATTATGGAAGCCAGAGATAAAGAAATTGAAAAAGAAAATAAAAAGATAGAGAGACAACTGAAGACAGAAAATAATAAAAGATTGAAAGAAGAAAAATGTATTAAAAAATCTAAAAAATTATCAATCAAAAAAGTTAAAAAATCAATAGAATGAATAAAATAATTATTTTCCTATGTTACCAAATTATTTTTATATGTTTAACATTATATTTTCTTGAAGTACTATGTATTAAAGATAATCAAGTAAAATTGTTTTCTAAATAATGATTTTTTTAATAAGTTATATTTTGAATACTTGTGTCCAAAGGTAGTTCAAAGTGTCCAAAAACGGTGCAAACAGGTAATTTTAAGTAAATATGTTATTTTTTAAATACAGGGATTGAAAAAAACTTTGTTAATGCCATTATCAATTTGTTTATATATTTGTGCTTATATAAAAAAAATGGATTGGACTTTATGTTATTTTATCATATTTAAGAAATACTTTAAGTTGCGAAAAACCTCGAAGTGTCCAAAACCCGTGCTTCTACCCTATATGTTATTTTGTCACAATATTTATATGAACAATAAGTTGCAACAACCCTATATAAAAAAAATGTGACTTTTTCCGAAAGCAAAACTTCTAGAAAACAGGGCATCTATGTCAATAGGGCAACTATCCTCACTTTGCCCCAATTAAAAATTAATAGGTATTTTTTTTTCGGCGTTACCATACAATTGCTCGTTCACAAGAGCGAATAATTCTATTTCAAAACGAAACCTTAGTGTCACTCTCGATGTTCATAACACACCCTAAATTTGTTTGCAAGAATCGTTAGGTGCGCCCCTTTATCCGTTTCGCGCAAGAAACAGTTCTGGAGCATCCTTCTGCTGGAATTTAATGGTACTATATGGATTTTGTTAGATTATCGTTACGATTAAAGCGACTCGTGTTTTGAGTTCGTTTTTAGCTAGTAATTTAAATGTTTAGTTTCGTCTTGGGGAAATTCGTATAGAAATGTTTTTCGGGATTCAGTTGCAATAAATATGCGAGTAGCTCCTCCTTTTCAACACATTATCGATCTCACATTAATATGTGAGTAACAATTCTATCTACATTATCTTTTATTATCACTTACTTAACAGATATTTATCGTAAACAAAGTTATTACTAAATTTTTTCGAAGGCTGCGTATATTTTCCCAATTACACCGTTCGAAGTGTTTTACTTTAGTACTCAGAAAAATATCGATACGCTTAATGCTTAAACTATGATAAATAATAAATTACCGAAACTTGATTATTTTTCGATACCACCCCATAATTGTTTCCAAATTAGTACGGCTATTGCCGGTTCCGTTAAGAAAATGAATTATAGTTTTGTTAAAAGCACCCACAATCGAACCATACATTATTAACGCAACGCTTATCGCACACAACTGGGTCAAAATGGAACAAAAAAAGTGGCAATTGCCGAAAAGCGAAGTGCCATAGAAATTATTTATCTCAAAATTGTACTTTAACGTTTAACGAGAACTTTAAGGAGGTTGAAAAATTTTGTTTTAGAGGGGAAGCGCCGGAAATAACACCGTCCATAGTTGCTAGGGGTACGTAGGAACATCCCCTTGCAATATAAAGCAATTCTGTTTTTTTCATTTTTTGTCAAAAAAACATGGGTTAACATTCATGTTTTTTCTCGATTTTGGCCTGTTTCGGACGTTCTAAGGCCTAATACTTTCGAAAATAAATGCTTTAAATACTATAAATCAGGGGTTCCCAAAGTTTTTCTTAGACGGGCTAATTTAATATTACCGAAATTTTTGGCGAGCCAAAAAAAAACAGAATAAAAGCAAAACAATAACAACGATTTTTTTTTGCTTGAAATATATTTAACTATTTCTTATTTTTTTTTATTAGTATACTAAAGAACTAAAGTTCTGTAAGAATTTATTAAAAATATTAAAATATTTTGTTGTATTTTATTTATAATATTTATTATTTATTTTACTAAGTATTTACTTATTTATTTTTTAATAAAAATATAATATATCGTACCGATATCGCGGGCCGCATTCACAGGCTTTGCGGGACGCACTTTGGGAACCCCTGCTCTAAATTATTTATCCCTATTTTATTAATAAAAACTAATGCCCATTGCAAATCTAGGTTATTTATTTGTGCCATATATTTAAATTACCTATATAATCTTAAACCATACAATTTAATGTATTTAAATTTTCTGACATTATTGCTAAATACAACGTTGCCGTTATTTCAGACATTAAATGTAACTTATTCACAAGAACTCTTAATAATTGTTATTTTTCATACGGTTAAACCTTCCTAATTAAATTTGAATTTTTTTTAGAATAATCACGAAATTTCAATGTTTTCGATATGTTTAAATTTCGTATTGATAGCATTTTTTTTTCTTTTTTAATACCAAATTGACGTGTTCTCCATAAGACAACATTTTTTGTTAATTTCGATTTAACCCTCCGCATACTAGGTGACTAAATGTCACGTGCCACACTAGGTGGGGTTTACCATACCCCGAAAATAAAATAAAATATAATCCAAAAAATTGCACTTTATGACAGTTAAACGATAAGAAATATATTTTAATAACCAATAATGAATAGGTTTAAGTAAAATGCATATTTATTTATGCATTAGAATAGACTTTTATTAATAAAAATACTAAAACTTTACTTTTTCTTCAACTTATAAACTATTGAGTGATTGAGTACTAAATTCCAATGACACGTGTCAATTACGATACCGAATACACCAATACCTCGCTTTACGGCCTAGATACGTTCCACGAAACTTGGCCGCAAAGCGAAAAGCCGCATAAGGAATCAATTATTCTAATACAATTTCGTGCGCAAGATTGGCAACATAAAGATATATCGACATCGAAAATTTTTTTGCCATTATAGCGAAAACGTGCCTTAATTGAAGAGGGCCGTTATTGCGAAATGCCGTATAAAGAGCGGGCGTATAGCGAGATATGGGTGTATTAAGAAAACCTAACAAGAATTTCATTTTTGGCTCCTTATTAAAATACAAATTAATTTCACTGCAATTTCTTAATGATTCGCAATCATTTAGACCAATAAATTACACGAAAAATTAATTGAATAATTTTAATCGTTCCCTCTCACTTGCACCGACAAGATTATCGTATCTTCTCGCTCCCTTCCACTCATTGCTATGGTAAATACGTTTTTCGAATATAAAATCGATATTTACTACTTGAAATTAAAATTTTTTATTTGCAGGAGCGCACGGTAAATTATACTAATATAATAAACACGAGGATGTGCGCATTCGAGCGAAAAGTGGCACATTTCCGAGCGAGGGAGGCAAATGAAGCGCGACGCGGAGCGGCGCGCTTCATTTTCCCGAGATCGGAATGTGCCACTTTGAGCTCGAATGTGCACACTCGATTTTAAGCAAGATTCGCAATTATTAACTTATTTTAAGCATTATTCGCAATAATATTGTCAACGAAGAATTAGTAAATAATTTTTATCATTCCTTCTCACTCGTACTTATGAGTTTATCGTATCTTTTTGCTCGCTCCCACTCATTGCTATGGTAAAATACGTTTTTTGAATATATAATTGATATATTTACTGAACTAAATTAAATTTGTTGATTGAAGAGAAAGTTTAATTTGGAAAATTCGATAAATACGAGGATGTGCGCATTCGAGCGAAAAGTGGCACATTTCCGAGCGAGGGAGGCAAATGAAGCGCGACGCGGAGCGGCGCGCTTCATTTTCCCGAGATCGGAAATGTGCCACTTTGAGCTCGAATGTGCACACTCGGTTTTAAGCTCGATCACCAAACGTCCCGTTTTAACAAAAAAAAAAATTGTTCTTGTTAGTTATACCCCACCTAGAAGGTTAATTGATTAAATAAGCTTCTTAAAGCCTCAAATTTTCCAAAAAAAATTTCTAAACCAATTAATCTATCGAAATAGATGTATGCAAAATAGTTTTCATATTTCAGTCCGCAGATGCATTTATTTCCATGGAAACCAAAAAAAAAAAACTAATTACACAAATTCAAACGACCTCAATTTCAATGGGCGAACAGCCGTCCCAAGAAAATTGTCCATGCAAATAGAAAAGTGGGAGCATTAAAAATTAAAAGCAAGAATGTAAACGTGGGAAAAGCGAACGACCATAAAGAGGAGTATCCTTCCCGTTTCGTTTTTCGACTGCGCAAGGATGTAACCGGCATTTTTGTCTCGAATAGCGATATCGTCGCCGATATCGATTCAATTCCCGCTGCACCCAAATCTGGAGCAAATTTCCGTGTAGATCTGTGTGCAATACATTAACGCCTAATGGCAGCGCCTAATTTTTGGGTCGGCGACTCGCCGAAAATCGGTCGTCCGTCTGCCCGATCCGCTCCTTTCGTCCGTCCGATAAAAGCTATCGATTCGACGTTAGTGCCCCCCCCCGAAATTGTGTACGGTAAATTTCCGCGCGAATACGTGCACAATACATATGTAGTCGGCTGGGAAATGGCATTTTTGTGTGGGTATTGTTAGTCGTTGCGCTGTGAGAACGCTGTCCCTCGCACCGTCTCTTTATGTTTTAGGCTGTAACTCACGATTGGTTACAGATATTGATCTGCCGGCTGTTTATTCGTAATCTACGTCAAATTTCCGTACGGATTCGTGGGCAATACGTCCATGTTCGATACACAAATAAAGATTATGGCAAGTCGCGGGATTCCGAGCCGCCCGCGCCCGTCGTCCACGTGCAATTAGGGCAGCGGCTAGGGCATTTGCCCGATTTGGCCCGATTTTCGCACTTTCCCAAGCGTTTGGGCCGTTCTGGCGGGTCGCGGGCTGCGAAGTATCGACTTAGGATGCTTCCATTTTATGTGATGCCAGCGTAATATCGCGGATAGTGGAGTCGGAGCGGTTTAGTACACGACAGTTGTTTGAGCGACCGGCCCGAACCTTTTTGAGCCAAAGGGAAGGGGGCCATAAAGCCAGGTTTACGCCGCTTAATGCTTCCTCTCATTGTTTTTTTATTATCTCTAATAAGCTCTTCTGTTCGGAGATCGCTTCTTGTTCCACGTCGCCCGACGATTGCTCGCATCTTCGCTCGGAAAGAGAGATTTTCTGGTAAAATTTAATTTGCACGTGCCCTCGTTAATTTTTCGATTAAAATCGTTTTGGTTCGCGCTTAAACGGTTTAGCGGCCGACAACGCTTCATTGTTGCATTATTATCGTTATTAATAATGTATAAATAAAGTTCTCGGATTACCTTTACGAGTGGTAATTTTGAACCAGTTTTGTTTCGTGTCTACGTCGGGAAAAAAAAAACCAATTAATAAAACCCGATATGTTTACTCTGTCGACAAACGTTCGCTCAATCGACAATTAAGTAACTTTTATAAATATATTTGTACAAAAACTAGTTTGACAGCGCGAATGTTTTAAAATGTAGAAAAACACCCTCGGGTTTTGAGGAAGTGGAAAAATTAAACAAACGTCGATTAAAATTATTTTGCTACAGTAAAACCTCAATTATCCGGACCTCAGGATTCGCGATTATCCGGATTGTCAACCGAGTTCGGACTCGTTGCGTTTGTTATTAATATAGTCGAATCCAAAAAACACGAAGATGTGCGCATTCGAGCGAAAAGTGGCACATTTCCGAGCGAGGGAGGCAAATGAAGCGCGACGCGGAGCGGCGCGCTTCATTTTCCGAGATCGGAATGTGCCACTTTGAGCTCGAATGTGCACACTCGGTTTTAAGCACGATTCACAATTAAATGGCCAATAAAATTGACGAAAAGTTAGTTAAATAATTTTTATCATTTGCTCTCACTCGTACTTATGAGATTGTCGCATCTTTTCGCTCTCTCCCACTCATTGCTATGGTAAAAATTCGCGTTTGCAACATATAATCGATATATTGATTGAACCAAATTAAATTTGTAGATCAGAAAGAAAGTTTGATTTACAAAATTCAAGAAATACGAAGATGTGCGCATTCGAGCGAAAAGTGGCACATTTCCGAGCGAGGGAGGCAAATGAAGCGCGACGCGGAGCGGCGCGCTTCATTTTCCCGAGATCGGAATGTGCCACTTTGAGCTCGAATGCGCACACTCGGTTTTAAGCACGATTCACAATTAAATGGCCAATAAAATTGACGAAAAGTTAGTTAAATAATTTTTATCATTTGCTCTCACTCGTACTTATGAGATTGTCGCATCTTTTCGCTCTCTCCCACTCATTGCTATGGTAAAAATTCGCGTTTGCAACATATAATCGATATATTGATTGAACCAAATTAAATTTGTGGATCAGAAAGAAAGTTTGATTTACAAAATTCAAGAAATACGAAGATGTGCGCATTCGAGCGAAAAGTGGCACATTTCCGAGCGAGGGAGGCAAATGAAGCGCGATGCGGAGCGGCGCGCTTCATTTTCCCGAGATCGGAATGTGCCACTTTGAGCTCGAATGTGCACACTCGGTTTTAAGCACGATTCACAATTATTAACTTATTTTCTTAGACGGCTGACTTCAACTATCATATTTTCGTTAGCTGTTCTAAAATTCGTTTTTTTCTATAGATTCAATTAACCGAATTTTCGATTATCCGAATAAGGTGCCACAATAATAAAATTCTGGAGAAGTTTAAACGGGGTTGCCGATCTACCGGGGGCTAATTTTAAAATTAAAGCCGACCACAATTTATATAATTATATTGAGCAATTTACTTAGTAAAAAATTTTTTTTGATATTTAAAAATTCGGCCCGCGTGCCCTAGTTGACACAGCCCTAATGGGGATGATTAGTTTAAAAATTCGTCATCTCTTTCTGTGCCATAAAAATTAAAAAGTACATGACAAAAAAAATGATTTTAAATCTGCAAAAAAATATATTAAATAACGTGCAGTCGAAAACGAGGCAACCTCAAACTTTGGCCCACGGGCCATATTACAATTCACGCCTTAAAAAGTTTTAATAACACCCTTCGACATCGAGAAACGAGTAAATATTTTTTAATTTTCAGAAGAACATTAGTAGTCTGCCGCGAGGTTCGCAAATTCACTAAAACCACCATTTTTCGTCCAGGCCCGGCTCTGGTTGCCCTTTTTTTAAAGTGCTATGGTCGGGGAAAAAAACCCTTCGTAGGCGCCCACGAAGTGCAACGTGTGAGATTTTATTCACCAAAAAGTCTGTTGCTTAAATAATACTTTGTTTTGTTTGTTCTTATTTTCTTTTAAGGTTTTTATATACAGTCGAACCCCAATAGGTTGAATTTTTGATAACCTGAACCTGTTTCCTAGGACTTGCCTATTTCAACGTTAATATTTTTATATCGATAACTCGAATTATTTTTTAGTTCCCCTTCAACTTCGACTTATCGAGGTTCGACTGTATATCCTGTGAGCCGCGCAAAATATTTAAAAAATTAACTTTCAGCTCTTAGCCTGAAAAGTCTCTAAACGCCTGCTGTAAAATTATAAATCGCAAAGCAAAAAACCCCCATTTCCTTTTATCAATATTAATTTCCGAAAATGCCCCACTTTGGACAACCCTGCCGCAAAGTATTTAAAGCAACAGGTGCTAACGCAAATACCGACCTAATTAAAAAAAATCTTTCAAACTGAATAAAATTTAACCCCCCACCCTCCCCAAAAAAAAAAAATCGCAAAATTCGAACCTTCCCACAAAAAAATCGCAACGACATCTAGAAGTCGTCGACCTTTGTATTATAAATAAACAAACCTCGCTCGCATTAAAAAAAAAGCCCTAATTACATCTAAACAGCTGTAAATAGCAATTGTCAAAAAAAAAAAGTTAACGCACAAATAAAGCGCCCCTCAGAATTTTCTAATTAATTTAATTGGGGCGCCGCGACACAATTTTTTTTTTTTTTTGGTCGAAACCAGGAACGCTTCGTTTGTTTTATAATAAAACAAATCTAATTGTTTAATGCGACAATCTCACGCAATTTGGGTCGTCGCTTAAAAACAATTTAAAATGTAGCAGATAGCCGGCTATGAAAAATAAATAAACAAACGGCACGTACTTCGTGCGTACAGAGCCGACCTTTACTTATCTTACGTTTCGCTTATTGTAAACAATGCGATAAACATTAAACGTAGCAAAGGATACCAATATGATAAATCTCGAAAGCAAAAAAGAGCAGGCATACCTCACCGTTCAAGAGGCGACATGATATTTTTAAGGTACAAATCGAATAAAAACGAATTAATCAGGTGGTACGGCAGGATTAATCGTCGTCCGTATTAATTACGCAAAATTCTGCGTAGAGCCACACGCCCACATGTCCGCGGACTCAGAGAACACACTTCAGACCGTTCCAAAAACAACAATTACACGACCACAACAGCACAGAACCATCTCTTACTTCTTCCAGATTCGTCGAAACCGTTCGGAGACCGCGTACTTATCGGGACACGCAGAAAAATGAGTAATAAACGTAATTTTTCTAGTGTGTACTCGCCTGCGATGTAACTGCACGTACATTGTGCGACGAAGAGGGCAGAGAAGCGAGAATGAAAACCTTTGGACGTTTACGGGGGGTTCCGTGCACGGCGGGAGGGGGGTTGGCAAGCAATCGGACTGACACCAAGCCTAGGTCCGGCCATCTTGTGACGGCAAGCGCTCTTGATCCGTAAAACACCCCCGAAATCGCGTAATTTCTGCCGGGAATTATTTATAATAAAACCTAAATCGTCCCGGATAGTGCCGAGAGTGCGTAAGACTCGGAAAACACACGTGTACGTGTCGTAGAACCCATTTAAATAACGCTCATTGTTAATTGCTTTTTGTGTAACATTTTTGTGTGTTGTAGACGTCTTCGAATTCACTACTGTTACCTTCTGTTCGATGATCTCATTGGATAATTATCTATTTAGTCGCAGGTAAATATTAGTAGGCTTGCTCCGATTTATTGTTTGTAGCTAGCTGCTTTTTTCAATTGTTTTCGTTTATTGTTTTAAGCGATAATAAGTGATCGAACCGTTTTATTATATAAATAAAATACAAAATGTATCTACCGCAATTAATAAAATAGTGTCAATAATTCTTCCTTGTGTTTTAATTACGCAAACGTGTAAATGTTTACAACAACGCATTTCGTAAACAAAATAGCGGCTCGGGCGACAAAAAAAATCGAAAACGATCGTTTTCGAAGCCCAAAATACAGTTAAATACAATTGTCCGTAACAGCTGCGTGCATACGTAGAATGTAGGTATCTTTAGCGGTATATTTTTATACAATGTTTTATTTCGATCGTACCTACATTAAAGATCCTACCAGTTACGCGACTTTTGCAATTGCTTAATTAACTTTATTCCATTATCGTCGACGTCCAATCGATAATTAAACATCTCGTAGATCTTTAGATTAATTGCCACCCTCCCCCCGTCCGCCCCGCACGTAAAAGTCGCCATCGAAACCGAAAATACAATTTCATTCAAAAAAAATCCGAGTCGCCTCGAAACAATTGTCGACGAATTTGTTTAACAAACGACGAGCGGCCTTGGAGTATAAACAACCGATAATTATATTCGGAATGGTCATCTCATTGTTATGCGAGTTACATTTTGAAACGGATTCGTTTCACAATTTTCGAGCCTTTTGCTGCTCGCCGAGGAAGGTAGAGAAGAAAAGGTGTTATTTATTTGTTTGAGAGAGACTTTCTAATTGCGCTCGAAGGTGAAATTTTATAAATTGTTTCGATCGAAAAGTGAGCCGTTTGCTCGTTTTTTCTTTTGTTTCGTGGAATAGAGTCGCTTTGGAAAAATGTGCAGGCGGCGTTCGTCGAAGTTGGAAGGAAATGTAGTTCGCTCGCGAAAACGGGAGTTTTCTTAATAAATTCCGCTTTAAATGGCTGACTCACAATTTATTTTTAGATATTTTAGTCTATTGATGTTACGATTTCGGTATGAACTAGAAATCGTCTTATCTCGTTCGATTCGTGGAGAGGAGTCGTCGTAAAGATTTTTTTGCTGTACCGGGGGACAGGTCGCTTTTGGTGTCCCGTTTTCCTCGAGGACGAAAAGAAAATGCAAATTCGATCGGGAGATTCGTTTGGTCGCCGATTTACTCGATAAATAACCGTTCAGTTTTTGTTTGAGTTTTGAATAGAGATATTGGCACGTTTCGGATTAATTCTGAGGAATGTTTAATTTGTTTTGTTTTGGAAGTCGAGGATTATTTCGGAGCCGAAGAAAACGTTTCCTGTTTCGGGGTAGATGTAACTTCGGAGATTTTCCGTAGGAAAGATAATTAAAGATTAAGAATTTTTGAAACGCCCAATAAAATATGTCCGGAGCTAATTCGTTGAACTGAGAATGTCAAGTTTCCGGTTCTTTAGCATAGTTAAAATTTAGTTCGCCCGAAGTTAAACGGTATTTTAATGTTTCTTGCGTTTTGATACAGTGGGTTTGAAGAAATTTCGGTATTTTGTGATTGGAGAGGCTTTTCTTATGATCAACGTGAAGGTGTTAATCGTAGAGTTGTTTAAAAAGTACATGTCTGAACTATTGGAAAACTTGTTATTTAATAAATGCACTGAAAACTTATTATCATGTTTCAGGTCATCTTGCAATACTTTATATGTTATATCAGAAAATGCAGAAAGAAGAGAAGCTGGTATATCCAAATTTTTGGAAACGAACGATCCAAAAATAAATGCTGTACTAAAAACGAAACTTGTCAATTTTTTAAAAAAAGTTGTAGTGGAATTTCGTTTAAAAAGAAATGCTCATTTTGAACTGGTTTCGGGGCTTAATTTTAAAGCCTAACAAAATATTTTCAAATAGTGGTATTTAAAGGAGGAGACATACAGGGTGCCCCATGAATAAGTACTGAAATTTAACCCGCTTATAAATGACTTTAAACTGAACAAAAACATAACCTTAGCCAAGTGACTTTATGTGTAATATTTTTGCGTTACGGTATTGTAAACTTCAATTCAAAAATGTGTAATAAATACCTTATTATTTAGTATAGTTTGAAAATTTTTGTTCAAGGCCGTTATAACGATACCATTAAAGCTATATAGCTATAGCAAATTTTTTTTAAAATTAAAAAAAACCATAGAAATCACATATCAAACATGCCAATTAGCAATGAAACATTGTACTAAATAATCATATTAAGACGACGCTGTGTTGTCATTTAAAAATAATTAAAATGAATTTTTCTCGAAATTCTTTAAATTTGGGACATATTGTATATAAACTATTATTGCTTAGATTGGTGACGGGTATCACCGGTTAAGTTTCAGTACCTATGCGTGTGACACCCTGTATATGAAACAAAACTTAAGAAGTAGTTATAAAAGTATTTTTCTACAAGTTTAGGAATTTTGATATCAATATTTTAAGAAGAATTAACAATGACATTTTACAAGTACAAAGTTTTAGGGATACAAATGTTTAAAAGAATGGTAACTGTAAAAACTGAATCGATTTTGTTATGCCGTTTGGAAATTTGGATTTTGGGGGCAATACAACAAAAATAAATTAACAGGAAATTGGGCATTGAATATAAAGATATTGTATTGATTCAACAACGTTTCGTTCTCTTTATTAGAACTTCATCAGGCCTCTGACGTTTATTGAGGTAACTACAGTGAAACCTGGATAAGTGGGCCACGGGTATGTGAGAAACCTCCGTTCTTGATAATTACAATGAGGTCCCGACACTTTTGCATTGAAATACCTCTGCTACTGGGAATTTTCAAACCTTCTTAACTGAGAATTGATTTTTTTAGATTTTTTTGATGTATAAATGAGACAATTTGAAAAATGGTACATTTCGACCTTTGATAGTAGGACCCTCTATAAGTAAGAGAACTGCCATGTTAACCTTCCTATTTGGGAAACTGGGTAAATGAAAAGCCTCTATAAGTGATAAAAAAATATAGGTCCCTTCAGATCCCAGTTATCCAGGTTTCACTGTATATTGTTATATTGATAGGAGAATATTGTATTGTTATCGAGTTAACCTTGTGTTTTAGAGGCTCGATCAAGTTTTTATAAAGAGAGCTAAACGTTTGCAAAATTAATAAAATCCTTTACATTAAGTGCCCAATTTGCTGCTAATTTGTGATATATATAAAAAAAAGGTCCCTCCAAAATCGAGATCTCGAGAACCTGACTTCTCAGCAAGATGCGCTTTTGGTAAAAAAAAAGTACCTGTGAATATGTATGTGGCGAAGCTAGCGAAGAAAAACCGTTTCCCAAGAAGCATTTTTCAATTTACTTTTGCGATTTACTCGAAATCTAAGGTTTTTGTTAATTTGAGTTATTGTAAATAAGGTATTTAGATTAAGTTTAAGGAAACGTATATCATACCCTTTACACCAGTGTTTCCCAACCTTTTTTTCAACATGCCCCCCCTATGTAACATAAATATTTATGAAGTTATACTTCTTTTGGCGGAAAATGCGAGCGCACAGCTAACGAAAATTCGATAGTTGAAGTAAGAAAGTAAATTAATACTTGTGAATGAGGCTTAAAACGGAGTGTGCACATTCGAGCTCAAAGTGGCACATTCCGATCTCGGGAAAATGAAGCGCGCCGCTCCGCGTCGCGCTTCATTTGCCTCCCTCGCTCGGAAATGTGCCACTTTTCGCTCGAATGCGCACATCTTCGTATTTCTTGAATTTTATAAATCAAACTTTCTTTCCGATCAACAAATTTAATTTAGTTCAATCAATTATCGATTATATGTTGGAAAAACGTATTTTTACCATAGCAATGAGTGGGAGAGAGCGAAAAGATACGACAATCTTATAAGTACGAGTGAGAGCAAATGATAAAAATTATTTAACTAATTTTTCGTCAATTTTATTGGCCAAATAATTGTGAATCGTGCTTAAAACCGAGTGTCGCATTCGAGCTCAGTGGCACATTCCGATCTCGGAATGAAGCGCGCCGCTCCGCGTCGCGCTTCATTTGCCTCCCTCGCTCGGAAATGTGCCACTTTTCGCTCGAATGCGCACATCCTCGTATTTATCGAGTTTGTCTACTTATTCTTTGCTCTTTTAAACCATAAATCTAAATTTAGTGTAGTAAATATCGATTCTATGTTCGAAAAACGTATTTACCATAGCAATGAGTGGAAGGGAGCGAAAAGATACGATAATCTCGTCGGTGCAAGTGAGAGGGACCGATTAAAAGTATTCGACTTAGTTTTCGTCTAATTTATTGGCCTAAATTATTGCGAATCGTGCTTAAAACCGAGTGTGCGCATTCGAGCTCAAAGTGGCACATTCCGATCTCGGGAAAATGAAGCGCGCCGCTCCGCGTCGCGCTTCATTTGCCTCCCTCGCTCGGAAATGTGCCACTTTTCGCTCGAATGCGCACATCCTCGTATTTATCGAGTTCGTCTACTTATTCTTTGCTCTTTCAAACCATAAATCTAAATTTAGTGTAGTAAATATCGATTCTATGTTCGAAAAACGTATTTACCATAGCAATGAGTGGAAGGGAGCGAAAAGATACGATAATCTCGTCGGTGCAAGTGAGAGGGACCGATTAAAAGTATTCGACTTAGTTTTCGTCTAATTTATTGGCCTAAATTATTGCGAATCGTGCTTAACGAGTGTGCATTCGAGTCAGTGGCACATTCCGATCTGGAATGAAGCGCGCGCCCGCGTCGCGCTTCATTTGCTCCCTCGCTCGGAAATGTGCCACTTTTCGCTCGAACGCGCACATCCTCGTATTTATTGAACTTATTTTTGCACGTGGTTATATTTAATTTAGTTACACCAAAGAAGTATAACTTCTAATGCGTGTACATAAGTACACGCAACGGTTTTTTTATTTTGTATTTAGAAATTGAATTATTCTATATATGAAGCCTAATTACAACGTATTCAAGAAACAAGATTTAGGTTTTAGAAAGAAATTACTATTAAATTATTAAGAAAAAACAATAAACAGATTTTCGAAACATATAATAAGGTAGATAACTAAAAATCAAGTACGTTTTCAAACTGTCCCTTTGAATAATGATATCGCCCCCCTAAACATTTAAATTGCCCCCACGTTGGGAAACACTGCTCTACACCTAACGGTAGAAGAGGTGCAGATTATATAAATAAAAAAAAAATTATGGATGCTAATACGTCATCGAATAAGATTAGTAATTTTTATCAAAATATTCTGCTTGAAAAACGAAGTGATGATTTCCTCAACAATGCTGAGGCAAAGAAGTTGGCACCCAAAGCCAGGACCGGATGAAAAATGGTGGTTTTAGTGAAATTTTTCTCCACGCAAAAAAATCTTATCGACTTTTAATTGTGATCTTCAAATTTGAATTGGTAAAGTATTTATTACTGGCTAAATCCTGCAATGAGGCAGGAAGAACCTCAGACAACTTGTCAGACTACTAACAGGACATTGCAAGCTGAGAAAATATCTTAATATATTGGGGGTTCAATAAATTTAATCATAAAAAATTGGCAAAGGTGTTCTCGAAGATGTCATGAGTTTTTAAGATAAACTATTTGAAAAATTCATAACTCAAAAATTCGGATAGATGTCATGGTGTGGTTTTAAAATTTGGATTTTTACATTTGAATAGAAAATTTTGATTGAAATGTTGGGCTGAGAAAACAATAATGAACATCTTCTCAACAATCTGAACAATTTCTTAGACAAAAATACTTAGCACGATACGCTTATACCGGTATGCTACTTTATCAATCAATAAAAATTACAATTTGTCTAGGACCCATTTTTTTTCGATTTTTTTTATACAATTTCGGATTTTTATGCCCATATTTTAGTCGCAATCGAAAAAATCTTGAAATAAGGTGACTTTTTACATTTGTAAAAATTTAAAGTCTTTGGAGCGCACGAAGGCTTAATATTATTTACTAAATGTGTATTCAGATTATTTTAAATCACTTTTAATAAATAAAATAAAATGGAAAACCCTATAAATAGTCGTCTATTTATATTGTAAACATTTACGGAAACAAGAGATTATACTTCACGTGATGCAACACAAATACAAGCTGCCGATTCATTCCGATTAATTTTGAATAAATGTAAAAATTAACGGCAAATTCACGTGTTCGAATGCAACGACCATTATCAGCGCAACGTTTTAGTTTATGTATTTGTGCTATCGTACAAAACGCCAGATGATTATCTGTTGCGAACAAAATAAATTCCGCACAGTTGAATTAAATTGAACTTGAACCGCTATTTACATTCATAAATTAAATTTTTAAAAAAACAATTGCAAATTCTAAATGCATTAGCTGCGCACGCAATCGCCTTTTATTTATTTTCGCTAATTAAAGTTTCTAACTGCTACATCGGTAATTAAGAAATCTATACATATAAATAAAATTGAAGTGTCTGTCTGTGATTTCAAAATAAAGTTTTTTTCTTAAGCTCATATGGTTATTTGAATGTTACTAAAGCCCAAACACGCGTGTTTAAATTTTTTGTCTGTCTGTCTGTCTATCTGTCAGTTTGTAATTCGTTTTTAACTCACTAACACAATTAAAACTGGACGAATCCTGGAGGCGATAGTTATTTTGCTAAAGAAATTGATGTTAAGCCAAAAAGAAAAGGATAATAAATAATAATTTTGGCAACGGTTGACAATTTTCATAGTTTAAGTCATTTCTAGCTCAAAAGCTTAAAATTGTTTACATTTAAAGAAACAAATCCATCTTTAGATGGATTTTTGTAGAGACGTTTTAAAAAGCTATATTTTTTGCACTGGTCTGTATTTAACAGCAAACGGTTCATTTTTAAATCATTTTAAAATTTCGTTTATTAAATGGAACCAACTCGAAAAGACGATTTCCTACATCAATTCTTATAAAACGCACTTTTCTTTGTTTTTGACAACTCCGATAAATTAAAATAAAAACGTAGACATAAATTTTCCTTTATGGTGGGCACTTAAAAACTTTGTAGATACACCTACTCCGAACATCGTAATTTAAACGGGGGAGCCTTGGATTGATTAATTGCAATGCAACCGTAATTACTTATTGCTAATTGGATTAAACAATGAAAATTCACACTTGCGATGTGTCAATCAAAATATAAAATTCGTTTTGGATTCGGACGAGAAAAAAAACTGTGTTTTAATCGATTAAACAATTATTGCACCAAATGCAGTTAAATTACTACATTCGGAGCAACTCAAAATTTTGACCTATTATTAATTTGAGTTTTAGCCCGAAGTTAAATTTAATGTTGCCTGAGTATCGAATTTGCAAGAAAGCAATTTCGATTTGCTAGGTTGGCAGAATGTTCAACATTAAAACATTGATCGAAATGATTAACCCCTTGACATACAAAAAAACCGAATTTGATGAGTCCGAAAAAAACTATTAATTTGGCTCAACTTAACTGTTATGAGCATACACAAATAACAGAAAATAAATAATTAATAGTTTTAAGATATTTTGAAAAATGTAGAGCAGTGTTTCCCAATCTTTTTTTAACATTCCCCACCTAAGTCATTCTAAAATTTTGATGCATATAATATATAACATATAAATATTTTTTTATATTTAAAAATTGAATTATTCCATAAATGAAGTCTAATTACAACTTGTTCGAGACACAAGATTTAGGTTTTAGCAAGAAATCACTAGGAAATTATTAAGAAAAAAAAAACAATACGTAAATTTTAAAAACATAAACTAAAAAATATTTTTATATCGATAGCTCGAATTTTTGATAACGCGAATTATTTTTAGTTTCTCTTCAACTTCGACCTATCGAGGTTTGACTGTATTTAATTTTATAAATTTAATATTTCTGAACAATTAAGATAATTTATTTATTGCGTTTTCTCCAATATTAATTTTATTTGCGTAAATTAATGATCTTCAAAATTTTTTGAAAAACCACAAATTCTGTATTTACTCTATTTGAGTTTTCTGAAAATACATAATGATTTTTTCATCAAAATTTCCTTTTAAATTTACCGAATAAAGTTTTGTTTTATTCAATTTGTGTTATACAAAAAAAATTGGTAATTAAAAATTTCTAAAGTTCTTAAATATATTTTAAAAATTTTCCAAGTTAGTAATTTATTTAATTTGAGTTGTCTAAAAACTTAAAATAATTTATTCTTCGACTTTACTTTAATAATTTTGCTAAATGTTTAAAACTGAATTTCATTCTATGTAAAAAAAAACCGGTGCATGTACTTATGTACGCACGTTAGAAGTAATACTTCTTTGACGCGACTAAATTAAATATAACAACGCGCTATGTTGCGCTTGTGTATAGCTAGACCAGTGGTTATCAAACTATATGTTACTGCGCATATGTCGTTTTATTTGAATACATTTCTATTTCCTTTTTAAATCCAAAAAGTAATTTAAACAAATTGAATAAATACGAAGATGTGCACGTTCGAGCGAAAAGTGGCACATTTTTGAGCGAGGGAAGCAAATGAAGCGCGACGCGGAGCGGCGCGCTTCATTTTCCCGAGATCGGAAATGTGCCACTTTGAGCTCGAATGTGCACACTCCGTTTTAAGCATTATTAGCAATAATTTTGTCAACGAAAAATTAATAAATAATTTTTATCATTCCTCTCACTCGTACTTATGAGTTTATCGTATCTTTTCGCTCGCTCTCACTCATTGCTATAGTAAAAATACGTTTTTTGAATATATAATCGATATATTTACTGAACTAAATTAAATTTGTTGATTGAAGAGAAACTTTATTTTACAAAATTCAATAAATACGAGGATGTGCGCGTTCGAGCGAAAAGTGGCACATTTTCGAGCGAGGGAAGCAAATGAAGCGCGACGCGGAGCGGCGCGCTTCATTTTCCCGAGATCGGAAATGCGCCACTTTGAGCTCGAACGCGCACACTCGGCTTTAAGCACGCTTTACAAGAATTAATTTACTCTCTGACAATTCGCAATTAAAAATTACAGAATTATATTAATAACAAAATTCCGAAATCGCCAATTTTGTGCCAAACAAAATTATTATTGAAAACAAAACCTTTTTCGGAACATAAAATTGAATACAGTTCTTGACGTCTTAGAGACGTCAAAATCTACAATGACACCCTAAACGATTGACGTCTCCTATACATCATCCGGCGAACAGAAATAGTTAAGCCACTCCCACAAATGAGCGCTAAATTTAAATATATTTTTTTCTATTGGCTTAATTTTTAAAGCACATAACGCAAGCAACCATACAAGCATTTATGTCCTGCAAGAACGGAGACAAACTTGATTATTAATTTGTATCGTGTAAAACTGGGCACCGCATACATAGGTTCAAATTCGTGGGGCGTGGCTTGACTATTTCTGTTCGCCGGATGAAGTATAGACGTCATTGTATGTCAAGGGGTTAACAAAAAAAATTGATACGCCATCTATTTGTGAAAATCGCAATTAATTTCTTGCCAACCCAACAGAAATAAATAAATTCTTTTTTATTGTTAGTTTCGGAATTATTAATGTATTTTAATTGTTGTTGAAAGTAATTTTCGTTAGCTGTGCGCGCGCAGCTTCCACCGCCTACTAAAATCGCGTTCACAACGCGCCAAAAGAAGTACGACTTCAATTGATTTATCGCTTCTTATCAAATTTCGAGTTGTAACAATGAATACCTCCTCACTTTCGCGCATCCATAACAGAATTTGAATAGCTGCTCGGAACGCCTAAGGAAGACATATTTAATAGGTTGTTTATTGTTGTATAACGTGTATTTAGAATGCAAGCATTGAATTAGAAACGTTTATTGCATATTACGAAGAACAAAGAACGGTTCAGTTGCGGTACTTTGTAAATCAAGATAATGGCGTACAATGCTCGTTTGACGCTCCTATGCATATACACACACCACTCTTGTATTAAAACATATAAATCATCCATTTTGCCCTCGTATTCATCGTGTACATCATCGTCATTAAACTATCAGAAACGTTTTGAAGAGAAGGTTTAGGGCAAGCGGAAGATCGAGCTCCTCCCGAAACTATGCAGCCTTTATGTTTCGTTAAGAAATTTCTCTTTCGAAGCGATCCTTAATTATAAAATGTATTCTGCGGTAAAAACTCTCTAATTCCACAATCTTTTTGTTGAGTTGTTTATTTGTGTTATAAACATTCTTTCGCTTACATAGAAAAATTCCCAAATTAAAATGGAAATAGATCTTCCGCAGATCGATTTTCGTCAAGTGGAATTTAAAACCGAACGCAATTAAATATAGAAAAAAATTATTTGTTTTGCGAAATAATTCGATTATTCGCTTTTGCAACGAGCCGCTTCATTTAATTTTAAGAAATAGAAGAGTTCGCGTATAAATAGAAAGTGGTAATGGTGAATTTGCACCACGACCCACGTTATTGTTGCTCTTCAAAAACAAGACAAAAAGGTGATTTATGCGCAGCCCCTAAATTCATACTAAACAGTACACCCTGTTATACGCCTATAATAAAGAGAAATGCAAATTCTAGTAGTTTTTATGAATCATCGTTTGCGAAGGGCGATGCTTCATTTCGTTATAAATAGGGGTCGTTCGTGTAGTGCGACGCAACAGGAATTTTTGAAGTTGTACTTCTTTGGCGCGCGAGGGTGAAATTTTGGCGGGCAAGGGAAGGTGCGCGCGCGGAATTAACGAAAATTTGACAGTGTGAAGTTAGTAAATCTAAGAAAGTCGATTAATTATTGTGAATCGTGCTTAAAACCTGTTATTTATTGAATTTGGTTACATTCATTTTTTGATTTAAAGGGAAAAGAGTAATGTAGCCAAATAAAACGACGTATATGCACATTTAAGCGAAAAGTGCACATTTTTCCGAAACCAAATTACTTAGAAAGTCAATTAATTATTGTGAATCGTGCTTAAAACCGAGTGTGCACATTCGAGCTCAAAGTGGCACATTCCGATCTCGGGAAAATGAAGCGCGCCGCTCCGCGTCGCGCTTCATTTGCCTCCTCGCTCGGAAATGTGCCACTTTTCGCTCGAATGCGCACATCCTCGTATTTATCGATTCGTCTACTTATTATTTGCTCTTTCAAACCAAAATTTAAATTTAGTGTGAAATATCGATTCTATGTTCGAAAACGTATTTACCATAGTAATGAGAGGAAGGGAGCGAAAAGATACAATAATTTTGGCGGTGCAAGTGAGAGGAAACGATTAAAATTGTTCAAATAATTTTTCGTCTAATTTATTGGCCTAAATTATTGCCAATCGTGCTTAAAACCGAGTGCGCGCATTCGAGCTCAAAGTGGCACATTCCGATCTCGGAATGAAGCGCGCCGCCCGCGTCGCGCTTCATTTGCCTCCCTCGCTCGGAAATGTGCCACTTTTCGCTCGAATGCGCACATCCTCGTATTTATCGAGTTCGTCTACTTATTATTTGCTCTTTCAAACCAAAAATTTAAATTTAGTGTAGTAAATATCGATTCTATGTTCGAAAAACGTATTTACCATAGTAATGAGAGGAAGGGAGCGAAAAGATACGATAATTTTGGCGGTGCAAGTGAGAGGAAACGATTAAAATTGTTCAAATAATTTTTCGTTTAATTTATTGGCCTAAATTATTGTGAATCGTGCTTAAAACCGAGTGTGCACATTCGAGCTCAAAGTGGCACATTCCGATCTCGGGAAAATGAAGCGCGCCGCTCCGCGTCGCGCTTCATTTGCCTCCCTCGCTCGGAAATGTGCCACTTTTCGCTCGAATGCGCACATCCTCGTATTTATCGAGTTCGTCTACTTATTCTTTGCTCTTTCAAACCAAAAATCTAAATTTAGTGTAGCAAATATCGATTCTATGTTCGAAAAACGTATTTACCATAGCAACGAGTGGAAGGGAGCGAAAAGATACAATAATTTCGACGGTGCAAGTGAGAGGAAACGATTAAAATTGTTCAAATAATTTTTCGTTTAATTTATTGGCCTAAATTATTGTGAATCGTGCTTAAAACCGAGTGTGGCATTCGAGCTCAAAGTGGCACATTCCGATCTCGGAATGAAGCGCGCCGCCCGCGTCGCGCTTCATTTGCTTCCCTCGCTCGGAAATGTGCCACTTTTCGCTCGAATGCGCACATCCTCGTATTTATTTGTATTAATTTAGTCTCGCTAAAGAAGAATTACTTCTAACGCGCCTACATAAGTACACGCACCGTTTTTTTAAAGTAAGCACAGTTAACCCCGATTTACATGGGCGATCGGTTCCTGAGAAGACCGATTCAATTGAAAATGTGACCTTTTGTTTATACAAATTTCGTATTAATCGAAAACAAAGCAAAATGCGTTTAATTTAGTTAGTTATCCAATTAAATTTATTTAGTTCAATATAAAATAACAACTAGGCCAGGGGTACCCAAACTGTTCCCGCGACACCCTGGGGCGTCGCGCTACGATCCGTATATCCGCACGTCTCCTTTAAAAGTCTCTAGACTATTAACAATCACGTGTATAAAAATTATTTAATATAATTAACGAGAACCGTATTAAAAAATATTCTAATGTTGATAAACTTAGAAGCAAAAACAAAGGGTTGATATGCACTGCATGTCTCCCTCAAAAAAAATTATAGATTCGCTAAATTTATTTTGGAGAGACCGAAGACTATAAATAATCACGTGTAAAATTTTTTTAATATAATTAAGCAGAACCGTATTAAGAAATATTTTAAGTTTGATAAATTTTGAAGCAATAGCAAGGGATTAAAATGCACTACATATCTCCATTAAAAAAATATAGAATCGCCAATTTTTTTTAGGATATCACTACTATTAACAATCACGTGGATAACATTTACTTAATATAATTAACCAGAATCGTATTAAGCAATATTTTAAATTTTATAAACTTAAAAGCAAAACCATGGGGTTGGTATGCACTACATATCTCCCTTAAAAAATATAGAATTGCCAAATTTATTTTATAGAGTCTCAAAAGACTATAAATAAAAAAAACAAATAAATTAATTAATATTAATATCTGCTAGAGCAATAAATAAATATATTCTATTAGAAGAGCGTCGCAAAAAAATTACAACTTGTATAGGGAGTCGCAGTATAAAACATATTGGGAACCCCTGATCTGGCGTGGGTGCACCCTCTGTAACTCGTAGTACAGTGGAACCTGGAAATCTCGAATTTAAAGAAAATGCAAAAAAATTCGAGTTAATGCGTTTTCAGCTTGGCGAGTACTGAAAACTCTATTTAAATACCTTTAACTATTTTCAATTTTTTTTTCCGTGAAAAAGACTAAAAGAAATTTTATTACTTATAAAACGAGTCCTCCAATTCAAAAATACCGCATTTCGACAAAACATTATAAAGTCGGCTTAAATAAAAGTATGAGTACTATATGTATTACTTTTTCGAGAACATAATTAAAGCTTATCAGACTTTCCTCTATGAAAACATCTCAAAAAAGACTTATTTTTAAATTCACAAAATTCCGCTTCCATTGTAAATTTTTTGAACATGTAACTACCGGTAACTACACGTTTGGCAAATTTAAAAATCAATACGTTGAAGGCTTCGTGAAAAATCAATACATAAACTCCGCCCCTTTACTTAACGTTTTGTGGACGCAAATTTGCCTTAACTTATAGGCAGCTTCAATACAACGTGCTTTAAATGTAATATATGTGCTTCAAAGAAAAATTAGGAAATTTAAATTATACCCGTCTTTAAAACATTTTTTTTAAATGACTAATATATTACTTAAAATTGAAATTGCAAATATTTGTTTAATTGAATTTTTTGGCAAAAAGTGAAAAAAATAGCATTGCTTTATATTGCAAGGGGATGTCCCCACGTACCCCTAGCAACTATGGTCAGTATCGTTTCCCGGCGCTCTCGCTCTAAAATAAAAATTTTCGATAAAACTAAATAAATCAAAAAAAATATACCTTGATTCACAAAAAAAATCGTAGCGCCCTTATTTTTGATGCAATTATTACAAGCGAGACGGATTCGGAATTCTGGGACTTTTCTACATAAGATACATGTGAAATAAGTATAGGGCGCAATGTTAATTTTTCGAAAATTAAAAAATTAAAAAATTTCGGCCCTTTTGAAAAATTCAATTTGACTTTAAAACGAAACTTCTAAATTCCGTCGCCTGCTAAAATTTTACTCTCGGCGCGCCAAAAGAAGTATAACTTCGCAAGTGCACTCGCAAACTTTGCCAAACTACAATTTGTATAAACTTTAGACAAAGTCAATTAACGGATCCGAAAAGTCCGCACTCGCTTTAACTTTATTAAAGTCTCAATTCTTTCATTGGCTCAATTAAATCATGAAATAATCAAATGGAAGTCGAGGATGGCTTAATAAAGAAATAGAAACATTATGCGTCGAATAAAAAGGCGATAAAACTTTATAAAATTAAGCAAGGCGAACTTGAATCGATAAGTAACAAGATGATATGGCCATTACTCAAATTAACAACCCCAATTAATAACGTTCGCCTTCTGTTCAGCGGCAACGAAACCATATCACGACCGAACCTCGCGAAAGGCGAGGTGTGCAAAATGGAGAGAGCCATAAAAAAAAAGAAAAATAGCGGCCCTACAAAATTTAACATAGGAAACAAGCGATCTCCCGCCGCGTTATCAGTAAAAAGCTCTTCCTACACGTTCATGGCATAGTAAAATACTGAACATGTCATACATTTTATATAAGTATACTTTCTTGTTTGCTGCAAAATCCCTTCAGTAGCTCAGCAGGAGAGTTATTTTAATATTTAGATTATGTGTTATGCGTTCAAATCATGGACGAGGTGGTTTTATTTGAAATTCCCTTATTACGGCTCGCCTTAGAGTTCGTCCGCATTTACGCGCTTTCCTCTTCGGGATTTAGAAATTCGTCGTTCCTTCCTCTTTTTCGTCCCAGTTGCCTAAATTCGACATCGAAATTAATCCGAAAGCAAGGTGCTCGAAGACGCGCGGATTACTGCGCCCATAAATTTTATTTATAACGAGACCAGTCAAGGTCCTTTTTTCAATTTCTTAATTGGACAAATCGCAAAATGTTTTATTAGAATATCCGATGTAACGGAATTATAAATGCCTTGTTTAAGTAAAAAATGAGAATTAACAAAGAAAACTGTCAACGAAGTAAACAGTAAAAGTAGAAAGGTCTAGGACTAAGAAGAAGAAGATAACATACTGTCAAGTCATCGTCATTTGTAATATATAGCATCAAATTAAAAAAAAACTTGTTTTGCATAATACGCTCGAGTTAAATTATTTTGTTTAAATAATATTTCGTTATTGTTTTATAGCAAAATTAATACTAAGTTAGTATTAAAGTAAGATGAGGTTAGCGGCGCTCTGCATCATCCGTATCAGGCTACGCGGTCAGCGGCACATCACATATCGAATAATTTATCACTTTGATTTTCATAAAATACTTTGCACTTTCTTACATTAAATATGTTTGGAAATTGTTTCTAAATTTAGCAATAATAATATTTTTTGAAGTAGAATTGTCGCAGAATCGGTAATTATTAATTTGCAAGATGATATCAATGACAATAAATCGAAAGAATGTTTTTAAAATGTAAATACAGTATCTCAACGTTAATATTTTTATGTCAATAAATCGAATTATTTAATAAGTCGAAGCGTTTTACAATTCTTAAAATTCAAGTTTCCATTAGTAAATAGGTCGATGACTCGAAGTGAAATTTTACAACTTTTCTAAAAATTACGCTACCTGAGAGAGGATTAAGGACGGGTGCGGTTTGGTGTTATTGCTGCTAAAAAGGTCTATTCTATGAAAAGGTTTTATACTACAAGCTGTTTTGACGGCGGCGGATTTAAAAACTAATTTATGTTTAGGCGTGAAAAGGTAACAGACAGATAGACAGACAGCCAGAGTTACTTTCGCTTTTATAATATTAGTTAGGATAATTAATTTTTTTTAGAAAACAAGTTAAGTATTGTGAATCGTGCTTAAAGTGGAGTGTGCACATTCGAGCTCAAAGTGGCACATTCCGATCTCGGGAAAATGAAGCGCGCCGCTCCGCGTCGCGCTTCATTTGCTTCCCTCGCTCGGAAATGTGCCACTTTTCGCTCGAATGTGCACATCCTCGTATTTATCGATTTGCCTTAATTAATCTTCTCACTTTCAAATCAAAAAATTAAAAGTAAATATGAATTTTATGTTCAAGAAACGTATTTGCCATAGTAATGAGTGGAAGTGGGCGAAAAGATACGAGAATTTACTAGATGCGAGTGAGAGAAAACGATTAAATTGTTTATTTAATTTTTTGAATAATTTATTAGCCTAAATTTTGTGAATGGTGCTTAAAGTGGAGTGTGCACATTCGAGCTCAAAGTGGCACATTTCGATCTCGGGAAAATGAAGCGCGCCGCTCCGCGTCGCGCTTCATTTGCTTCCCTCGCTCGGAAATGTGCCACTTTTCGCTCGAATGTGCACATCCTCGTATTTATCGATTTGCCTTAATTAATCTTCTCACTTTCAAATCAAAAAATTAAAAGTAAATATGAATTTTATGTTCAAGAAACGTATTTGGCATAGTAATGAGTGGAAGTGGGCGAAAAGATACGAGAATTTACTAGATGCGAGTGAGAGAAAACGATTAGATTATTTATTTAATTTTTTGAATGATTCATTAGCTTAAATTTTGTGAATGGTGCTTAAAATCGAGTGTGCACATTCGAGCTCAAAGTGGCACATTCCGATCTCGGAATGAAGCGCGCCGCCCGCGTCGCGCTTCATTTGCCTCCTCGCTCGGAAATGTGCCACTTTTCGCTCGAATGTGCACATCCTGGTATTTATTTACATTTATGATTACATTTAATTTAGTTATGCCAAGAAGTATAACTTCTCACGGGCGTGCATAAGTACACGCACCTTTCTTTATCATTTAACAATTGTTGTAAGTAATATGAAAATTTTCAGCTTAACCACTTTAATAAATTTTATGTACAGTTAAACTTTAATAACTCCACAACTCGAATTCTTTGATAACTCAAGTTGGAAAGTGTTTCTCGACAAAATGCCTATTTCAAAAAGGTAGAATTGAAACTATTTTAATATAACTATGGTTACGAAGTGATTAACCTTTCTGATTGGTCAATTAGCTAACGGCCATAATGGTGTATCAAAAATGGGCCAATCACAGTGACTTATTTAAAGCGGGATTTTTAAAGTATGCTTTAAACCACTTACAGTTCTAATTACGTTATATAAAATACCATTTCACATAAAAGATATATACATACACGAATATATATTTAATTTTTAATCTTTTTTTAATAACTCGAATTATTGATAATTCGAATTAATTTTGGTGTCCCTTCGACTTCGACTTATCGAGGTTCGACTGTAATTATAAATGGTAGTGTGTCATTTGCCGCTTCGTAGTAATTGTAAAAGTACTGGGCAAGGTCGAGTGATATCTGCGCAGCCCTGTGCGCCTTAGGCAACCCGCCGTTATCTCTTTTCGTAACATAATTTTAATTTTTTAAGATGCTAATTAATATTACTTTTATTAACATAAAATTAAGGCAACTAATTAACGCCTTGTTCAAAAATTATGAGATTATTCATGGATGGCTAAAAATAAATTATCTATAATCCGAATTTAGTTTGATTACCATACATTGGATATTTTTCGAGATCTGGGTCTTCAAAATACTTTTTTCTGTTCGAAATTATCGACGATTTTCTTGAAAGAATTTTTTTATGTACAAAAACAGTTTGCTTTGATGTCAATTTTTCTATCAGCATTGAATGGCTCTAAGTACCCAAAGTCTACGTTAATATTAATTAAACTTATATCGACAGGTGACCTTTCGAAGCCCATTCTTTTATTTCGTACAACCGAGAACAATTAATCATAAATTTAAATTTTCTGATAGAATTTTGTTAAAATTCCTTCGAATGAAATTGCTACAATTATATAAATAATTAAGGCTATCGATGGTAAGATTTTGTAACAATTATTCGTCGAGAAATTACGTGTAGCGGAAATAGAAAGTGTTCGTGTTGATTTTAGAACGAATCCCGCGAATATTTAAAAGGTGGAAAATCATTCATGAATTACCTTATTTTATGGCCAAAGAAAATTCGAATTTTAATGGAAATTTGAGCGATTTGAGACGAAGGTAATCGGATAATAAAAAGAGTTAGTTTCTAATTGCGAGGCATTAAAATATTAACAAAACGCGAAGATACTGAAGTAAAGATATTTTATAACTTTCCAAAGGCAAACTAAATTAAAATAAGGAAGCATTTATATCCTGCTATTGTTTAATTAATAATAAATAAATTTAATAATCAAATTAATGAGGCCGGCAATCAAAACGTTAAAAGTTGATCGTATTATTGGGTTGGCAAGAAAATAATTTCGGTTTTCACAATTCGATGTTATATTTTTGAAGTTATACTTCTTTTGGTGGCCCAATGAACAAAATGGTACATTTATAAGTTCTAGTCATTCTATAAAAAAATAGACTTTTATTGTTTTGCCAACCCGATATAACGGTTTTCCTTTAGCTCTTCGCGCTGTTACATAAATGTAGCGCAATCTCGTCTACTTAACAGTTTTGAATAGGATTAAATAAATAATCCTAGTCTTACGGTTTGTACTAGAAAATCTATAAATTATAATGTTTATAATGTTATTGAAACATACGCACTTACGAAATTGCGTTTTAGTTCAGGAATAATAGCGCGAAAGCAACTTTAATAAATTTTAATTCAAAAATTAGATTTCGTCCGCTTTACTTTCTAAAATAACCTTCACCTTGGAGAAATTATCAAGTAAATATTTAAATGATTTTAAAATATTGATTGGAAGTATTAAATAGGCTCCTGTACGCGAACAATTTTAAAATTTAATTGAAAGCTCTTTGTTAGTATTGCAATACAAGTCAATTGTAGTGGAATGATGGATAAAAACTAGCCATGATAAAAGGGGTCGATTACACAAAGGGTGCAAGACACCTGGCCCCCAAAAAAAGAAGTAAACAAAAAAATAGGGGGAATAAAAAATTAGTAATCGGTTTTTTTAAAGGTCAAAAAATTTTGTAGTCGGACCGATGTTTTTAGAAGGATTGTAATCCAAATTAAATCTCGGATATTTTTTTACGCTTATTATTTCTAATTATTATTAATTTTTTTTTCTTGCTTTTGAACAATCAAATTTATATAATTTAAAGCGCAATGGTTTACGATGTTAGTTAAAATAAAAGGTGATGGTTATTAATTAAAAAAGATGCAGTTCTTTGTACTGATTTTACTTCGATTTTAAGTACGCCAAAAATTAATTTGCACGCAAAAAATCCCGATTTAAGATGTGGCTTAATTTTAATTAATAATGTATTGACCTAAATATTTTTTTTAATATGTATTAAGTATTAGTTTTAACCTTCCGCATACTAGGTGATTAAATGTCACATGCCATACTAGGTGGGGTTTGTCATACCCCAAAAATAAAATGAAATAAAATCCACAAAATTGTACTTTATGACAGTTAAATGATAAGAAATATATTTTAATACCCAATAATGAATAGGTTTAAGTAAAACACATCTATTTATGCATTAGAATAGACTTATTAATAAAAATACAAAAACTTAACTTTTTTTTCAACTTATAAACTATTGAGCCTTTTTTTGAGTCCTAAATTCTAATGACACGTGTCAATTTTGATACCGAATATTAAGAAAACCTAACAAGAATTTCATTCTTGCCTCCTTATTGAAATACAAATTAATTTCATGACAATTTCTTAATGATTCGCAATAATTTAGACCAATCAATTACACGAAAAATTAATTGATAAATTTTTATCGTTCCCTCTCACTTGCATCGACAAGATTATCGTATCTTCTCGCACCCTTCCACTCATTGCTATGGTAAATACGTTTTTCGAATATAAAATCGATATTTACTAAATTAAATTAATATTTTTGATTTGAAGGAGCGCAATGTAAATTATACTAATATAATAAATACGAGGATGTGCGCATTCGAGCGAAAAGTGGCACATTTCCGAGCGAGGGAGGCAAATGAAGCGCGACGCGGAGCGGCGCGCTTCATTTTCCCGAGATCGGAATGTGCCACTTTGAGCTCGAATGTGCACACTCGGTTTTAAGCATTATTCGCAATAATTTTGTCCACAAAAAATTAGTATATAATTTTTATCATTCCCTCTCACTCGTACTTATGAGTTTATCGTATCTTTTCGCTCCCTTCCACTCATTGCTATGGTAAATACATTTTTCGAACATAGAATCGATATTTACTACACTAAATTTATATTTATGATTTGAAAAAGTGAAGAATAAACAGAAAAATTCAATAAATACGAGGATGTGCGCATTCGAGCGAAAAGTGGCACATTTCCGAGCGAGGGAGGCAAATGAAGCGCGACGCGGAGCGGCGCGCTTCATTTTCCCGAGATCGGAATGTGCCACTTTGAGCTCGAATGTGCACACTCGGTTATAAGCTCGACTACCAATTGTCCCGTTTTAATAAAAAAAAAAATAGTTCACGTTAGTTATACCCCACCTAGTACACGGAACGTTAATAAAAAAGCAATTTGCAATATTCGGAAACGTGGTGTTGAAAATTCAACACTAATATTAGTAACTTTTCCGTATTTTGATTTTTACGTATGCGCCATCTATCAGAATATAGCCAAAGTTAACGTTGAGAAAACATAACCCAACAACTAACATTTATAATGGCTGGCCATTTCCATTTAATTAATTGTTATAAGATATTTGTCAGAAACACTTTTGCAGGAATTGATACATAAAAAATGCCGCTAGAGGGCGACACATTTTAAATTGTATTAAGTTTTAGAACTAAATATTTCGAAAATTCTAAATAATAACGTATTTACTACACTTTTTTAAATTGAGACTTACAATACCATAACTAAAAAATATTACACATAAGGGCATGTTTTTGTTTCGTTTATAGGCGAGTTAAGCTGCAGTACTTATTCGTCTGACGCCCGGCATAGAAATAATCAAATCCTCATTACTTGTGCATAAATAATGTAACAAATCTGTAATTTGGAAATGTTGCGTCCGGGAATAAAAGCAAAACGACCATTTATTTAATTCGAATTGCTTTCTACGGCCATCCCAACATTAATTTTGCACTCACAAAAGCTCTAAATCGAACCAAAAAAAATGCAATGCCACTATTTATTATGAATATAGCGGTATGGTTGTTAAAAACGATAATAATGAACGAATAACTGCCGTTAACAGCAGGAAATCTATTGACGCTAATTCGAACATCTAACTTTTGCAATTTAATTGGTAATTCCGTTACATTTGCATTTCGAATTTGACGCAGGTGTGTGTTTGATTTAAAAAGCCATCGAACGCATTGTGCAAGTCCGAAAGTTATCGAACGATAAAAAATTTAATGCGATTGAATTGCGAAGGAAAGAAGAACGAGGAGGTTCTCTATAAAAATAGCTCGGAGCCGTTGGCGAACGATTAATTATTTTGCCTCGTATATTTACACCCCTAATGCTAAAGAAAGTAATTTAATAAAAGCGAACGTACTACTTAACTAAAAATAAACGCTTCTTGGAAAGCCAAAACAGAAATTCGTTTGTTGTTGTCGTTGCAACGCTGCACGAAGACGAATGTCGAAGAGCTGCCAAACTTTACCAATTTTGTAATTTAAGGGGGGCACTTGACAATCTGCACAACAGAAAAAATAAGTCGCGTAAATTAATTAAATGTTGATTTAAGTAAGAAGAGGTAAATTGCTCTCTTACTGAATTACGTGGACGAAGCGGGGCCGAGAGAGAGAGAAAAATAATACGAGAATTAGAGGAGGAAGTGAAACAGATCGATTTGCTAAGAATCGAATTGTTTACCGCTGGATTAATTTTAAATTTGAGACGATGAACGGAGGGCAATCTAATAAATTACCATTTAACTTGATTTATTGGCAGTTATTGCCCATGAATCGATGAGGAGTTCATTAAAACGTTATTAATTGCAATTTTATGTACTGCCGTATTGAGGTATCACTGCTTTAGCAATATTAACGCCGTTTTTTTGGTTCGGAATTTGCGAAAGTTCTGTAAAATTCTTTTTTATAATGATTTGATGTTCACTTTAAGTTTTTAAAACAGAAATCTGTAAAATTTAATTGAAATTTTTTTTGCAAAAAACAATAAGAGAATTTTTTATTAATTATTATGTAATTAATTTTGATTTTTCCAAACTTTAAGTGTTGTGTTAAATGCCGGACTGTATTTTATTTATTTTTGTAGAAAATCGCAGTTGAAAAGACGTGATTTTTTTTGTTGTGTAATTTTATTTTGATACAGTGGAATCTCGGTTATCCGGACTAATTATTGTTACAGCCCATTCGGATAATCGAAAATTGATCATCGTTAATCGTGGCGAAAAGCCGAGTGTGCACATTCGAGCTCAAAGTGGCACATTCCGATCTCGGGAAAATGAAGCGCGCCGCTCCGCGTCGCGCTTCATTTGCATCCCTCGCTCGGAAATGTGCCACTTTTCGCTCGAATGCGCACATCCTCGTTTTATTTTATTCGTCTACTTATTCTTTGCTATTTGAAACCATAAATCTAAATTTAGTGTAGCAAATATCGATTCTATGTTCGAAAAACGTATTTACCATAGCAATGAGTGGAAGGGAGCGAAAAGATACGATAATCTCGTCGGTGCAAGTGAGAGGGACCGATTAAAATTATTCAACTTATTTTTCGTTTAATTTATTGGCCAAATAATTGTGAATTGTGCTTAAAACCGAGTGTGCGCATTCGAGCTCAAAGTGGCACATTCCGATCTCGGGAAAATGAAGCGCGCCGCTCCGCGTCGCGCTTCATTTGCCTCCCTCGCTCGGAAATGTGCCACTTTTCGCTCGAATGCGCACATCCTCGTTTTATTTTATTCGTCTACTTATTCTTTGCTATTTGAAACCATAAATCTAAATTTAGTGTAGCAAATATCGATTCTATGTTCGAAAAACGTATTTACCATAGCAATGAGTGGAAGGGAGCGAAAAGATACGATAATCTCGTCGGTGCAAGTGAGAGGGACCGATTAAAATTATTCAACTTATTTTTCGTTTAATTTATTGGCCAAATAATTGTGAATTGTGCTTAAAACCGAGTGTGCGCATTCGAGCTCAAAGTGGCACATTCCGATCTCGGAATGAAGCGCGCCGCCCGCGTCGCGCTTCATTTGCCTCCTCGCTCGGAAATGTGCCACTTTTCGCTCGAATGCGCACATCTTCGTGTTAATTGGATTCGACTATATTAATAACAAATCCTTCAAAACCAGATTTTCTATTCGGAAAAAGTTTTCGCTTGAAAGTGCACATACTCCTTAATAATTGAATTTGCCTATCTTATTCTTCTCTCTTACAAATACAGTAAAACCTCTCTTAACGGACACCCCTCTTCGACGGACAATGTTAAAAAGTCCCGACAAAAAGTATAGGAAAATAATGTATTTAGGCTCCCTTTTCAACGAACACCCCTCTAACGGACGCGGACAGCCCAATTATGATTACCAAGAAATAGGGTAAGTTCGCCGGTTGTCGGCCCGCTAAAAAACAGTTCCCGTTTTCGTCCATGGGGGTCTAGATTTACAACAGAAAGTCACAACAGGAAGTTGAGGTATCATAATGAATACTAGATATGACTGTAACTAAATAGCGCATCACAAGTTTGTTTAACAATTCGTGTTTTATTGTTTTTATTTGTTTTATTGCTGACTGGACGAGAACGGGCGCAGGCCGGCTAACCGGCGCATTTACCCTATATTTATCTCTCTTAAACGGACACTTACAAAGCCATAAAATTGAAAAAACGTCGTTTAATGTTTGAAGGATTAAAATATCTTTGTTCTATTATACACAACAACACAAGTCTCCTGTAAATTGATTTTGAGGATTAGTTTTATTTCTTTGACGTATTTCTTATTTATATAACAAGTTCTTTTATCTACCCGCAAATAGGAAACTCGCCTTACATTAAAACCTTCCAGGAAGTTTAGTTAAATTTAATTTACGAATTGTTGGCGCTTCATGAGAAGGCAATTGTAGATTCTAAAACTAAAAACAAACAAAAATTACTTCTTTTTTTAAAGTTAATTAATATTAAATTTTAGCAAGTTATTAAATTAGTTTTGACATATTTCATTTATTTGGTATTTTATTTTTTAATTCTTTGTATCTATGTAACACATATAATAATAATTTTTAATTAGATCTATATTCGATCCATGTTCTAGTTACTCATTTTTTTAACACCTTTCCTCAGCGGACACCCCTCCACAACGGACAATATTGTTGGTCCCGCGATTGTCCGTTCAAGAGAGGTTTTACTGTAGATCTAATTTATTCGACTTTTGATTTTTTTGAATTGAAGAATAAAATAATAATATAGGCGAATCCAATAAATACGAGGATGTGCGCATTCGAGCGAAAAGTGGCACATTTCCGAGCGAGGGAGGCAAATGAAGCGCGACGCGGAGCGGCGCGCTTCATTTTCCCGAGATCGGAATGTGCCACTTTGAGCTCGAATGTGCACACTCGGTTTTAAGCACGATTCACAATTAAATGGCCAATAAAATTGACGAAAAGTTAGTCAAATAATTTTTATCATTTGCTCTCACTCGCACTTATGTGATTGTCGTATCTTTTCGCTCTCTTCCACTCATTGCTATGGTACAAATACGTTTTTCCAACATATAATCGATAATTGATTGAACTAAATTAAATTTGTTGATCGGAAAAAAAGTTTGATTTACAAAATTCAATAAATGCGAGGATGTGCGCATTCGAGCGAAAAGTGGCACATTTTTCCGAGATCGGAATGTGCCACTTTGAGCTCGAATGTGCACACTCGGTTTTAAGCACGATTACAAAGCGTCCCGTTTTAACAGGAAAAAACTTGGTCAAATTGTTAGGTATATTTGTTTGTAGTATTATTTATAGTATTTTTTAGTCTCAAAGTTTAAGATTATTTATAGGGCTGCATTGGAAGCATTCAGTTTGGCCAAACGTGACGTGGCAAATAAAATAATAGCGATAATAACTAGTAGCGAAAGAAACTAAGCGTCCTGTTCTTTTAAATAGAATTGATTTTATGAGAAATAGAATAACATTTCTCGTGGGAAATGAAAGCAAATAATCAAATATCGAAAATCTAGGGTGGAAACTCGGAAAATCTTTTGCTCGAACGTTGTGTAAACGTTTACGGAACCTCGCAAATCTCTTAACGATTTTCGTCAGTTCTAATTGCGAGATAAAAATTTAAGCTAATCAAAAACGGATTTGTACGTAGGGGTACATCACCTCTGTTGTACCTAGGCCATAGATCAACTAATTTTTAAATCTTATAGCAATTTGAGTAAACGGTTGGTAAGGCTTTCAAATATTTTCTGATGAATGCCTTATTAGTGCCCCACTACGATGCAATTTATTTTATAAATAAATTGTTACGTATACAATTAAAAAAAAAAATTACAAGTGAAAAAAAGGGCCAAGGTACAACATGTTCTTCTAATTTAGAGGAGAAAAAAATACCGGTTTTCTTAAATTGTAACAAAGCTTCTAAAATAGGACGTATTAAATTTTCGTGAAATAGAAAAGTCAGGTATGTGGCACATTAATTTGTATTCTGCAACAGTAAATCTCTTCAAGCATGAAAATCGTCGATAAATATCTTTGTTAAAACAATGGATCTGCAGTTTAGAAATCTTTTGTGATAACAATGCATAGAAAGATTAGTGCGGAGCTAATTTTATTATTTCGCTACGTAAAAACAGAATGGCCGATTTGAATAGATCATTCGAAGATCTTCAATTTGATTTTCTCTTATCGCATTTCTAGATTAGTTTAAAAAGTTTTAAATGCACACGTAGAACTATCCGAATCGTACGACATACTTTAAGAATTTTTTCTTTGTTGTAATTGGAAAATTTTAATTTGTTATTTACGTTTTAGAAATTCTACTCGAATATTTCGATAAAAAGTTACTAATTACTTTTAAAACTCAGCATTGCGAATGTAAGAATTATCAAAGCCAATAAACATGTTTTTGACAAATTAAAAATAATTTTATTGAGGCTTTAACAACAACAAAGTGGGCAATATTGCTCTTTCTAAATTGAAAGTACAATAGATCTAAACGTAAAATTATTAAAGAAATAATTATATAAAATTTATTGCTTTATCCAAAGATTCGTTGTTCGTTTTAAATATCAAACCTGGCCCCGGCTTTAGTTTTTTTTTCTATGCGACTAAATAAAATTGGCACTCGAAGCTTAACAATTTATTTATGAGTAATTACGATAATGGATTTTGGCACAATAGTAACAAGCCTGCCCACTTTTCTTGTACTGCCTTAGAAGTCAATTAAATCCCAAAAAAAAATTTCTAACAGTCGTCACCATGTCTTAAGATTTAATATACTACATTATTTGAAAGAAGTTTAATCAAAAAAATAAGGCAATGAATATTCCTTTGAAAAAATTTAATTAGTACATAATTGATTTCGTTAAATCTAATATTTATTATTATTCTCATAAAAAAAACGTTTATAACTGAATAAGAAAGCGGTGCGTGTACTTATGTACAGTGCTCGTCAAAAGAGAATGGACATGCGAATTTAAAATGGCAATTTAATTTTTGTATAAGTTCTTTATGGATTAAAATGGCTGTTGGATTATTACATTTCCGAATTTTTCTTTCTAAATAAACCCAAAGAGGCTCGATGGGGTGAAGATCTATACTCTGAGTACATTTGGGCAATTATATGACAACCCCATTTCACTTTCTCAAGCTTTATGCTTGAGAACATTATCTTGGTTTAATTTAAAAAAAAACATCTTGAATACCTAGTTTTAGTGCCGATTATTTACACTTTTTTTTTTCAAAATAGATAACCATATTTATTAAGTATTTCGTCGCTTCAATTGCAAAAATTAACTGATGTACCCTAACAGCCCTTAGTGTGTTTTTGAAATAATAATTTTTAACTAAGTGGTTATTGTGATTTCCAAGAACTTTTTCGCAGACTCTCTCAAAGTGTTTCAGATGTTATTTTCGTGAACTTTTTAAGTTATATTTTAATTAAAAATTAAAAATTGAGTGGACGAGTATTTTATCTAACATATAATAAACAAATTGTAATACTATAGACACATTTTATGTATTATTTTGCTGATTTTGTTGTTCTAGGAAACATTTCTAAAAACTTATTCACAGTACTGTATGTACGCGCGTTAGAAGTTATACTTCTTTGGCGTGACTAAATTAAATATAACCACGTGTAAAAATAAATTGAATAAAAACGAGGATGTGCGCATTCGAGCGAAAAGTGGCACATTTCCGAGCGAGGGAGGCAAATGAAGCGCGACGCGGAGCGGCGCGCTTCATTTTCCCGAGATCGGAATGTGCCACTTTGAGCTCGAATGTGCACACTCGGTTTTAAGCATTATTCGCAATAATTTTGTCCTCAAAAATTACTATATAATTTTTATCATTCCCTCTCACTCGTACTTATGAGTTTATCGTATCTTTTCGCTCCCTTCCACTCATTGCTATGGTAAATACATTTTTCGAACATAGAATCGATATTTACTACACTAAATTTATATTTATGATTTGAAAAAGTGAAGAATAAACAGAAAAATTCAATAAATACGAGGATGTGCGCATTCGAGCGAAAAGTGGCACATTTTCGAGCGAGGGAGGCAAATGAAGCGCGACGCGGAGCGGCGCACTTCGTTTTCCCGAGATCGGAATGTGCCACTTTGAGCTCGAATGCGCACACTCGGTTTTAGCATTATTCGCAATGATTTTGACCACAAAAAATTACTATATAATTTTTATCATTCCCTCTCACTCGTACTTATGAGTTTATCGTATCTTTTCGCTCCCTTCCACTCATTGCTATGGTAAATACATTTTTAGAACATAGAATCGATATTTACTACACTAAATTTATATTTATGATTTGAAAAAGGGAAGAATAAACAGAAAAATTCAATAAATACGAGGATGTGCGCATTCGAGCGAAAAGTGGCACATTTCCGAGCGAGGGAGGCAAATGAAGCGCGATGCGGAGCGGCGCGCTTCATTTTCCCGAGATCGGAATGTGCCACTTTGAGCTCGAATGCGCAAACTCGGTTTTAAGCGCGATTCACAATAATTAATTGACTCTCTTAGATCGCTAACTTCATGCTGTCGAATTTTTGTTAATTATGCGCGCGCAACTCCCATTGACTCCCAAAATTGTACTCTCAACCGCGCCAAAAGAAGTATAGCTTCAAAAAACTTTTTTCAACGAAATGAAAATGGAACAAGTCGGTAGTTATCGTTTAAACTTTCACACTCAACTTAAATTTGTTAGAAGCAGAAAACTAGCAAAGCAATTGACTCTTTCAGACGATCATATATTTCTAAAATGTGCACGGATCGTTTTCTAAAAATACCCCAAAAATTCCTGGACCGTTTATTTAGAACATGTGCTCTAACGCACAGACACGCATACATACTTAAAACGCGATTGGGACAATTGACGAGCACACAAAGAAACTTTGTCAAGACCATAGAGTAATAAGGCCCTACGCCCAATTACGCCAAATTAAAAGGAGAAATAATTTATACCTCTTAATGGAAGTCATGATATCGAGAGAACGGTTAATTACGTAAAACTGGCCGCGAGTTTAAAAGTGGTTTTTACCTTTTCAGGTTTCTCGAGCATTACTCATAACCTAAAAGATCTGAAATAATTATTTTAATCTCCCACATTTCTTATTTTAATTGTGTCCGTTTGTTTTAATAGGCAGGCGATGGTCTTTAAAGGGCGCCCTCCGAATTCGGAACGGCTTGCTCGTTTCATTGGAGAAGTACAGTAAGACCTCGCTGAACGCGGGGCATACGTTCCAATGCGTTTAAGCCCTAAACGAAATCACTTTAAAATATATTTAATTTACGTAAATTTTGAGCTATTTCAAAGGTTTCAGAAGACCGCGTCATATCGAATCGGCGTTAAGCGAGGTCCCACTGTAGAAGGAAAATTGAAAAATGTTTCGTATCGTCTAACGTTACAAGCGAACACAACTAAATGTAACGCAGTCTTAAAAGTAGCTATTACCGAAATGAAAAACTCTTAGGCAAAAAGGGGCATATAAATTTAGCGTTCAGCATCCCTTTAGAAAGACATATAACGTATGCGTAGCGTAATATTACATCCCTTAAACATTTCGTGTTTTACATTGGAACGCAGGAAACGGCAGCTGCTCAAACAAGTTCGATATTAATGTTTCGCCGCATTATAGTTTTAATATTGCCGTTTAATTATTATTATGCCCTTTTAAGTTCGTTTCGTTTTGCGAATGTCGTTTCGCCAAAGTCGCATCGATTTTCCGATAGATGTCGTGTACGACGATTTTCCTTTCGTGTTCGACTTTGTTCCGGCTTTCTCAATTATCTTTAAGACGAGCAGTGTAGGGGAACCTGTTGTACCTTGGTCCCTTCGTACCGAGGGCAACTTTAATTTTTTTAATATTTGCGGACTTTCGTGAGATCAATTGAAATTTTTAATCGAAAAAAAGTAAGTCTTTTTAATTAAATATCTTCTTGATTTTTATTATCTAATAACAAATGACTCATCGTAATAGAAAAATTATTTATTAATGTTTGCATAGTAGTGGTCCGATTTTGGCACAGCATAATCTTTAATTTTATTTTCGAGTTTAAACATCGAGGGTCGGTGTGTTGTACCTCGGTCACCGTCAATAAATTGTACCTTGGCCCTAAGACCAACGTGCAATAAATAAAAATTTAGATGTACCTTTGTTGTAAATTCTTATTTTTTTTTATTTTGCTTCAGATAATATGCCTCGCAAGTCTAACGAAAAATTTAAGTTTTTGCAAAGTTAACCATTAAGTATGTGAAATTTTAGTATAGGGACAGTTGGGGTACAATGGAACGCGGGGCACAATGGAACAACGACGATTAATATTCAAATACCAAACGAATTCGCGGGTTTCTGTTTTGAGCGATTACAGTGCCCAACTATCCACACGGGAATGAAGTGAAATTAGGCCGCTCTGCAACAACAAAGTTCTGAGCAGAAAACAATAGTTTTCATTAGTAAAAAGTTACATTTTCTTACCCAAAAACTATTGTTTTTACTGAAAAAGTATACTAGTAAGGTGTGTGATATTTTTTTACATAAATTTCAATCATATTGACAATTTAATACAGTAGAATATAAAATGGAAATCATTACCAACTTTTTAAAATTCGCGTTTGAAACTTTTGAAACGTTATGGGGCACCTTGGAACGCGACACAATAGAACACTGCAACATAGAACCTCATTTACTTTATTGGTTTTTTGTTGCAGATTTTAAAGTCATATTGGTTAGAGAGCATATGAGAAAAAGTAATAGGGATCTGCATAGTGAGACTAATATGTGAGAGGCTTTTACTTTCCTCTAAAACCTGACATGGCAATAGTGTCAATTATAGATATAAAATTGTTGTTGCCAAGTTCATGCTTAGCAAGCAAGAGTGTTAAGGAAGTATTTCATTGGTTAATAATTTATTTTAATATACTTTATGATCTTACGCGATTTATTGGCCATGTTCCATTGTACCCCAGACCTGGGGCACAATGGAACAAAAAAAGTTTTTTATAAACACGTAAATATTTTAGGTTTAAGATTAATTTTTAATCTCTTTTTTGTGTTCAATCAAGAGTTTTAGGTCTGTTCTTAATTGTTTTAAGCAGAAATTATAAAAATATAAAACACAGATTTTTTAAAAAATCAAAATAACTTTTTCGTTCCATTGTACCCCAACTGTCCCTACGAGAAAAGTTTTGTTAATTTTTGAAACAATTTTAGTGTCATCTCAAAGAAGAACATTAGTAGTTCTTATAATCCAAAAATAAATATATAGTTGGCATAGAACTATGGGTTTTATTTTCCTTAATGTGAATAGAGCCAAGGTACATCACCTCTGTTGTACCTAAGCCATAGAGCCACTAATTTTTAAATCTTATAGCAATTTGAGTAAACGGTCGGTAATGCTTCCAAATATTTTCTGATGAATGCCTTATTGGTGCCCCACTACGATGCAATTCATTTTATCAACAAATTGTTACATATACAATTTAAAAAAAGATTACAAGTGAAAAAAGGACCAAGGTACAACATGTTGTTCTACAGTTTTACTTCGTTATTTTATTAATAATTCCAAAAAATTAATGTGAACAGATTCAATAAATACGACGATGTGCGCATTCGAGCGAAAAGTGGCACATTTCCGAGCGAGGGAGGCAAATGAAGCGCGACGCGGAGCGGCGCGCTTCATTTTCCCGAGATCGGAATGTGCCACTTTGAGCTCGAATGTGCGCACTCCACTTTAAGAACAATTCACAATAATCAATTAATTTAAAATTAAAGTTTTTTTTATTAAAAGTTACAGAACCGTATTTCTATCAGGACCCAAATCTCTAGCAAAAATATATATTTTCAATAAGTCTTGTTTAAGAACTATTTTAAAAAATTTCAGTAACATTATTTATAATAAATGTATTGTTTAGGTTCTCTCACGAGGGCCCTAAAAGGATCTATTCGGCTTTTTAATGAAATATGGTGAGTCACGCATTTTTTTTTATTTCGATCTACGGTTCGATTAACGATTCGTCATACCGGGTGTCCCACGAACAAGTACTGAAACTTAACCCATTTATAAATGACAAAGAATTAGTCAAAAGATAGAATAAAACCATTTGGGGAAAGGGGGGTCGCGGCGAGTATTCAAATTGCTGCATGGGGCGGATTCAAAAAAAATATAGTAAACTGCAATCACTTCGTACTATTGGCTAATATTATTAAAAGCACTCGCGGGCCGTAGTTTGGCGACCCCTGGATTATAGTATCGAAGAGTATTATCCTTGAATAATGAAATAATACAGTGCCATTGGTAACAAAATTAATTTTTGATGGGAAATTCTGCGCGACTACAAATTTTTGACCATTTTAAATTTCATTCGACTTATTTTTTAGAAATGGAAGCGAAATTTTGATGTTTTTCTAAAAATTGGGTCGAGAATGCAATTTTCCTATTATGTTTGATTTATTTTAGGCAATTTCGCAAATTCTCATCCGCCACCCCTTTTTTTTATTTCTGCTAACCGATCGCGGCCACAAATTTTGACAATTAATTGACATTAATTAGTAAAATAAGAGCAAGTTTATCAGCCGAGTGTGTTGTACATCGTTGTATATAGTAATGAAAATGTTTTATTATTTCTACAACAATAAATAATGCTGACTGTTCAGCACATGTCATTTCTGCGTGTGCTTGAACAACGTAAATAAAACAAATTACTTATATTTTCTAAACATCGCAAGCCGCTGGAGATTATAAAATAATATTTATGTAGGAACACATCCTATTTAGTAAAATGTCGGTACTAAAACAATAATAACTTAAGAGAACGTTAAATCTTTTTTTTTATAATCAAATGGGACTTATCGCCTCTGCGTTGCCTTCTACAATAAACAATTTTACTTTAAGAAAATAATTAAAGCAATTTTGTGGGTGTTTTATATGCCAATCTTTAATGTGCTTTTTAATTTTTGAAAATTTGTTTTGCAATACCGAAAAAGACTGGTTAATGATGTTGAGCATGTTACTTAGCCCATATTGACATTGACCAATTTTTATTTTACGATTAATTAACTTAATTGAAGTTATACTTCTTTTGGCGCGGGTTGAGAGTCAAATTTTGGGAAGCAACGGAAGTTGCGCGCATAATTTACAAAAATTCGACAGTAGCGATCTAAGAGAGTCAATTAATTATTGTGAATCGCGCTTAAAATCGAGTGTGCGCATTCGAGCTCAAAGTGGCACATTCCGATCTCGGGAAAATGAAGCGCGCCGCTCCGCGTCGCGCTTCATTTGCCTCCCTCGCTCGGAAATGTGCCACTTTTCGCTCGAACGCGCGCATCTTCGTATTTCTTGAATTTTGTAAATGAAACTTTTTTTTCGACCAACAAATTTAATTTAGTTCACTTAATATATCGATTATATATTCAAAAAACGTATTTTTACTATAGCAATGAGTGGGAGCGAGCGAAAAGATACGATAAACTCATAAGTACGAGTGAGAGGGAATGATAAAAATTATATAGTAATTTTTTGTGGACAAAATCATTGCGAATAATGCTTAAAACCGAGTGTGCACATTCGAGCTCAAAGTGGCACATTCCGATCTCGGGAAAATGAGCGCGCCGCTCCGCGTCGCGCTTCATTTGCCTCCCTCGCTCGGAAATGTGCCACTTTTCGCTCGAAGGCGCACATCCTCGTATTAATTGAATTTTTTTGCTTATTATTTGCTTTTTCAAATCATAAATCTAAATTTAGTGTAGTAAATATCGATTTTATGTTGGAAAAACGTTTTTACCATAGCAATGAGTGGAAGGGAGCGAAAAGATACGATAATCTCGTCGGTGCAAGTGAGAGGGACCGATTAAAATGATTCAACTGATTTTTCGTCTAATTTATTGGCCTAAATTATTGCGAATCGCGCTTAAAACGAGTGTGCGCATTCGAGCTCAAAGTGGCACATTCCGATCTCGGGAAAATGAAGCGCGCCGCTCCGCGTCGCGCTTCATTTGCCTCCCTCGCTCGGAAATGTGCCACTTTTCGCTCGAATGCGCACATCCTCGTTTTTAGTGAATTTGATTGAATTAATTTGTGCATATTTTGCTTTGTTTTGTATTTACACGATTTAGGTATACATAAACGCAAGGTAGGCAATACACGTGGTTATATTGAATTTAGTTACGCCAAAGAAGTATAACTTCTAACGCGCTTACATAGGGTAACGCGACTAATAGATGGACGCCCCCCAATAGATGGACAAAAATTGTTTTAATTACTAATTAGATTAAATTTAAATATAAATAAATTGGAAAATATTTTTTTTTTGTTTATATACTTATTATTATCATTAAAAAAAATATTTTCATTCAACATCATAATGTTTTGTTCCATGCGCCATAATGAAATGAAATAATAAGATGTGTATTATATGATTTTGTTTATATTTGAATAACAATGCAATAAATTGCGCTATTTAATAATTAAATAAAAAAAAATATAAAAAAATTGGCTGTCCATTTATTGCTGAGAAATTTTTAAACCCAATGCAATAGATAGACATTGAATTTATCTTTTACATTTTTGATATATTTTTTCATATTTGTATGAAAACGTTTATTAGTATTTACAAATTTATAATTATATTTTTTTTTTTGGCTGCGAACAAGAACTAGTGCCAAGTTTATTCTTATTCAAATTTTAATTTAAAGCAGAGGTTCCCAAAGTGCGGCCCGCGATACCGATACGATATATTTTTTTATTAAAAAATAAATAAGTAAATAGTAAAATAAATAATAAATATTACAAATATATATTATTATATAATAAGATGGATTTCAGATATTTTTTAATAATTTAATAAATAATTAATAAATATATAATTAAAGATTTATATTTAGATATATTAAATTTAGTATACTACTAATAATAAAAATAAGAAATAGTTAAATATATTTAAAACAAAAAAAATCGGGGTTATTGTTTTGCTTTTATTCCGCTTTTTTTTTGGCCCGCAAAAATTTCGGTAATATCAAATTGGGCCGCCTAAGAAAAACTTTGGGAACCGCTGATTTAAAGAATGCATCAAAAGATGTTAATGATAAAGAGAAAAAAATTAAAAAATATATTATATCATTGTATTATATTAAAATTATTCTATTAACACATAATTAATAAATAAGACAAAAATATTATTTTTGAGAAATGTCCATTCATTAGGGAGGCCGTCCATCTACTGGTGATAGGAGTTTTTTTCAAATTTCCTTTTTTTTTAAACTACTACTTTATACTAGATTTTCATTATTTTTTTCGAATCTATTGCACATTATTACGTAGGTATAACTCATTTTATTCTAACTTATTATTCTACTATATTATTTCATTGAAAAACAAGAATTTGATTAACCCTCCATCTATTGGTCAGTTCACCCCAAGTAAACGCACCGATTTCTTTCTTTCTTTCTTTGTTAACGTTTATTGCAATTTCGATCCTTGCTGTTTTTTTTATTGATTAGAGCCTTGTTTAAAACTTCGTGCAGCTGATTGCCACAACCCCCACATTTATTGAAATAAAACTCGTAATATTTAAGTTAAACAAACGATACGAAAACAAATAAAAGTTACAAAATCCTCAAATGTCGACCATTACGCCATCGATAATTCATCCAAGACCCGACCTTATTCACTTCTAATTTTCTATGGGACGCGAAAAACGAGAAGGGTACAAAATTCGCGCCGCAGCCACCCTTAAAGTATATATGCACGGGGGGATGACATTTTTACAAAAAGGTTTAATATACGAGTGTGCGTCGCGCTACACATAAACCATTCAGTTTTAAGCATCTTCACGACGATTTATCTGTTTTTCTTCGTTTTGCCGAAAAACATCTCTCCTCTTTGGTCGCGCGTACGAAATCGCACAGAATTGAATTTCGCAATGGAAACGCTCCGCACAAAGAGTTTGTTTAAGTCGATTACGACGGGGCCGCTCGGAAAGAGTCTCAAGAATAAATGTGGCGCATGTTCCGTTGTTTGGCTTTTGGTTTGTTTTAAAGGGCTCGTCGAACATAAGGGCTGTCGCTTCTCCATTACCGAATGCAGCGAACGCTCGGTACGTGTAGATACAAATTCAGTATGATATGGATGTCGTGTCGCGGTAGGCTGTGCGGGAGGGCGATGGGGTTGGAACCCCGTCTCCGCTACGACTTGCCCGTGTTCGTCCTATTGATTTTCCATCTATATAACTCTGCTTGTCCAACTCTGCTCGGTGATCATTTTAATAACGCCCTTAATGGTTGTGACAAACAATACATTCTGAGTATTGACGAAACGCTCATCCTGGCGGTTGTTGCTCTTCGTCTCGCCGCACTCCAGCGGCCCTTCCTTGTTCCGCCCGCCTTCAGAGTACAAATACCAAATCTAATTATGTAACGATTTCGAACGTTTGCGAGATATCGTTCTTATAGGATTGTTAGTTTTTTTGCTTCGATAAATTAGTGCGACGAGCTCGGGCCGAAGACTTTGCCGAACGTGGGACGAATCTCTTAGGTAAATAGAAGTACAGTGGGCTCCCGGTTGACGCGGCCCGAAAGTTCTCGGGAATTGTTCGTCCGCGTTAATCGGGAGTACCTGCTCATTGATTTTTTGAGGTTATACTGTTTGGTGAAATTTTAGCAGGTAATGGAGGTTGCGCGCGCACAGCCAAAGAAAATTTGACAGTATGAAGTCAGCAATGTGCGAAAGTCAATTAATTATTGTGAATCGTGCTTAAAACCGAGTGTGCACATTCGAGCTCAAAGTGGCACATTTCCGATCTCGGGAAAATGAAGCGCGCCGCTCCGCGTCGCGCTTCATTTGCCTCCCTCGCTCGGAAATGTGCCACTTTTCGCTCGAATGCGCACATCCACGTATTTATTGAATTTTTTTGCTTATTCTTTGCTCTATCAAACAATAAATCTAAATTTAGTGTAGTAAATATCGATTCTATGGTCGAAAAACGTATTTACCATAGCAATGAGTGGAAGGAGCGAAAAGATACGATAATCTTGTCGGTGCAAGTGAGAGGGACGGATTAAAAGTATTCAACTTATTTTTCGTCTAATTTATTAGCCTAAATTATTGCGAATCGCGCTTAAAACGGAGTGTGCACATTCGAGCTCAAAGTGGCACATTCCGATCTCGGGAAAATGAAGCGCGCCGCTCCGCGTCGCGCTTCATTTGCCTCCCTCGCTCGGAAATGTGCCACTTTTCGCTCGAATGCGCACATCTTCGTATTTAGTAGATTTGTCTACTTTATCCATCGCTCTTTCAAATCAAAGTATTAAATTAAATTTAGTAAACATTGATTTTATGCGCGAAAAACATTTTTACCATAGCAATGAGTGGAAGGGAGCGAAAAGATACGACAATAGCGACAGTGGGAGTGAGAGGGAACGATTAAAATTAATTGACTAAATAATAGTCTAATTTATTAACCTAAATTATTGCGAATTTTATTATTTGTTTATTCAGATGTGATTTTTTTTTAAAGTTAACAAATAAATGGTACTAACGTATTACAGTTGAACCTCGATAAGTCGAAGTCGAAGGGAAACTAAAAATAATTCTAGTTATCAAAAAAAGTCGAGTTAAATAGTTTTCTGTGTAAGGTAAAAGACCCTGTTATTGACACTGACCCGGTTTTTGACACTTTCAAATTTATTTTGAATTAATAAAAAGAAAATTACCTCGAATTGATAAATTAATTTTTTCAAAATTAAAATAAATTTATCGTGTACCTATTTGATGACGATATCAGTTACAAAAAAAACTCACTTAATATAAAATAATATTTAAGCCCAGAGTGACTGTGAAAGCCATTTTTTGGTTATAGTCTAAGCAATTGACAGAAGAGCGTTCGACTATTGAATTAGTGATTTAATCATCATGTAAGTATGAAAATATTATAAAAAATATATGGTTTGATTAATAATTAACTACTCTTTATTTTTAAATATTAAAACATCATAGTAAATTATATTTTATTATTAAAATAAGAGTGTCAATAACTAGGCTCAATTTTATAGGTATGTTACAGTTATTGACACTCAAATTCTAACCTATGTTATGTTTACGTATTTGTTTTTATAATATTTAATTTTATTATTTTAATTATTTTTGTGTTGAAAAAATTAACATTTTATTTATAATAAATGATACATTATAACAATTAATAAATTTAAATTCAAATTTAAATTTGATAGTGTATAACCTAATAAATGACGAATAATTTTGACATATGGAATGTCAGAAACTACAGCAATAAAAAATTTCAGTGTCAGAGACTGGGATTCAAACATTATTTTTTAAAACATTAGTTTAAATTATTAATCTGCTTCAAATAATTATTTTACGCATATAATCTTTTTTTAGAAATCGTGAACTTATATATGAAAAAAAATTAATTATTTAAATTAAATTTTTTATAAGTTATTCTGTACCTCAGCTGTCACTCCTATAGTGTCAATAACTGGGTCTTTTACCTTACATCACTTTGGATTATATCCCAATGCTAATAAAGCAAATTTAATACCCACTTTAACAAAACAATAAATAATATTAGTCTAAATAAAGTTAAAACCCTCAAAATTTAAGATTTGTTATTAGAATTAACAACAAAGTTTATTTAAATATTGTTAAAATGTTGTACTTAGTTGATTAAATAAAATTATGTTTTTTTGTCATCTGTTTCATTTTTAGTTCATCTCGTGGTGAATTTTTGTTGATTATTTTACTAAATAATAGGAAAAAAAAATGTATGAAATTTTAATTTGTACCTATATTAAAATGTCGCTCGAAAAAATCCATAGTGATGCACTAATAAATAAATAAAAAATTCTGAGCGGCCTTTTAAAACTCAAATTTTAAATTGAAACTTTCAGAAACTTATTTTTTGTTTGCCTATAAAATTATACTGTAACAAGAAAAAAAAAATTTTAAAATATCGATTTTTGACGGTGTTTGAAATTTTAAAAAATTTTGAGTGACCTTTTAAATTTTTTTTTTGAGCTGTCCTTTGGAGGTAGCCCTTAAAACATCAAAAACTAACATTTTTTCACTCGAGACTAAAAAAAAAATAGTCGGTTGTTTTGCGCCACCCTACTGTACACCCAACAGGCCGAAAGAAGTATAACTTCAAAAATAATGCAATTCTTAATGAAAATTCAGAAGCATTAAATTGAGCAGCAGGCGTGAAAACATAACACTATTACAATAAAAGCGCCTTTAAAAGAAATATAAAAAGAAGGCGTTAAATATTTTTTACTCGCGTTTAACAATAGAGTGCGTTGTTAATTTGAATAAAAATTTACTCGATTTGGAATTACGTGTAAAGCCACCTTCTTTAATTTGATTAATTTTTTTTTTATATAGAAGTCGTACAATAAAAAGCCTAAGGACTCGTAAAATAAAATGACTAAATGCAAATCGGATTTTTGTCAAATAAAATTAAAAAAGCTATTAAAGTGCACAGTTAACCGAGGGGATTGCTTTAAATACACAAATCCACGCGGCGCTTCCAGCTTGCACATTTCCTGCACAATCGCGAATTAATTCCGTGTACCTTTTATTATTGCAAATTAATTCCATTTGAAGAGACGAACAAATAAAATTAATCCTTTTTTTCTAAACTAAGAATCGTAATCAGATTGTTAATTAACTATTACAGAAATTCAATGACTGTAAACCAGCCTTGTTTTGCGGCAATCGATTTTCCGTAACAGGCGAACTTCAAATAACGAGCGTTGCTGCATTTAATCAAGCGCACAATTTAAAAAATACAATTTGTTTAGCAACAGTTATTTTTGTTTTTCTAAAGTTGTCCACCAATTCGAATTATAAACCAGACAATTCCATTTAACGTATTTGGCAACTTAAAAAGCAATTAGCGAACTGGGAGATTTGTATTTATAACCCAACATTGCAATGTTAGATTTACCGTAGGACGTCAGACGAATAGGTACTGACGCTTGACCGGGTGACACCTGACGCCAATCTAAACAATAAAAGTTCGTATGCAATATGTTCTAAATCTGTCGAGCCAAATGCATTTTAATTTTTTTGTAAATGGCAACACAGCATCGTCTCCACGTGCTTTTAAAAGAGAGCAAAATCATTTGGTGCGTGCGTCTTTGCTAATTTATTTTATTGTTGGAATATTCTGTTCCACAATAAATAAGACATTTTTGCCAAGTTTTTCGTCTAATTTATTGACCTAAATTGTTGTGAATCGCGCACATAGGAGTAATGTGTTGAAATTATGGGTGTAATATGTTCAATATTGTTAACTTCTCAATATATAGTAAGAATATTTTTTTAAACATCTGTTAATTAATTTATTATTAGCGTTTTTTTGACTGGATATTTAATTTCCATTTATTTAATCACAGCACTGTATGTACACGTGTTAGAAGTCATAATTCTATGACGTAACTTAATTAAATATAACCACGTGTAAAAATAAATTCAATTAAGACGGGGATGTGCGCATTCGAGCGAAAAGTGGCACATTTCCGAGCGAGGAGGCAAATGAAGCGCGACGCGGGCGGCGCGCTTCATTTTCCGAGATCGGAATGTGCCACTTGAGCTCGAATGTGCACACTCGGTTTTAAGCATTATTCGCAATGATTTTGTCCACAAAAAATTACTATATAATTTTTATCAATCTCTCTCACTCGTACTTATGAGTTTATCGTATCTTTTCGCTCCCTTCCACTCATTGCTATGGTAAATACATTTTTCGAACATAGAATCGATATTTACTACACTAAATTTATATTTATGATTTGAAAAAGTGAAGAATAAACAGAAAAATTCAATAAATACGAGGATGTGCGCATTCGAGCGAAAAGTGGCACATTTCCGAGCGAGGGAGGCAAATGAAGCGCGACGCGGAGCGGCGCGCTTTATTTTCCCGAGATCGGAATGTGCCACTTTGAGCTCGAATGTGCACACTCGGTTTTAGGCATTATTCGCAATGATTTTGTCTACAAAAAATTACTATATAATTTTTATCATTCTCTCTCACTCGTACTGTTGAGTTTATCGTATCTTTTCGCTTGCTCCCACTCATTGATATAGTAAAAATATGTTTTTTGAATATATAATCGATATATTAACTGAACTAAATTAAATTTGTTGGTTGAAAAAAAAGTTTGATTTACAAAATTCCATAAATACGAGGATGTGCGCATTCGAGCGAAAAGTGGCACATTTCCGAGCGAGGAGGCAAATGAAGCGCGACGCGGGCGGCGCGCTTCATTTTCCGAGATCGGAATGTGCCACTTTGAGCTCGAATGTGCACACTCGGTTTTAAGCATTATTCGCAATGATTTTGTCCACAAAAATTACTATATAATTTTATCATTCCTCTCACTCGTACTTATGAGTTTATCGTATCTTTCGCTTGCTCCACTCATTGCTATAGTAAAATACGTTTTTGAATATATAATCGATGTATTAACTGAACTAAATTAAATTTGTTGGTTGAAAAAAGTTTGATTTACAAAATTCAAGAAATACGAAGATGTGCGCATTCGAGCGAAAAGTGGCACATTTCCGAGCACAAATGAAGCGCGACGCGAGCGGCGCGCTTCATTTTGAGATCGGAATGTGCCACTTGAGCTCGAATTACCTTTTTAAGCATTATTCGCAATATTTTGTAAAAAATTACTATATAATTTTATCATTTCTCATGATTATGAGTTTATCGTATCTTTTTTCCACTCATTGCTATGGTAAATACATTTTTCAACATAGAATCGATATTTACTAATAAATTTATATTTTGATTTAAAAATAAGAAAAACAGAAAATTCAAAAAATTTTAAAGACGACCCGCGTCACTCCTATAGTGTCAATAACTGGGTCTTTTACCTTACATCACTTTGGATTATATCCCAATGCTAATAAAGCAAATTTAATACCCACTTTAACAAAACAATAAATAATATTAGTCTAAATAAAGTTAAAACCCTCAAAATTTAAGATTTGTTATTAGAATTAACAACAAAGTTTATTTAAATATTGTTAAAATGTTGTACTTAGTTGATTAAATAAAATTATGTTTTTTTGTCATCTGTTTCATTTTTAGTTCATCTCGTGGTGAATTTTTGTTGATTATTTTACTAAATAATAGGAAAAAAAAATGTATGAAATTTTAATTTGTACCTATATTAAAATGTCGCTCGAAAAATCCATAGTGATGCACTAATAAATAAATAAAAAAATTTTGAGCGGCCTTTTAAAACTCAAATTTTAAATTGAAACTTTCAGAAACTTATTTTTTGTTTGTTTATAAAATTATACTGTAACGAGAAAATTTTTTTTTTAAAAAATATCGACTTTTGACAGTTTTTGAAATTTTAAAAAATTTTGAGTGACCTTTTAAATATTTTTTTTGAGCTGTCCTTTGGAGGTAGCCCTTAAAACATCAAAAACTAACATTTTTTCACTCGAGACTAAAAAAAAAATAGTCGGTTGTTTTGCGCCACCCTACTGTACACCCAACGCGCCGAAAGAAGTATAACTTCAAAAATAATGCAATTCTTAATGAAAATTCAGAAGCATTAAATTGAGCAGCAGGCGTGAAAACATAACACTATTACAATAAAAGCGCCTTTAAAAGAAATATAAAAGAAGGCGTTAAATATTTTTACTCGCGTTTAACAATAGAGTGCGTTGTTAATTTGAATAAAAATTTACTCGATTTGGAATTACGTGTAAAGCCACCTTCTTTAATTTGATTAATTTTTTTTATATAGAAGTCGTACAATAAAAAGCCTAAGGACTCGTAAAATAAAATGACTAAATGCAAATCGGATTTTTTTCAAATAAAATTAAAAAGCTATTAAAGTGCACAGTTAACCGAGGGGATTGCTTTAAATACACAAATCCACGCGGCGCTTCCAGCTTGCACATTTCCTGCACAATCGCGAATTAATTCCGTGTACCTTTTATTATTGCAAATTAATTCCATTTGAAGAGACGAACAAATAAAATTAATCCTTTTTTTCTAAACTAAGAATCGTAATCAGATTGTTAATTAACTATTACAGAAATTCAATGACTGTAAACCAGCCTTGTTTTGCGGCAATCGATTTTCCGTAACAGGCGAACTTCAAATAACGAGCGTTGCTGCATTTAATCAAGCGCACAATTTAAAAAATACAATTTGTTTAGCAACAGTTATTTTTGTTTTTCTAAAGTTGTCCACCAATTCGAATTATAAACCAGACAATTCCATTTAACGTATTTGCCAACTTAAAAAGCAATTAGCGAACTGGGAGATTTGTATTTATAACCCAACATCGCAATGTTAGATTTACCGTAGGACGTCAGACGAATAGGTACGCACGCTTGACCGGGCGACACCTGACGCCAATCTAAACAATAAAAGTTTGTATGCAATATGTTCTAAATCTGTCGAGCCAAATGCATTTTAATTTTTTTGTAAATGGCAACACAGCATCGTCTCCACGTGCTTTTAAAAGAGAGCAAAATCATTTGGTACGTGCGTCTTTGCTAATTTATTTTATTGTTGGAATATTCTGTCCCACAATAAATAAGACATTGTTGCCAAGTTTTTCGTCTAATTTATTGACCTAAATTGTTGTGAATCGCGCACATAGGAGTAATGTGTTGAAATTATGGGTGTAATATGTTCAATATTGTTAACTTCTCAATATATAGTAAGAATATTTTTTTAAACATCTGTTAATTAATTTATTATTAGCGTTTTTTTGACTGGATATTTAATTTCCATTTACTTAATCACAGCACTGTATGTACGCGCGTTAGAAGTCATAATTCTATGACGTAACTTAATTAAATATAACCACGTGTAAAAATAAATTCAATTAAGACGGGGATGTGCGCATTCGAGCGAAAAGTGGCACATTTCCGAGCGAGGGAGGCAAATGAAGCGCGACGCGGAGCGGCGCGCTTCATTTTCCCGAGATCGGAATGTGCCACTTTGAGCTCGAATGTGCACACTCGGTTTTAAGCATTATTCGCAATGATTTTGTCCACAAAAAATTACTATATAATTTTTATCAATCTCTCTCACTCGTACTTATGAGTTTATCGTATCTTTTCGCTCCCTTCCACTCATTGCTATGGTAAATACATTTTTCGAACATAGAATCGATATTTACTACACTAAATTTATATTTATGATTTGAAAAAGTGAAGAATAAACAGAAAAATTCAATAAATACGAGGATGTGCGCATTCGAGCGAAAAGTGGCACATTTCCGAGCGAGGGAGGCAAATGAAGCGCGACGCGGAGCGGCGCGCTTTATTTTCCCGAGATCGGAATGTGCCACTTTGAGCTCGAATGTGCACACTCGGTTTTAAGCATTATTCGCAATGATTTTGTCCACAAAAAATTACTATATAATTTTTATCATTCCCTCTCACTCGTACTTATGAGTTTATCGTATCTTTTCGCTCCCTTCCACTCATTGCTATGGTAAATACATTTTTCGAACATAGAATCGATATTTACTACACTAAATTTATATTTATGATTTGAAAAAGTGAAGAATAAACAGAAAAATTCAATAAATACGAGGATGTGCGCATTCGAGCGAAAAGTGGCACATTTCCGAGCGAGGGAGGCAAATGAAGCGCGACGCGGAGCGGCGCGCTTCATTTTCCCGAGATCGGAATGTGCCACTTTGAGCTCGAATGTGCACACTCGGTTTTAAGCATTATTCGCAATGATTTTGTCCACAAAAAATTACTATATAATTTTATCATTCCTCTCACTCGTACTTATGAGTTTATCGTATCTTTTCGCTTGCTCCCACTCATTGCTATAGTAAAAATACGTTTTTTGAATATATAATCGATATATTAACTGAACTAAATTAAATTTGTTGGTTGAAAAAAAAGTTTGATTTACAAAATTCAAGAAATACGAAGATGTGCGCATTCGAGCGAAAAGTGGCACATTTCCGAGCGAGGGAGGCAAATGAAGCGCGACGCGGAGCGGCGCGCTTCATTTTCCCGAGATCGGAATGTGCCACTTTGAGCTCGAATGTGCACACTCGATTTTAAGCACCATTCACTAAATTTAAGCTAATAAATTATTCAAAAAACTAAATAAATAATTTAATCGTTGCCTCTCACTCGTACTTATGAGATTATTGTATCTTTTCGCTCCCTTCCACTCATTGCTATGGTAAATACGTTCTTCAAACAATAATTAATTTAATTTCTCGGACTAGGCCAACTTCAACTGTGCGCGCGCAACTTCCGCCGCCCGCCAAAATTCTACTCTCACCGCGCCAAAAGAAGTACAACTTCAACAATAAATTAGTTAATACAATTTTCGTACCACTTAAAAAATTGATCAACGGGCCAATAAAATTTGTTTACAATAGTGCGCCGGGGAGTATTTTCGATTATGTTCCGGAAGCAATAAGTCTGCGGCTTTGCCCCGACGTTCGGCTACCCCCATGTCTTAGTCGATTGCTTTAAATTCATCGCGTGATGGTTTTGTTAACGGAAAACATGCACTTTTGATTGTACAATAGGGAAGGGGGCCTCTCCACGGGCCTACGTTTTATATTACGAAATACAATTCACACTCAATTCGACGACACAAAGAAGCAACCTAAATCAATGTTTCCGATTTTGCTTAGACAGAACTTCTTATAAGTAAATAAGGAATATACGTTTGCGGATATCCTGCAAATAAAATCAATATTATTACTACCAAATGTTCTTTCGTTCTCTGCTTAACATTTTTTGCAATAAAAGTACTCATCTGTTTGATTTGTTATATTTCATTCATTAAATTACCCATAGCACGAAAATGATTTGAAATCGGCCCTCGAAAAAGTTTGCCAGCTTAAACGAATCAACTAAAAATTATAGAGTAAAGTTCGGGGAAGTAAATATATATAAAAAAAAGCTAAAGCTTAGGGAAAAAGCACCTATTGCCTTGCGAGAAAATTTGAATTTGAGTTATAATGTCGGTACCTACTTGAAATCCATGAATAATGGAAGACTATTCAAGTAGCTTTTGACAACTAGTACGATATATCATTGAAAATCTATAATTCAAGTAAGATTTAAGTTATTTTCGATTTTTATTCAGCATTTGTTACTAAAGACCGCGAGGGACTAATGGATTTCGAAGTGCGAAGTACTTTGGGCGTAGTTCGAGGCCACATTTTCAAATTGACACGGTAGTTTCGATAATTTCGACTCGTCTGATGCGCCGCACCGTTGAAGTGAAGCTTCTTTGCCGAGATGGCTGCAATTTTTAATTATGGCACGTTTTCGATTTACAGCCCACAATTTTTCGTTATACGGCCAAAAAAAAATTCTGTAACGTTACCGACCTTGCGCTTGGCTTGTATCAAAATAATCGATTCGTTATACGGCTTTTCGTTTTGCGGCCAACTTTTCCGAACCGCATCCAAGCCGTAAAGCGAGGTATAGTTGTCCAAACGCAGTTGGCGAAATAAGTTTGGCCCAAAATGCTATATAAATCGGGGTGTGGTCCTTTGCGGTCAAATTACAGCGCGATTGTTATAGAATTTTTTAATTACGAATAAAAAAATTGAATCTCTCGTAACAATTCTTCGATCTAGTTACATCCGCATGTATTTATTGCAGATCTCAAGTCTTTTTCCCAAAAAAGATAAGAATTTTCAAAATTAGAAATCTCTCAACGAAACCAAAAAAGAATCGAAAATCTTCGAGATCGCTTTTGCAAATTATCTGTCGAACAACTTTTATTGAAATATGTTTTTTTGAGCAAACACTTTTTGCAAATTTAGTAACAACCCCGATATTCCCCACGTATAAGTTTACCCGCATCGAAACTTGTTCATATTTTTCGAAACTTATGCCGAAGTGAACGTTATTATATCGAACTTTTATACCGAATCAAAGTTGGAAACTTGCTAAAACGCTAAACCTATAAACTTGTGCTAATAATTTACATAAAACGCAACTAGATCAGATTTTATTGCATAAAGCCTGCAGTTTCATAATTTATGTAATGATAGCAATGTGCAAATTAATCTACTATTATGTAAAATTTACACCACTACATTAGATGCAATTTTTTCATTCGTTTTATAAAACAGATGGAATTGCGACCGGAATCGACATTATAAAATTAAAAAAAAAAAACGGTGCGTGTGCTTTATGCGCGCGTAAGAAGTTATACTTCTTTGGCGCGACTCAATTAAATATAACCACGTGTCATGTTGCCCACCTTGCGGTTGTGTATAGCTAGGGCACTGGTTTACGAATTATGTTACTGTGTCCCCCTTAAAAAAAGCTAATCTTCGGGCCTTCCTAATGTACACCTATTTTTCTGATTTACACGGTGTAAATGGAAAACAATGCAAAATATGCATAAATTAATCGGTTACGTTTAGAAATTAATTATTTTTTTAAGTAAAATAGTTTTTTTAGGGCATCTGTCCATCAACAAAAATACTACCTGTCTATAATATAGAAATAGGTACAGTTCTGTGAATAAGTTTTTAGAAATGCTTCATCAAATAATCAAAATAATACATAAAATGTGTCTATAGTATTAAAATTTGTTTTCAAATATCCTAAAATGAAGTTCACTATACCATAACTGAAAAATATTACACATAAGGCCGCTTGACTTGAGGCATGTTTTTGTTCAATTTAGGGTTATGTATAAGTGGGTTAAGTTCCAGTACTTATTCGTCCGACAGACTGTATTTATTTGCTACAGTGAATAAAGGGGATAATTTATGGGGGAACCTGTTGTACCTTCGCCCTTTTTCACTTGTAATTTTTGATTAAATTGTATATGTGGCATTTGAAATATCGAAAATGATGGGTCACCAAAGTCCGCAAATATTAAAAAAATTAAAATTGCCCTAGGTACAAAGGGACCAAGGTACAATAGGTTCCGCTACCTATTGAATTTTTTCAAGCTCACGATTGGACGATTTTGCCGAATATTTTGCGACTTTCGATCACAGATGGAGCGACTCGAACACCGAAAAGAAGTATAACTTCAAAAAGTCGCCGAACGTAGTAGGATAACGCAATTCGCCGATGTAAATCCGGCCATTTCTTGACATTTAATTACATTAGCACCATCTCGACTTTCTAAATAATTCGTGGACGAGCTACGTGTGAAAGGAACAGCGAACAATAAACAATTTGGTAGAAAATTTCTAGACGATACATCACTAAATTGTGGTCGTGATCTTAAAATGCAAGTCATACAATCTGAAGCCGTATTATAAATCTTCTATGTGAAAATTTAATACGTTGTGCGGCAGCCAGCAGCGATACCTCGTAAGCTCCGCATCCACCGAATGTTTTTTATCGTTTTGATTTCTTTAATGGCCGGGTCGTTCGGGCAACTCTAGGAGTCTAAACAGTTCGGCGGAAAAACAACGGCGCATCGGAAAACCAATTAGTCATTTATAACAAATAAAATTTGGCAACGTAAAGTAGCATCGCCATGGTAACTCGGTTTTATCGACCAATCATTACAGAGATTCATCCCTTACTGTATTCCATTTATCTCGAGTTGACAGCTCCCCAAAAGCGTTCGAGGTTGCCACATTTTTCCTTTACATTTGTTTTCCCGAGTCGAGCTTTCGTTCTTTGAAATTGAATCGGGAAAGCGTTTTTTATTTTTTGCCGTTTTGATAAAAGTGCGGTTTAATTTAATTTTGTTTTTTTTATTTGAAATATGCTCGCGTGGGAAGTGTCAAAAGCACCTAGAGATTTGATGTATTTGTTTTTCGATATTTGTTCGGTTCAAAAAATTTGATTTCTACGTTATTTGAGCGCCAACTTTTGAGAATTTTTCGAGGCGCAATTGCGAATGATTTAATGCTTATTAAAGTAAAGCCCGATAGTGGATTAAAATTGATTTACAGTCGAACTTCCATAAGTCGAACGCCGATTGGATGAATTTTTGATAGCTCGAACTCGAACCTGTTTCTCTAAGATTTGCCTATCTCAACGTTAATATTTTTATGTCAATAAATCGAATTATTTAATAAGTCGAAGCGTTTTACAATTCTTTAAATTCAAGTTTCCATTAGTAAATAGGTCGATGACTCGAAGTTAAATTTTACAACTTTTCTAAAAATTACGCTGCCTGAGAGAGGATTAAGGACGGGTGCGGTTCGGTGTTATTGCTGTTTAAAAGGTCTATTCTATGAAAAGGTTTTATACTACAAGCTGTTTTGACGGCGGCGGATTTAAAAACTAATTTATATTTAGGCGTGAAAAAGTAACAGACAGATAGACAGACAGCCAGAGTTACTTTCGCTTTTATAATATTAGTTAGGATAATTAATTTTTTTTAGAAAACAAGTTAAGTATTGTGAATCGTGCTTAGTGAGTGTACATTCGAGCTCAAAGTGGCACATTCCGATCTCGGAAAATGAAGCGCGCCGCCCGCGTCGCGCTTCATTTGCTTCCCTCGCTCGGAAATGTGCCACTTTTCGCTCGAACGTGCACATCCTCGTATTTATTGATTTGCCTTAATTAATCTTTTCACTTTTAAATCAAAAAATTAAAAGTAAATATGAATTTTATGTTCGAGAAACGTATTTGCCATAGTAATGAGTGGAAGTGGGCGAAAAGATACGAGAATTTAGTAGATGCGAGTGAGAGAAAACGATTAAATTATTTATTTAATTTTTGAATAATTTATTAGCCTAAATTTTGTGAATGGTGCTTAAAATCAGTGTGCACATTCGAGCTCAAAGTGGCACATTCCGATCTCGGAAAATGAAGCGCGCCGCCCGCGTCGCGCTTCATTTGCTTCCTCGCTCGGAAATGTGCCACTTTTCGCTCGAATGTGCACATCCTGGTATTTATTTTACATTTAATTTAGTTATGCCAAGAAGTATAACTTCTCACGGGCGTGCATAATTACACGCACTTTCTTTATCATTTAACAATTGTTGTAAAATATGAAAATTTTCAGCTTAACCACTTTAATAAATTTTATGTACAGTTAACTTTAATAACTCCACAACTCGAATTCTTTGATAACTCAAGTTGGAAAGTGTTTCTCGACAAAATGCCTATTTCAAAAGGTAGAATTGAAACTATTCTAATATAACTATGGTTACGAAGTGATTAACCTTTCTGATTGGTCAATTAGCTAACGGCCATAATGGTGTATCAAAATGAGCCAATCACAGTGACTTATTTAAAGCGGGATTTTTAAAGTATGCTTTAAACCACTTACAGTTCTAATTACGTTATATAAAATACCATTTCACATAAAAGACATATACATACACAAATATATATTTAATTTTAAGCTTTTTAATAACTCGAATTATTGATAATTCGAATTAATTTTGGTGTCCCTTCGACTTCGACTGATCGAGGTTCGACTGTATTTAGAAAATTTGTATTTAAACACCAGTGTCGTATTTTGTGTAGAAATGGACGAAAGTCAAGTCCTATTTTTTTTTGAGATCTATATTATAAAATTCAAAAATCCCTAATGTCTTAAGATTAAATTTTATAGGGTAATTTTTAATATTAATTAAATAATTTTCTTATTAATATTTAAAATATTAAAAATTTGGGAGCTCGATTACTTTCTTCAACTAAGAGGTTTTTGAACGTGGTTTTAATTTTTTGATAATTTAAACTTGTCTGATTAAGGCACCTTCAAAAATCGCGAATGCTTTAAGGCTCAATTTTGTGGAATAATTTTTTAAATAATAATTTATAATTTTGTTATGTAATTCTAAGATTTAAAATATTAAAAATTTGGGGGCGCGATATCTCCCTTAATCAAAGCGATTTTTGAACGTGCTTTAAATTTTTGGATAATTTAAACTTTCCGGATTAAGTCACCTTCAAAAATCTCGAATGCTTTAAGGCTGAATTTTGTGTAATAATTTAAAAGAAAAATTAAATTGTATTTTTTCGATTTTTCATAATAATTTTGGTAAGCGGGTCAAAAAAACCGCAACGTACATGCATCAAAAAGAATTTGCAATAAATAAAAACTTATCGTTTTTAATAATCAATTTACGTTTGATTAAATGTTTTTGACAATTTTTTTTCAGTTGTGGTATTGTACACTTTAATTTAAAAATTGAATTTTGCTTTTTCTCTCGCGAAAACGTCTTTTCGGCTGTGACATATCTTCGCAAACACCCTGTATTTATTTAATTATGCCAAAAAAGTATAACTTCTAACGCGCACCGATTTTTTAACTTCTAACGGCGCTTTCATAAATCTGCCGACTTAAAATTCTATATTCGGTACGCTAAAGAATATTTTCATAAAATCCTCGACATCTGCTTCTTTTCATAACTATGTAGCAATAATAAATGATTAATGGCGGCTCCCGAAATTATCGCTTTCATAAATTTCTGATTGTAATTTATCAATTCTCGTGTTACTTTTTCCGCAAGTCTAACTTATCGGAATTATGGGGCCCGGATCGAAAGAAATGAAATTTAACGAAATCGCCGCCGCAAAAATAATGCGAAAGGCAACGTGGAAATTTCAATTAAAAATCTATCTATTTGAACAATTTTTACGTGTTCGGAGAGATCACAGAAAGCAATTAAAGCGGAATTTGCAAAAACACTTCAAAGCAGGACGATTTACATAATTATAGACAGTCCGAATTTCGATTGATCCTAATTGTGTTTTCTGTTTAGTTAAATATTTATCTAGCAGCGTACAGAGAGCTGTAGCTAATCGTAATTTAAAATTTTAAAGGACCGCTAATTCCGCACAAAGTTTTATCGAAATGCCTCCGGAGCTTATCGAAATAATTGATTGCATTTTGTCAAAATGTATTGACCATTAGTAACACGTCGTAAAAGTTTATTAACTTGGCTTATAAAGCGAGTAATTGCATATTTATGCATGCCAAGGATCGGTGGCCGCTCATGGACCTAATTGAACGAGATGACACGCGGTAACAAATAGAATTATCCAAAAATAATAATCAAGGCCGTCGAATTTTTTAAAAATAGTATGTTTTTTGAAAACATTAAAAGTAAGTCGATGGAGCAGTAGGGGAACCTGTTGTACCTTGGTCCCTTTGTACCTAGGGCAACTATATATTTTTTATTTTTTGTGGGCTTTTGTGGCCCATAATTTTCGATATTTCAAATGCCACATTGACAGACATTAACGTAAACTTGTTAACGTATGAGATCAATTGAAATTTTTAATCGCAAAAAGTAAGTCTTTTTATATTCTTTTTACTTAAATATCTTATTGATTTTTATTACTTAATAACAAATGACTCATCGTAATAGAAAGATTGTTTATTAATGTTTGCATAGTAGTGGTCTGATTTTGGCCCAGCATAATTTTTATTAATTTTATTTTTGAGTTTAAACGTCAAGGGTCGGTGTGTTGTACCTCGGTCACCGTCAATAAGTTGTACCTTGGCCCTAAGATCGACGTGAAATAAATAAAAATTTAGATATACCTTTGTTATAAATTCTTATTTTTTTTTATTTTGCTTCAGATAATACGCCTCGCAAGTCTAACGAAAAATTTAAGTTTTTGCAAAGTTAACCATTAAGTATGTGAAATTTTAGTATACGAGAAAAGTTTTGTTAATTTTTGAAACAATTTTAGTGTCATCTCAAAGAAGAACATTAGTAGTTCTTATAATCCAAAAATAAATATATAGTTTTCATAGAACAATGGCTTTTATTTTGCTAAATGTGAATAGAGCCAAGGTACATCACCTCTGTGGTACCTAGGCCATAGATCCACTAATTTTGAAATCTTGTAGCAATTTGAGTAAACGGTCGGTAATACTTTCAAATATTTTATGATGAATAACTTATTAGTGCCCACTACGATGCAATTCATTTTATCAACAGATTGTTACATATACAATTTAAAAAAAAATACAAATGAAAAAAGGGTCAAGGTACAATAGGTTCCCCTACAGTTTTACTTCGTTATTTTATTAATAATTCAAAAAAATTAATGTGAACAAATTCAATAAATACGAGGATGTGCGCATTCGAGCGAAAAGTGGCACATTTCCGAGCGAGGGAGGCAAATGAAGCGCGACGCGGAGCGGCGCGCTTCATTTTCCCGAGATCGGAATGTGCCACTTTGAGCTCGAATGTGCACACTCGGTTTTAAGCACGATTTGCAATAATTTAGGCCAATAAATTAGACGAAAAATAAATTGAATACTTTTAATCGGTCTTTCTCACTTGCACCGACGAGATTATCATATCTTTTCGCTCCCTTCCACTCATTGCTATGGTAAATATATTTTTCGAACATAGAATCGATATTTACTACACTAAATTTAGATTTATGGTTTGAAAGAGCAAAGAATAAGTAGAGAAATTCGATAAATACGAGGATGTGCGCGTTCGAGCGAAAAGTGGCACATTTCCGAGCGAGGGAGGCAAATGAAGCGCGACGCGGAGCGGCGCGCTTCATTTTCCCGAGATCGGAATGTGCCACTTTGAGCTCGAATGTGCACACTCGGTTTTAAGCACGATTTGCAATAATTTAGGCCAATAAATTAGACGAAAAATAAATTGAATACTTTTAATCGGTCTTTCTCACTTGCACCGACGAGATTATCATATCTTTTCGCTCCCTTCCACTCATTGCTATGGTAAATATATTTTTCGAACATAGAATCGATATTTACTACACTAAATTTAGATTTATGGTTTGAAAGAGCAAAGAATAAGTAGAGAAATTCGATAAATGCGAGGATGTGCGCGTTCGAGCGAAAAGTGGCACATTTCCGAGCGAGGGAGGCAAATGAAGCGCGACGCGGAGCGGCGCGCTTCATTTTCCCGAGATCGGAATGTGCCACTTTGAGCTCGAATGTGCACACTCGGCTTTAAAGCACGATCCAAAATAAATCAACTATTATTTAATGATTGTTTGATTTTAAATGGCAGATTTTTAAAAACATTATTTAGCCACGTTTTCCTCTTAAGGAAAATTTATTTAAAATCCTGATTTGGTATACAAATAAAAATACAAAACGGCTAAAAACGATTTCTCAATGGGTTTTATTTTGCTTAATTCATTTTATTAACAAATTGTTACATGTATGTACAATTTAAAAAAAAATTACAAGTAAAAAAAGGGCCAAGTACAACATGTTCCCCTACACTTGAATTTACCGCGCACTTTAAAATGTATTTTAATAGAATTTTATAAGGTAATTTGAGAATCATTTGGATTATTCGTAGTTATCGTCGCAATGAAATGATTCGCGATGAAAAGGGCCCAAATTTGCGATTTGTTGCCCAAATTTAATTAAAGGTAGCGTACGCACGAATAAAATCGCCCAATTCGCGATACATCGCCCAATCTGGCAAGCCTGCTTCTTTTGGCGGATCGAGAGTGCGATTTTAGCGGGCCACGGAAGCTGCGCGCGCACATTTAGCATTAAAATATATAATAAATTTCAATTATAAATTAAAATGCATCTTTCACGAAATTCTTTGTATTTAGGACATATTGCATAGCAACTTTGATCGTTTGGATTGGCGCCAGGCGTTGCCCGGTTAAGTTTCGGTACCTATTCGTCCGACACCCCGCATTCATGAGGAAATTCATAATCCACAAAACAACAATCATTGATTTGCAAAGGAACGAATAAATAATTAAAGGCAGAACGTAACAAATAGCTATAATGGGCATTATTCGTTAATTAAATGGAAATTAGTGAACAGACCTTATTCTCACTTTATTTACTGTGGAATGTTATTATATTTAAGATCAAGGCCGCCTGCACTAACAAACAAATCAAAAACGAACGGTGGACTTGCTCGCAAGTTTCGTACGTACAAAACGTATAGAAAAAAAGCAGGTCGAAACCTCTCGCAAAGAAACACAAAAAGATCAAAATAAAGGCCAGCTGTAGTGAATTTTAACAAGGATTAATGTGCGGGCTCAAAAAATGCTGTGCTACATGAAATAAACCGGTCGATTCAGGTAAATTTTTGTAGATCTGTTCCACCTATGTTTTAGTTGTACGCTAAGTTTCTCCCGGCCTCTTCTCTACAATAAAATTTATGGCAGGTGCCTAATTAAAATCGAAGTTTAAGTGAAACGTGCCCGTTCTCGAAAATGGCCATTTTTAAGAGGGACGTTAATTGTTAGAAGTCGGAGCGAGCGAGTCGTAAGTTTTGAAATGCATTTGTAGCGTTAAATAACTCGTCCTCAACCTCATTAAAATTTCTAAATCCCTTTTACGTTGTCCGAAAGTTAATATAGAACGATATTAAAACTTTAAGCCGCCCTAAATGCTTTCTTTGGCTGTCTCCTAACTTGGAATTAGCGCGTTTCCATTCTTCCTTAGAGCTGCTCCCCCGAGCGACCTCTTTGAATTTCTGATCCGAGGCCGATTAATTAAATTATTGAAGTTATAGTTCTTGTGGCGCGACGAGAGTTGCGCGCGCACATCTAACAAAAAAACGGCAGTTCAAATCAAAATATTTCATTAGAAGTAAACATTGATTTTATGTTCGAAAAACGTCTTTACCATAGCAATGAGTGGAAGGGAGCGAAAAGATACGGCAATAGCGACAGTCCGAGCGAGAGAAAATGATTAAAATTAATTAACTAAATTATCGTTTAATTTATTGACCTAAATTATTGCGAATCGTGCTGAAAACCGAGTGTGCACATTCGAGCTCAAAGTGGCACATTCCGATCTCGGGAAAATGAAGCGCGCCGCTCCGCGTCGCGCTTCATTTGCCTCCCTCGCTCGGAAATGTGCCACTTTTCGCTCGAATGCGCACATCCTCCTATTTATCGATTTTGTCTACTTATTCTTTGCTCTTTCAAACCACAAATCTAAATTTAGTGTAGTAAATATCGATTCTATGTTCGAAAAACGTATTTGGCTGATTCCTAGATAACTGTGATTTTTATAACTAAAATTTTTTTGAAATTAAAAATGTTTTAAAACGCGCGTTTCGGGTGTTTTCTGTCTCCAATTTAACAGAGAACTAAGCCTGTGCTGTAGTTCTACTACAACTACAACAAAACGAAAACTATGACAAAATTTGAAAATTTTAATTTCACGGTACTGACGTATAATAGTCCAAGCGGCGACCGTTAAATGGGTGGTGAACCAAAATAAGTACAAAATGGACTTTATTGCTTTTTAGATATTCGACAAAAAATAAACCAACTGTCCGGCGATCTGTAACTTGTCCAACTGTTTTTTTTATAATTTTTTTATAATTTTTTGTAATAATGATGTATTAGACATAAGCACAATGTTTTACTATTCGAAGAAGTTTCGATCAGTAGAATATAAAAATTTAAGTCTGGCGCCCCTATTCTTGACACAACTGTTTGCCAGACTACCCTCAAAATATTTATTGCAATGATAAATTTTCTATATAAGGTATAAGAAAAAATTAAACGTCAAAACTTCTGTTTTTTATCCCTCTTTTGAATAGAATTGGTCTGGTACATTAATACTTGACCAAAATTCTGCTAGACCACGATTTAGAAAGTCCTTTGTTTGCGACTTGTTGAGCGCTAGTTTTTTTTTGTTTTTTGCAAAATTTACATTCAATTGTTATTCTGTCAAAATTTTTTAACAAAACTAGAACAATTAAATACAGAAATAAGTTAAAACATTGAGGAAAAAATAAATTAAAAAGTTATTTCTTATTTTTGCCATGGTAGTGACATCCACGGTAATGACATTTGAATTTAAAATGAACCTAACTTTGTAATGCAGATAAATAAAATAATTTCCTAAATAATTTCGATTATTTACGTAAAAGTAATTAAAAATTTACTATAATTGAATCAAACATCGTATTAATAACTGTAAATTTCAATACCACGGTATTGACATGTAATTTTATGACATACCTTTTTCAAAATAAAACAAATTACTTTAATTATATTTTTGAAACTTCAAAATAAATACACAGTTGTAAACATTGCCCAAATAGTCCCTCCTGAAAATGCCGCCAGAAAAAGTGGACGAAACTAAATTAAGATGGCGATTAGGCGGCAAACATTTCAAATTTAAAAATTGAATAAAATTCCCGGACATAAATCAAAGACGATTATTTTTTTTACCACACATTATTTTCGTATAATTGCAATATAATTTAATGGAGTATATATTAGACTTAAGTTATGAGAAGTAACTTTTAAATTACAAATCGAATATCGATAGAAATTTATACATTTAGTTTGAAAAATGAGAATCGGACATGCCACGGTAATGACATTTCGAGTATATTTTCGCAAGTTATGAGTAATCGAAGATCACTTAGGTTCCAAAACCTAATGTAGGTTGAAGATAATTATCAGATATATAATATTAATGATTTCTCAATAAGAAAAAACTATGTTGGATGATAAATAAAATACTGGACATAAAAAATCACAGTTATCTGAGAATCACCCATTTACCATAGCAATGAGTGGAAGGGAGCGAAAAGATACGGCAATAGCGACAGTCCGAGCGAGAGAAAATGATTAAAATTAATTAACTAAATTATCGTTTAATTTATTGACCTAAATTATTGCGAATCGTGCTGAAAACCGAGTGTGCACATTCGAGCTCAAAGTGGCACATTCCGATCTCGGGAAAATGAAGCGTGCCGCTTCGCGTCGCGCTTCATTTGCCTCCCTCGCTCGGAAATGTGCCACTTTTCGCTCGAATGCGCACATCCTCGTATTTATAGAATTTATTTTTACACGTGGTTATATTTAATTAAGTTACGCCAAAGAAGTATAACATCTAACGCGCGCACATACAGTACTGTGAATAAGTTTTTAGAAAAGCTTCCTACTACAATAAAATCAGCAAAATAATACATAAAATGTGTCCATAGTATTAACATTTGTTTATTATATGCAAAAAGCATATTTTTATTTTCGGGTATATGTGCGTCAAATTATATAAGTAATCGTTTCACATACTAACATGGTGTTTTTTATGTTTTTTTAGTGCATATAATGCATATTTGGACTTTATACCATAAATGCTTATGCTGGTTAATATTCGCTTTTTTTTGCATATGTTGGCATATTTAAATATTCTGAAAGCTTTTGCTTTTCTCCTAACAGGGTAAAAATTCCGACAACAAATTACCTGGGTGGGAATTTACGAAAAAGGGATTAAAGGACAATGCTAATCTTTAGAGTAGAAACAATTTCTATGGACTCTACGGACAATCGGCTCAAAGTTTTAGCATTTTTCACAGAAATCCTAATAGTTAGGTAGAAAATGTAAGAACGAAAATGGAATATCTTCATTCTGTTGTTGTTCATACATAGTTCATCGTGCTGTGCATCGTTTATTTACTAACGAATCTTGTTTAAACTATTTTTACCTTCTGAAAATGCAAAAGCACCAAAAGTACAGTTGGCAGCACTAAAAGGATGGGTAGGCAATCTTAGTGAATTAAAAATCATTGACGAAAAAAATGTTTTCTGTACTCTTTGTAGTAAAACGGCAAGTTGTTTTTTTTTCAAGTCAATATTTATATTTATAGAAGTAGTATTTAGCAACTGAAACGTTACAAAATACCTATTTTAATTCAAAAAGAATTACTATTTATAAAAGCACATTTTGAAATAATTGGAGAGGGGATTATACAGTTAGAAGATCCAAAATTATCATTAAACAATAGTATTAACATTGTCAACCGGATTGAAGAAAAAATAGGAGCCATTGGGGGATTAGATGGGAACAACATTAAAAATAAATTGACGGATATTTTAAATAAAAATAAAGGATTAATATTTTAAAATTGGCTAACAACGTTTTAAATGACAATGTTAATAAAAGTATATCTACCTATAAGACCTGCTATAGTCACCAGTTTTAAATATACAGCGATAATATCGTGCGATGTGGAAAAGATCATTTTCATCGTACAAATATACATATTTTAAGTAATTGTAGGTGTAATTTAACAATGGCGAATATTGAAAAATATATGATTATATATTGTTATAATAAATAATTTGTTAATATTTGCGAATGCATTTTATTTCTAAAAAAACTAAATCGCATATTATTAATGCTTTTTGCATGTTTAGGCAATTTTTAGTGCATATTGCATGCATATATTGAACATTTTTAAGTGCATATTTTACAGTCTTTAATTAAATACTCGTCCACTCAATTTTTTATTTTTAATTGAAAAAATATAACTAAAAATGTTTACGCAAATAAAATCCAAAACACATTGAGAGAGGCTGCGAAAAAGTTCTTGGAAATCACAATAACTATTTAGTTAAAAATTATTATTGCAAAAATACACTAAGGGCTGTTGGGGTAGGGCAGTTTGTTCTTGCATTTGAAATTAAATGACTATTATTAGCGTTTTTCTACCTGGATTTGTAATTTCCATTTACTTATTCGCACTACTGTATGTACGCGCGTTAGAAGGTGTACTTCTTTGGCGTAACTAAATTAAATATAACCACGTGTAAAAATAAATTCAATAAATACGAGGATGTGCGCATTCGAGCGAAAAGTGGCACATTTCCGAGCGAGGGAGGCAAATGAAGCGCGACGCGGAGCGGCGCGCTTCATTTTCCCGAGATCGGAATGTGCCACTTTGAGCTCGAATGTGCACACTCGGTTTTAAGCGCGATTCGCAATAATTTAGGTCAATAAATTAAACGATAATTTAGTTAATTAATTTTAATCATTTTCTCTCGCTCGGACTGTCGCTATTGCCGTATCTTTTCGCTCCCTTCCACTCATTGCTATGGTAAATGGGTGATTCTCAGATAACTGTGATTTTTTATGTCCAGTATTTTATTTATCATCCAACATAGTTTTTTCTTATTGAGAAATCATTAATATTATATATCTGATAATTATCTTCAACTTACATTAGGTTTTGGAACCTAAGTGATCTTGGATTACTCATAACTTGCGAAAATATACTCGAAATGTCATTACCGTGGCATGTCCGATTTTCATTTTTCAAACTAAATGTATAAATTTCTATCGATATTCGATTTGTAATTTAAAAGTTACTTCTCATAACTTAAGTCTAATATATACTCCATTAAATTATATTGCAATTATACGAAAATAATGTGTGGTAAAAAAAATAATCGTCTTTGATTTATGTCCGGGAATTTTATTCAATTTTTAAATTTGAAATGTTTGCCGCCTAATCGCCATCTTAATTTAGTTTCGTCCACTTTTTCTGGCGGCATTTTCAGTAGGGACTATTTGGGCAATGTTTACAGCTGTGTATTTATTTTGAAGTTTCAAAAATATAATTAAAGTAATTTGTTTTATTTTGAAAAAGGTATGTCATAAAATTACATGTCAATACCGTGGTATTGAAATTTACAGTTATTAATACGATCTTTGATTCAATTATAGTAAATTTTTAATTACTTTTACGTAAATAATCGAAATTATTTAGGAAATTATTTTATTTATCTGCATTATAAAGTTAGGTTCATTTTAAATTCAAATGTCATTACCGTGGATGTCACTACCATGGCAAAAATAAGAAATAACTTTTTAATTTATTTTTTCCTCAATGTTTTAACTTATTTCTGTATTTAATTGTTATAGTTTTGTTAAAAAATTTTGACAGAATAACAATTGAATGTAAATTTTGCAAAAAACAAAAAAAAACTAGCGCTCAACAAGTCGCAAACAAAGGACTTTCTAAATCGTGGTCTAGCAGAATTTTGGTCAAGTATTAATGTACCAGACCAATTCTATTCAAAAGAGGGATAAAAAACAGAAGTTTTGACGTTTAATTTTTTCTTATACCTTATATAGAAAATTTATCATTGCAATAAATATTTTGAGGGTAGTCTGGCAAACAGTTGTGTCAAGAATAGGGGCGCCAGACTTAAATTTTTATATTCTACTGATCGAAACTTCTTCGAATAGTAAAACATTGTGCTTATGTCTAATACATCATTATTACAAAAAATTAAGAAAAAAAAATTATAAAAAAAAACAGTTGGACAAGTTACAGATCGCCGGACAGTTGGTTTATTTTTTGTCGAATATCTAAAAAGCAATAAAGTCCATTTTGTACTTATTTTGGTTCGCCACCCATTTAACGGTCGCCGCTTGGACTATTATACGTCAGTACCGTGGCATTAAAATTTTCAAATTTTGTCATTGTTTTCGTTTTGTTGTAGTTGTAGTAGAACTACAGCACAGGCTTAGTTCTCTGTTTAATTGGAGACAAAAAACACCCGAAACACGCGTTTTAAAACATTTTTAATTTCAAAACAAATTTTAGTTATAAAAATCACAGTTATCTAGGAATCAGCCAAATACGTTTTTCGAACATAGAATCGATATTTACTACACTAAATTTAGATTTGTGGTTTGAAAGAGCAAAGAATAAGTAGACAAAATCGATAAATAGGAGGATGTGCGCATTCGAGCGAAAAGTGGCACATTTCCGAGCGAGGGAGGCAAATGAAGCGCGACGCGGAGCGGCGCGCTTCATTTTCCCGAGATCGGAATGTGCCACTTTGAGCTCGAATGTGCACACTCGGTTTTAAGCACGATTCGCAATAATTTAGAGCAATAAATTAGACGAAAAATAAGTTGAATACTTTTAATCGGTCGCTCTCGCTTGCACCGACGATATTTTCATATCTTTTCGCTCCCTTCCACTCATTGCTATAGTAAATACGTTTTTCGAACATAGAACATAGAACATAGAAAAGTACTTAACAAAAAAAAATTGTTCAGTTTAGACGAGAAATTATCTAATAAATAATTCTAAAAAGTTTGATTATTTATCGAAAGACCAAGATCAGCAAAAAAAATCAGATATCTCTATTTTTAAGCGATTTCTAAAGGACTTTTTTTTTTATCGTTCATCGCGCCATAATCCATGCAACTAACTATACTAACCATACCAACAACTTAGCTTTCTATAAATGTGAAAACCAGTCCCTTGCAACAACCGAACCAATTTCCATTAAAATATTCAAGAATAAAAATTTATGAGAGCCAAAGGCATTATCGTAGATCAGAATATTTCTGGGCGAGGTCCCCATACTTGTGATTCATAGCAATGTTTGCATAGTCCTGTTCGGAGATGAGTTTCGTTTTCTGTAAAACCACATCGTCGGAGACACTCATCGATTCATCAGAAAATAAAGAAAAATTCGTTTTTCGATCGACAATTAAAGATCAAAATATCCAATGAACTGTTAATATTATATTTAAATATAAATCAAGGCCGGGAAGTAGGGTACAGTCGAACTTGACCTAGAGGAGCGAACGTCCATGACCTTTACCCCAGATTCGCGCCCTTCGATAGGACGTGGGTGTGGGAGTGGAATGCACTCCCCTCTAAATGCATTTTTCCGTTATGCAAAAATTTCGTACGAAAAAGACTGACGAATTTTCTTCTTTTCGTTTTAACCCCATTTTCGATTATCGATTCGAACGGTCCTTTAAATACTTTTATCTTTACTCGTTCAAATCTTTGTCTCGGTTTTCGATTTTTTTTTTTTTTTTGGTAAATGTTTGATACACAAAAATAATTAAAAACGTTATTTAAATATGGCGCCTTAAATCGGATTTAGTTTGACTTGTTATTTAATTTGGTAACACTGTTGCAGTGTCAGATTAATAAATGATTGAAGACGCCATATTTAAATAGCGTTGCCGGGGTTACACTTAAATTGTTCGCTCGACCTTTCTAAAAGACATCACGTCCGTTTTTCGAAGTTACAAAAGCAATATAATTGTACGTTGTTGTTTTTTTTTGTAAATCAAACAAATTGTTTCTTTACAGATTTTGCTCAGTATTTAATTTACAGTTAAATGCAATCGTTAATACAAATACCGGCGGACATTCCGCGCATCGCTCCGAGAATGTTCACCCTTTGTCTGTTAATAACGCGTCTGCTCTTAAGATAATCCGCATCGCAAGCTAAAGCCGAAAAACGAAACAAAAGTGTGACGAAGACGAGTCGAAATTCTTTCCAAATTATTCCATTAGTAAGTTTTTCCTTCTTCAATAAAATAAAGATCACGACAAATGCGAAAGAAGAAATGCGTCAGTAATATTTCTGGATTAATGACACCTGTTTCCCGAATATTCTTTTGCGAGATGAAAAAAATTTAGGCGAAATCGAGGGAAAAGAAAGAGGGAACAATGGAATCAAGAGAAACATTAGTATCTTAAAGTTTAGTTTTATTTCCTCCCATTCTGTTATTTGCGCAATAAGAAGCAACACAGCGCCATTCTGAAAGCGGAATTCATTGATTTACGCGGTCGTCATGGAAATAGTACAGCTTTTTGCACAACCTTACAAATACTTACTGATCAATCTAAAAGCAAACCGAAACCCTTTATCGTTACGTATGTGCCGTTTTCATATAAAAAAAAAAATGTAATACGAAATCGATAGTCGAAACTCGGTGAGAGGGTTGCTTAACACACTGAAGCTGCATAAGACCCTTAATGATAATCCTTCAAAGCGCCAAAGACTACAAAACGAGCTGACTCACACGTAAAATTTTAAATTAGGTTTTATTTAAAAGCCCCGGATTACTAATGATAATAAAAAAGCGGTGCGTGTACTTACAGTACTGTGAATAAGTTTTTAGAAATGCTTTCTAGAACAATAAAATCAGCACAATAATATATAAAATGTGTCTATAGTATTAAAATTCGTTTATTATATGTTAGATAAAATACTCGTCTACTCAATTTTTTATTTTTAACTAAAATATAACTAAAAATGTGTACGCAAATATAATCTAAAACACATTGAGAGAGACTGTGAAAAAGTTCTTGGACAATTATTTTTTTTGTGTGTAAGCACTTTTCTAAGAGCGCTTTTGTATAGTACCAAAATAGATATATTTTTTAGATAACGAGAAAATATAGTATACGTCAAAGTGATTAAGGGATGTAATTAAACATAAGGGATACCACACTATACATTAAGTAAAATTTTGCTAAAAATGATGTATTAATTTTCAAAACAATTATTAAACAAGAAGAGATTTCAAAAAACTTTTTCACATCTATTCAAGCTTAAACTTAAACTTTATATTTAATTTTTGAAATAATAGTTAAACAATGTGCTTTAATTATTAGTGTAATATGTCTGATATTGTTCACTTATTAGTTTCAATAAAAAAACGAAACGTAGCATTTTTAACAAAATTTGATTTTTATTGACAGTGTCCAATTCCTGTCAACTTTAATTAATATTAAAAGATATTGGACGTTAACATTATGATTAATTAATACATATTTTTTTTAATTTGGCAAAATTTTACCTAATGCTTAGTGTGGTATCCCTTATGTTTAATTAGATCCCTTAGTCGCTTTGACCATGGATTTTGCCAGTTTTCTTGTAATAGAATTGAATATTTTAATGCATTCTTTTTCTATAAGTTTTTTATGGTTTAAAATGCCTGTTGGATTATTACATTTCCGAATTTTTCTCTCTAAATAAACCAAAAGAGGCTGGATGGGGTGAAGATCTGTACTCCGAGTACATTTGGGCAATTATATAACAACCCCATTTCACTTTCTCAAGCTTTTTGCTTGAGAACATTATCTTGGTATAATTTAAAAAAAAAGACATCTTAAATACCTACTTTTAGGGCTGATGATTTACATTTTTTTTAGTCAGATAATCATATTTATTAAGTATTTCATCGCTTCAATTGCAAAAACAAACTGCCCTACCCTAACAGCCCTTAGTGTATTTTTGAAATAATAATTTTTAACTAAATGGTTATTGTGATTTCCAAGAACTTTTTCACAGCCTCTCTCAAAGTGTTTCAGATTTTATTTGCCTAAACATTTTTAGTTATATTTTAATTAAAAATAAAAAATTGAGTAGACGAGTGTTTTATCTAACACATAATAAACAAATTGTAATACTATAGACACGTTTTATGTATTATTTTGCTGATATTTTTGTTCTAGTTAGCTTTTCTAAAAACTTATTCACAGTACTGTATGTACGCGCGCTAGAAGTTATACTTCTTTGGCGTAACTAAATTAAATATAACCACGTGTAAAAATAAATTCAATAAATACGAGGATGTGCGCATTCGAGCGAAAAGTGGCACATTTCCGAGCGAGGGAGGCAAATGAAGCGCGACGCGGAGCGGCGCGCTTCATTTTCCCGAGATCGGAATGTGCCACTTTGAGCTCGAATGTGCACACTCGGTTTTAAGCGCGATTTGCAATAATTTAGGCCAATAAATTAGACGATAAGTTAGTCAATTAATTTTAATCATTCCCTCTCGCTCGCACTGTCGCTGTTGTATCTTTTCGCTCTCTTCCACTCATTGCTATGGTAAATGTGTTTTTCGAACATAAAATTTATGTTTACTAAAGTTAATTAAATATTTTGATTTGAAAGAGCGATGGATAAATTAGGCAAATCTAATAAATACGAAGATGTGCGCATTCGAGCGAAAAGTGGCACATTTCCGAGCGAGGGAGGCAAATGAAGCGCGACGCGGAGCGGCGCGCTTCATTTTCCCGAGATCGGAATGTGCCACTTTGAGCTCGAATGCGCACACTCGGTTTTAAGCGTGATTCACAACAATTAATGTAGTTTCTTAGAAGACCAACTTCACCTGGCGAATTTGCGTTTGTTGTGCGCGCGCAACTTCCGCTGTCTTGTAAAAATTCACTTTCGGCGCGCCAAAAATTAATTTTTTTTTCAACATTGATGACGTAACGGGCCTAAATCTTATTGCAGTGCGAGAGAGACGAAACTCTGCTTTTAATTTTACAAAAATTGAGATATCTCTATTTCTAAAGGACATTTTTTTTTTTTTTTGATCGCCCCTCGTACCATAATCCATGCTACTAACTGTATGTACCCCATACAATTCTCTTTCACAATTCTAATCGTTTCATTTTTTACAAATGTATCGGGACGTAAATGTAAATATGTTTATTAAAAAATTTTATCGTCGACGAGCCAACAATTTTTGTACCTTTCCGACTTTGAGTGTTAACTATTCGATAAGCGCCGTTAATCGTGTTATTTTTGATTAGCGTACGAGCAACGGCGGAATACATTAAGGATAGTTATGAATAGGATGTATCTATGATTCGTTATTTTTTTTTTTAAATTATACAACGTTTCACTTTTACTTGTGTTTACTTCGGTGGAATTTAGTGGCACTTTCACTAGTAACGGGATAGCAAATGACGGAAGTTATTGAATAATATTTGTAGTTTTTCTTCGAACGAGTTGAAATAATCAAAGTGTTAAATTCGACAAGGCGGACATCTTGACGATCGTTAATCGTATGTACCTTTACGAAACACATTATTAGTTTTATACGTGTATTACAATGTAAATTGAACACGGTTGGAAGCGGTTCAAAAGGTTCAACAACAAACAAATACGACGTAAAAATTGTTCGGGTTTGAGTAATCTTGTCGTCTTGGTAAAATCGCTTTATTAGGAATTTTTATTGTTGTTTATGAAGATAATTAATCGTAGATGTAAGTGTACTTATGTGCAAGGAAGGCTTTGTTTGACTAAGATGTTAATATTAATTTTTTAATTGCAGGTCGTGCAAGATGGGTTAGACATCACGTTATTTATGGTCAACGACCTCATACAGTGTTAGAATTAAGGTAAGTTTTAATTGTATTTCCATAATTAATTCGTGAAGATGTACCTTGCGACATATAACCCGCATTTAATTTCATTTCGTTCCGATTAGAGTTTTTTTTTTTAATTTGTAAAAAGAGGATACGAATTTAGAATGTGACCTTTATCAGATAGAGCTATTTACAAGTAGCAATTGTTTGCAATTAAAAATTTCTAAAATTAGAAGTGAAATTTTGTAGCTGTAGTTCGTTTAGAAAAGACATTAAACTTTCTGTGGGCCGGAATTGTGTTAAACGAGGTAACTTTGTGTTTTGATGTACAGGGAGCCCCCGATTTACACGGTTGATCGGTTCCAGAGAAAGTTTTGTATGGGAAATCGAGAAAATCCAAAACAAAGCAATATGTGCATAAAAATCAATAATCGCTTCGAAAATTAACAATACAACAAGAACAACCACAAAGACTTTAGTTAATTAATGATTTTAAGAAGAGGCCTTTTAAAACTTTCAAAAGTACCCACAAAATATTGAAAAAAATACGCCTATTTTTTTTAAATCGTTGAAATACCTATTTGCTTAAATTTAATGTTTTTAGATCTGTAAAAACCGTTTTTAATTTTGTGTAGACCTATACCTCGCTTTGCGGCCTAGATATTCCGCAAAAGTGGGCCGTAAAGCGAAGGAAACGTATAACGAATCAATTCTTTCGATGCAAACTAAACAGAAGCGTTTTTTTGTTGGCCGTATAACGAAACATTTCGGGTCATAAATCTAAAAAAAGGCTGTTATAGCGAAATGCCGTATAAAGAGCGGCCGTATAGCGGAGTATAGCTGTGCTAAAGACTAAAGAAATTCTGATGGGATTTCGTTGTACAGTGAAACTAAGAAGTAATCAACACCCTAGAAACAGACTTACAGTAAACGTACTATTCCAAGAGACCTTTAGTTCTAGGTACTAAAATTACAAAGATCAATCTTAATTGTTTTTTAACCATGCAGCGCATGATTTTGTCTCTTGGAATAGTACGTTTACTGTAGGTCTGTTTCTAGGGTGTTGATTACTTCTTAGTTTTACTGTACATTAATTAAATTTTCTTTATATTTACTAATATGCCGTTAATGCGAATTGTTTTAAATTGGAAGTTTTAATATTTCAATTAAATTTATGAACTATGAACGCTTTAAAGTTTTTACAGCTTATTATAAGACTTAGTTATTTAATATAAAAATGTAATTATATTTGTTATTCTAACACGATAATAAAGTATATCGTAATTTAAATTGGTTTCTGATAAGTTATAATCTAAGGTGTGTTAAATAGACTAATAATGGAATTGTTTTTAATTTCAATTTGAAGCGATAAATACGAATAAAACCAGCGACATAAAATGCGCGAAACGTACAATAACCTTAAAAAAATATCTATGTAACGAATTATCTTAGAAAGGTATGACATACGCCTATTATTTAATTTATCTATTGGGTATTATATTCAATACACCCATACCTCGCTTACCGGCCTAGATACGCGCCAGAAAAGCGCAAAGCCGTATAACGAATCCATTTTTTTCGGCTGAAACTAAACAAAAGGTCGCTAACAGTACAGCATTTTTCTTTTGACCGTATAACGAAACATGTAGGCGTAAATCGTAAAAGAGACCGCTATAGCGAAATCCTATATAGAGAGCGACCATATAGCGAGGTATATTTAAAATTGTATAACGTACTATTGATTTAACTATTATTTTCGCTCCAAATAATGTAATTGCAAAATTTCTGCGACGACCACTTTTGTTATGAACGACTAATTACTAAAATTGTGCGTTCGCCGAGAATTTAATTTTGCATATTGCAGGAAGACGCGTAATTTAGCTCGCAGAAAAACAGTTGTTTCAATAATAATACATTTTAACACAGAAACACAAAAATGCAATAAAAATTGTAAAATACGAAAAACCACTGAAATAATTTCGATTTTTTTTTAAACATCTGTAAGTGGTGCCGCAGTAAGGAAAATGGCTCGTGAAACGAAGACGTGAAAATAATTAATATTTATCGTGGGGTTGGGGGTACCTGGTATAAGTTTGATATTTGACTTCGGTCACAAGATTTTCCTACTGCTACCCTGTTTATAATTGATTTTTGTAGCAAAGTAAAATACAAAAAAAATCTGAATTTGATAAAATTCAGTTAAACAAGCTATTAAAGAAATTATGTTAAAACCATTAAAATTTTGATTGCAGTTTTCTATATATTAGTCGCGGTTTCAGTGGTTTTTCTGAAAGAAAAATTTTTGTCTTATCTTTTTTAGATGGCGGCCCCTGCAGGCTGCTCGAGAAGGCTATCCACCCGCCAAGAACCCCAAACTAACAATTCCGACGCTAACACTCTCGTAGTATTTTTAAAAAATTATATTGTACAAAAAAACACCAAGTTTTTAAACGGACGGCTAAGTTACTTTTATGGAGGACCATTTTAATTTTACTGGGAGGGCTGTAAACGGTTTTAAGACTACGATTTGCAAAAACACGCACTAACCCGAAAACGGTACAAAACGTGCGTAGTTTGGGGGTGGAAGGGACGGCCTAATTAGCAGTAATCTCCCTCTGAAACCGCAAAAAAATTATTAAAAATTGCTCATCATATATTTTGAAAAAAGGAGCATTCCCGTTCTTCCAAGGCCAACGGTCACTTTTAAAAGAATCCACAAAAATAAATAAATAAGCAAACATTAGGAAAACCAATGTTGTAATTAAATTTTAAACAATTCAATTAAAATGATTGAAAGTTTAATTAGGGCCAGTTTACGATTTTTTATGAAGCTTACCGTTGAAGGCCAGAAACCGGTCGGGAGGAGTCCGAGTGTCCGTGCGATGAATTTGGCCGGGACCTACGGCACGTTTGCCGAGAAAATCCTAACGAACGACGGCGAAACTCCAGCTTCCGCAAAGAACCATCTAAATCCAAATAAAAATGTTTTTAATTTAGATAAACAAAGTATTTTTTGAATATCTGTGTATTTAACAATTTCTTTAAACTATTGTAAATCTTTTAATTAATATAGTACCATTTTGTAGAAAACGAAGATGTAACATTATTTAAGTGAATTATGAACGAGCAAAATTCGTATGCATTTGGCCTTTGTTAATGCGCAAATAAGAATGACTAATGGGCAGGTGTTGTAAAACTTTCTACGGTCGACCACACAACGCCTTAATTTTCTATCTTGAATCTAGCGAAAACACAGCTGGTCGACTGCACTTACGATATGATTCAATTTAACCGATAAAAATAAATTCAATTAAAGGTGATGTACTACAATGTTTTTAATTAAGATATTAAAATGAAGCGTTGTGTAAATATTATTTTTGGAGCAATACAATGACCCCATTTTAATGGGCTATTTAAAAAAAATGCCAAAATGTAAATTTCAACCGGTGACATCAAAGTTTTTATAAAACCAATAATTTTTTTACTTAAATAGAAAAAAATGTTTGTTAATCCTTTTCAAATACAGTCGAACCTCGATAAGTCGAAGTTGAAGGGAAACTAAAAATAATTCGAGTTATAAAAAATTCGGCTTATCGAGGTTCGACTTATGGAGGTTCAACTGTAATTAAATGCTATTTGACAATTAAAAAATTGAAAAATACATTGTAGTATAAAAAAAAATCAAATTAAAAATATTAAAGAGGATCTTACCATATCATAATTCATGGAGCAATTCTTCTCAAAGCACAACAAATTTTTTAATTGTTTTTAACATTACCAAACAAATAAATGTACTTTACTGCAAGAACACAGACGAAAGAATGATAAAATTTTTGCATGTTAAATGGTATCAAGTTCCTATATTAAAAATGTGTTGCGATAATGGCCTTTAAGTGGAGAGATATAAGAATCAGAATCGTTCGAAATAAATTCAGTGGGGATGTCTTATCACAAATGCGTTGCGATAATTTTATATTGTAAGGTCGACTAAGGTCTTACCTAACGTAAGACTTAATTAAATGTGTTTTAAAGAAAATAATACTAGAATAATCTTTCAAATTTTGATTATGAAATTAACATTAGGCCTTTTAGAATTTTGATCTTGAAAATTTTGATCGTAAAACTAACAGCCAAAGAAAATTTTATTTTAATAAACAATCGTGCAAAATATGTTAGAACGAACGGTATTTGATATACCCATATTGAAAAAAAAACCTTTCGTGTTTTCAATAATTAATTAAAGTTTGCGTCCTTCAAATTTATTTGATATTTTGTCTAGCAGGATTAGCGTTAATATTTTGTCGACTATATCAAGTAGGATAATGCTAATGTAACCATTTTTAGGTCACCCGCCCCGTTGTCCCCAAGCAAAGCTTTGGGACGCCAAAAGTCACGTTTTCAAGGGAATGTTAATTGCAAAAGCGACTGTTTCAAAAAATGTCATTAGTTGATGGAAAATAAAAGCAAACATTGCGTACTTTTTTTAAAGCTGATTTTACCCAAAAGGCATTTGTTCCATTTTGAGAAGAGAAAAAAAAGTGGTCACGTTAATAATGCTCCCCCAATTTGTGCAAAACCTTTTTTGGCAGTTTCCAGATGTTAGAAAACTTTAATTGTTCTAGAAGAGTTCGAAAAATTTCGGAAAAAGGATGATTATCTGCTTTAATAATTTTCTTCTGTACATTGTCATCATCTGCGCTGATTCAGTTTTTTGTGTAGATGAGGCTTTGGTGCTCTTGCTTGAGTACCATTTGGCGTTTCCTGTACAAGCCTGTGTAGCCCATTAAACTCTATAGAAGAATCTTTCTACCTCTTGGACCTGTTGGTCATTTGGTGCTAAAAGCTCTTCTTCTGCAGATTTAAGTAGTTGGTCAACTTATTTCGTCTTTGTAGCGGGCTTTTTTAACACTTTGTTTTTCTTCTGCAATAACTATGGTAGAATAGCTTCATTGACACTCTTCTACCCTGTCCAACTTGTTCATTGTTCAGAATTATAGGTTGTTTTAGTTTTTTTTAGATATTTTTAATTTTATAACTCCAAATAAAAGGTGTTGGTCGATGACTACATAAGCACCCCACTTCTATCTAACATCCAGTAGTCTAATAGTAGTAGATGGCGATTTATTGGATTTTGGGCAAACCCATCTGGAGAGATCCATGTTAGTTTATGGATGTCTTTGTGGGAGAACACCGTTTCCCCTGTTTATTTCGAATATTTGATATGTCCTTAGTGAGTACAATGTCAAAGTTATATATCAAAGTATGTTATTTCTTCAGTCAATAGCATAAGGAGTCGCATTAACAATTACCATTGAAAGGTCTTCATCTACATTGGAATACCGAGTTGTTGCTCTGGCAGAATGCTGTAAACAGTCTTGCGTTTTCGTTCTGTTCAGCCAGCTCCTTTTGCCCAAAATTGATTCATTATCTGGGCCTAATTTGCGTTTAATAATATTTTACAGTATCTTTTTGTGCGAAGTTAAGATCGTCGTAAAACATCTCTTCCTCATTCCTATACTCTACTTCTTATGGTCCATGAAACTTCAAATAATGTGATCTTATATTGACTTCCATTAAATAATGCTTTGAATGACTGCCATAGATTGTAGAAAACCGACACCACTGCGTTTTCGATCAATTTGGGCTTTGCCTGACTGAGGCCTAATATTTGGCATTTGCAGTTCTTTATTTCTTTTTCCACCTGTACTAGTTTTGCAAGTTTCAGTATTATTTGTATGTTACATGTTCAACTTACAGTCAGTTGTTCAAAAGCCAAAGGTTGTCAAAATTAATACTCTCGGCTTTACTTCTTGTCTGTTTCATTAAACGACAAAAAACTAATTCGGAATTGGAGGGCGATTACCCTATTGTCTCTAATCGGGTGGTAGGGCTGCTACCTAAAGTACCCAGACGTACTCGTAGTCCAGGGGTTCCCAAAGTTTTTCTTAGGCGGGCCAATTTAATAATACCTAAATTTTTTGACGGGCCATAAAAAACGGAATAAAATCAAAACAATAACCATAAATATTTATTTATTTTTTAACCTTCTGCATACTAGGTGACTAATCTTACATGCCATACTAGGTGGGGTTTGCCATACCCCTAAAATGAAATGCACAAAATTGCACTTTGTGACAGTTAAATGATAAGAAATATATTTTAATAACCAATAAGTAGAACACATATTTATTTATGCATTAGAATAGACTTTTATTAATAAAAATACAAAAACTTAAGTTTTTCTTCAACTTATAAACTATGAGTCTTTTCTTGAGTTTAACCGGTTGTGGGCACAGTTAGCTATTTAGGCCATAACTTTTGACCAACTCAATATTTTTTGCAAAATGAGCATATTATCGGGTAGCTAGAGACCTTAGCTAACTACTGGCAAAGAAATTAATTTTACATCAATTTAAAAAAAAAAACATTTTTAACTTTTCATAAAGTAGTCATTTTTTATCATGCAATTTTTTTTAACCGGTTGTGGGCACATCAGGAAAATCCCCTAAAAATGGGAAAATATGGAGTAAAACGCCACTATGTAGAGAAAAAACACAATTTATTCATATTCATATTTATGAAAATAGATGAAAATAAAATTTAAAATAGGCTTTCGCAGTAGACTTCATGGGATCATCGTCAAATGGCTCCAATGTACGCATCAAAATTGATTTTTGAAATCGACATGGCTAAAAATGCACTAAAAAATCCGCAAATATTTCGTAAATATATTATTTACGTTTTTCAAGTCATATGAATTGGTCTATCAAAGATGCTCGACAATCGAAAATCTGATTTTCAATAGTCGAATTGTGAAAAGAAGTCTGTTTGAAACCCAAAACCAAATATGTTTAATTTTTTTTAAATTATTGTGAAAAAGTTTTGATATCATTACATTTTTGTCGTACATGATAATCGAGCGGGGTCTTTGCCCGTCCCCCTCAAAATCAGGCCCCGGCTACACCCCTAGACTCCGCAGGGGGGTTATGTTAACATGAACAACAATATTCGATAAATTGTCAGCGAAATACAAGGTTTAAATGGCAAAAACTTGAGTGCCCACAACTAGTCAAATGTAGGTGCCCACAACTGGAAAATTCATAGCTGTCGACAAATGACTGGCAAATTTATTTCGCGAAGATTTTGATTGAATCGAAATTAAAATTATAAAATATATTCAATTTTCTGCATATATTTACATTAGACTGACTTTTTGCAATAACTTACTGTTATTTATCGCAACTTTAAACACAATAAACGATTACATCGCGATACATTTTTAGAGATGAAAACATGGAATAACGCGTAGCTTCTACGCATATGCGTCTGTTCGCTTTATATTTGCAATAAAACATAGTGCTGACATTGCGAACAAATGACGATCGTGAAAACACCTGTATCTGCTCACGATCAAAAGTTATTCGGGGGTGGCCACAACCGGACAGTGCCCACAACCGGCTAACTTACCCTACTAAATTCCAATGGCCCGTGTCAATTACGATACCGAATATTAAGAATTTCATTCTTGCCTCCTTATTCAAATACAAATTAATTTTAAAGCAATTTCTTGATGATTCGCAATAATTTAGACCAATCAATTACGCGAAAAATTAATTGAATAATTTTAATCGTTCCCTCTCACTTGCATTGACGAGATTATCGTATCTTTTCGCTCCCTTCCACTTATTGCTATGGTAAATACGTTTTTCGAATATAAAATCGATATTTACTAAATTAAATTAAAATTTTTGATTTGAAGGAACGCAAGGTAAATTATACTAATATAATAAACACGAGGATGTGCGCATTCGAGCGAAAAGTGGCACATTTCCGAGCGAGGGAGGCAAATGAAGCGCGACGCGGAGCGGCGCGCTTCATTTTCCCGAGATCGGAATGTGCCACTTTGAGCTCGAATGTGCACACTCGGTTTTAAGCGCGATTTGCAATAATTTAGGCCAATAAATTAGACGATAAGTTAGTCAATTAATTTTAATCATTCCCTCTCGCTCGCACTGTCGCTGTTGTATCTTTTCGCTCTCTTTCACTCATTGCTATGGTAAATGCGTTTTACGAACATAAAATTTATGTTTACTAAATTTAATTAAATATTTTGATTTGAAAGAGCGATGGATAAATTAGGCAAATCTAATAAATACGAAGATGTGCGCATTCGAGCGAAAAGTGGCACATTTCCGAGATCGGAATGTGCCACTTTAACTCGAATGCGCACACTCGGTTTTAAGCTCGATTACCAAACGTCCAGTTTTAACAAAAAAAAATTGTTCACGTTAGTTATATCCCACCTAGTACACGGAAGGTTAATAAAAATATAATATATCGTATCGATATCGCGGGCCGCATTTGGCCCGCGGGCCGCACTTTGGGAACCCCTGTCATAGTGGTATACAATACCAACCGTGATAGTAGCATTTCCTCTACTATGATCTTAAGGTTATACCGCCTTTGGTCGGTGCCCCAACGACTTAGTTTTTCCCATTGCACATTTCATCTAGTAAATCAAGCCTTCTATCAAAATTGATCATTGTTTTCCGTGTCAGACATTTTAAAATTCGTATTTCAAAGGCCACTCAAACCGAACAGTTTTTTTTTTACATAAATTAATTACAAAGCTGTTGATTTGTATTTCGCCAAATCGCAAACAGCTTTTTTGAATTTGTTTTGACAGATCATAAAATGTCTAATTAGTTTTTCGATCTCGTTCGAATTTCATTAATTAGAGCCCTTTATATGTTGAATTTGAGCACGCGTTCTTAAAAGCTCGCACAAAAAACGCTTCATTTTCCCTCAAACGCTAACGACACCAATTTTTTTTCCAGAGTGGAGTGGGGTGGAAATGGATAAGGAAAATGGGGAGAATACTGAAGGTGGTACCAACTCCAGCAAACTCTCGAATCCTCCTGATCCCTCAACCCTACTCGACGCCGCCAGTTTATTCGGTAAGTACCCTTCGGTGCGCCCTTCGCCGCCTAAAGACCTCTTTCTTTCAGCGTATTGGCCCCGAAATGACTCCTCGAACACGGCGAACGCGGCAAACCTCTTCGCAGCGGCCGGAGGAGCTTACGGCTTGGGCGGCCATCCGGCCATGCCCTTCGGACTGCTGCCGCCGACGTCGGGCCGCGGTGTGCCGTCCTACTCGCCCAGCAGCACCACGGCGGCTGCAGCCTACAGCAACGCTTACACGAACACCTTGTCCGTTGCTGCCAGCCAGGCGGCCAGCCTTGGTATACCGGCAGCAAGTAAGCAAAACATTCCTTTTTTCACACAGGCGCGATTAATGGCAGATAAAAATTACGAATTTACAAGCCGATAGTGTTATCAATTTCCGCTACCTTGCGTTCTCGCATTGTGTAGTTTAACGTCGCACCGTGCCCATAGCACGCCGCGTTTTTCTTGTTCTTCGCGTACGATTTTGTCGAGGCGAGCTCCCCCTTCGGGCCCCCGCGGTTTGTCGCAGAAACGGGGATGATTTGTGCCGATGCAAATTTGTGCACGAATTAAGCAAAAAAAAAGCAGCAAAGGGAAAAAGGGACGAATTGAAACGGGGGGGGTGAGCTATTACGGATCCTAAATGTGTAATTCATTTATTGATCTACTTTCCTCCCACCACTATTTCAGTGGCAGCACAAAGACTGTATAAAGAGGTCATAATTTTACCCTGCAATAATTACGTCTTGTCTGCTCAAGAGAACACCTTTACTTTTATAACAAAAACATGTCGAAAATGGTAATGTCTAACTTGTTATCGATGTCCTTTATGAATGTCAATCAACTAACTTTGTCGTTCTGCACACTTTTATATTGTCTTTGTTGCACAATTTTATAATATCAATCACTTCCATGAATATTTGCATGTTTTGAATGGGCAAGCGAAATTGGAATGGTGCATCGTTTTTTTTTCCTTTTTTGTCTTTCGGCGTCCTTCTTCCTAATTGTTCATGGTGTTTTCGATTTGTTTCTGGAGAAGGCGTTGTTGGGCTTTACGTTTTCGAAAAAAAAATCATAGTTCGGTCTTTTATTTGTGGTTCGATTAACGAACACGTTTTAATGGCTTATCAATTAAATTTCATTTTGTTCTTTGTACACAACCAGTGCAGCTAATTATCCAAGTTTATCTTAATGGCTGCTTTGTAGAACGTTTGCAGTTATTACAAAAGATAATTTTACTTTGTATCTTGCTGTTTTTAATGATGTAGAAAAGGTATTTCTAACTTCCCAGTGACTTATTTAAAATTGTAAAGTTATCTGTTTACTCATACAACGCCAATAATAAAGATTAGATTGGCCAATGTGTGATTATTCCTAATAATAGTAAAAGTAACGTTCACACCGATCGAATTGCATTTATTACGAATCGACAAAAGGATCTAATTAAGATTTTTCGATTGTAGGTGCGGCATGGTGGTCGATGGCATCCCATCTGGCAGCTCAGGACTACCTAGCTCGTCTTCAAGCCTCAGGTCTCAGCTTCCCCAGTCTTTCCAATCCGGCGGACCTGCCGTACTCATCCTTGGGACTGTCGTCTCTTTCAGGCTACCATAAGCCGCCGAAAAACCTGAAAGGGTCGTCGTCGTCGCTGTCGAAGTCGCAGGGCGGAAGCGGGTCGAAGAAGAGCGTTTCGAGCCACAATTTGTCGAGCAATATAAAGACCGATGGTCGCCTCGATCAGCAGCCTTCCATTAGGACGAGTTCGCCTATGTCGTACTGCAAGACGTCTACTTCCACTACGAACGCGTCGAAATACTCGTCGAGCACCAATTTGACCATTCAGCCTAGCATGAAACTGCCCAGCACGAGCTCGAACGCAAGCTGTAATAGTGATCGGAAGACGCCCAAAGCTAACGATTTGAACTATTTGAAGCCGACAGATAAGGCGAAGAGTTCCAGTCCGAAGGTGTCGCAGCCAGTCTCCAGTATTTTCACTAATCCTCTCAGTCTGGCCAGTAACTTAGAAAAAAATAGTGTTAATACTACCACGTCTGTGAACAGCAGTATTTCCAGTAGTCTACCAACTAGTATTTTAAGGTAAACATCATTTTCTTATGTAACGCTCATTATTTATGAGAGCCATCGGTGTTTACCACTGGGACAATGCATTGTGGGTGGACCTTCCCACATTTAAAACTACTTTTGTTCTTGAGATTCTCAAATAATTTATATATTAGCAATTCTTTGGAAAACCCATTCGATTGTAGGGGAACCTGTTGTACCTTGGTTCCTTTGTACTTAGGGCTACTTTATTTTTTTTAATATTTGCGGGCTTTCGTGACCCATAATTTTTGATAGTTCAAATGCCACATTGACAGACATTAACGTAAAGTTAGCAGCAGCTGGCCAACGTACTTTGTTAATGTATGAGATCAATTGAAATTTTTCATCGAAAAAAAGTAAGTCTTTTTATGTTCTTTTTACTTAAATATCTTATTAATTTTTATTACCTAATAACAAATGATTCATCGTAATAGAAAGATTATTTATTAATGTTTGCATAGTAGTGGTTCGATTTTGGCAAAGCATAATCTTTTATATGATTTTGATGTTTAAACATCAAGGGTCGGTGTGTTGTACCTCGGTCACCGTCAATAAATTGTACCTCGGCCCTAAGATCGACGTGCAATAAATAAAAATTTAGATATACCTTTGTTATAAATTCTTATTTTTTTTAAATTTTGCTTCAGATAATAAGTCTAACTAAAAATTTAAATTTTTGCAAAGTTAACCATTAAGTATGGAAATTTTAGTATACGAAAAAAGTATTGTTAATTTTTGAAACAATTTTAGTGTCATCTCAAAGAAGAACATTAGTAGTTCTTCTAATCCAAAAATAAATATATAGTTGCCATAGAACAATGGGTTTTATTTTGCTTAATGTGAATAGAGCCAAGGTACATCACCTCTGTTGTACCTAGGCCATAGATCCACTAATTTTTAAATGTTATAGCAATTTGAGTAAACGGTTGGTAATGCTTTCAAATATTTTAGGATGAATGCCTTATTAGTGCCTCACTACGATGCAATTTATTTTATCAACAAATTGTTACATGGGTGATTCCGTTCTAACTGTTACTTTTTTGATTAAAATTTTTTAAATTCTATAACTAAACATTTATTGTTTTTTCATGCATATTATTACTCTATCTTATAGTAAAAATGAAAGGGCGAGAGGATTTTGCTACAACTTTAGAATATCGAGAATGAGAATCATATTTTATAATTTCCATGCCACGGTACTGACATAAAATAAATTTGGTAGGCATTCTTCAGAAAAATTATTAAATTCATTTATGAATTGTATTGTAACATTTTAAAACTCTTTTTTATTGATTATTTAACATTTCAATAAACCATAGTAATTTATCTATAATAAATAATACATTATAATTTATATCAAACATTAACCAACTCAAATCTAACACATTTCACAAAAATTAAATTAACTAAAATTTGTTTTGGTTTTAATCACAGCGTTTTTAATTTTAAACTTCTACACAGCGATACAGTTTTAGTCATTTTTGGCAATTTTTGAACTTCTTGCGATAAATTCTCAAATTTTTTTGTTTTTTGCGCCATTCTGTTAATTATTTTTCCCACCTTATCATTTGAAGAATAATCAATTTTTCTCATAGAAAAGTGTCTATATACATTCTTATTAGAGCAATAAAAGCAACTTCACGGATTGGATAAAATACAATTACGTTGTAATTTATTCCACGTATATACTTTCATTGTGCCTACAAATGGCTTAAAATTGTCTGGTAATTTGGAAAAATTGTACTCTACTAGCCCCAAAGTGTACCTACTGACTGAACTTCTGTTTCATATTTACATGAATAATTTTCAGTGAAGTCAGTATTATTTATTAACAATTAAATATATTTTTATTCTTTTTTGACACGGTACTGACCGCCACGGTACTGACATTTTAAATTAAAAAGCAACTGTAATTTTTTGATTATGAATTTGATAATATCCTATTACCCTCTAATTTAGGTTAGTAATAAGTACAGAAATTCATTATTTATGAGGAAAAAAATTAATCGTTAATTAAGTTTACCAATACCACGGTACAGACAAGTAAATTTATGACATCATCTTTTAAAAATTGAGTTTTAAAATGACACAAACTCGCTTGAGAATTTCACTTGTGTTATGTTTGTAAACATAACTCAGTTAACGTACTTTCAATATGGCTTATTAGTTGTTTCATTAATTTAGAGGTAAATGCCGCACGAGTGATACACATTCAAATTAAAAATTTGCTTAAATCTGAGGACAAAAGTTATTAAGCCGGAATTCAATCTTAAATTGATGTATTAAAAAAAAATTCGTTAATTTCTTTTATGTTTGATTATATACATTAAGATTTATCAGTTAATTGATTTGAATTACTTGTTGCAACAACAAACATAACCGATTTATAGAAAAGGACATGACACGGTACTGACATTTAAGTGACATATTGCAAGTTTTCTTTCGATTGCAACTTATATTCTACAAGAAAAGTGATGAAATATGTTCATGATAATCGTATTGATACAAAAATTTCATTAATAGATTTATAATGTATGACCAGTGAGAGCAAACAGTATAAGACACAATAAATCACAGTTAGAATAGAATCACCCACATATACAATTTAAAAAAAATTACAAGTGAAAAAAGGGCCAAGGTACAACAGATTTCCCTACTTCTTTGATGTAACTAAATCAAATATAAGCACGTGTTATGGTACCTACCATACGTTTGTGTGTAGCTAGACCACTGCTTTTCAAATTATATGTTACTACTACGTATCTAGTCTTGGGGCCTCATCGCCGTACCCCTTAGTCCCCGGTAAACCGTTTAAATCAAAATCATAATTTTCTGTATGGGAAACCGTGTAAATCGCAAACAAAGCAAAATATGCAAAAATTAATGTAAATAAATTCAATAAATACCAGGATGTGCGCATTCGAGCGAAAAGTGGCACATTTCCGAGCGAGGGAGGCAAATGAAGCGCGACGCGGAGCGGCGCGCTTCATTTTCCCGAGATCGGAATGTGCCACTTTGAGCTCGAATGTGCACACTCGGTTTTAAGCACGATTCACAATAATTTAGACCAATAAATTAGTCGAAAAATGAGTTGAATAATTTTCGTCGTTCTCTCTCACTCCGACTAACGCAATTGTGGTATCTTTTCGCTCCCTTCCACTCATTGCTATGGTAAATACGTTTTTCCAACATAACATCAATATTTACATTATTTAATTTATTTTTTTGTTTTGAAAGTGTGAAGGATAAAATAGACAAATTTAATAAATACGAAGATGTGCGCATTCGAGCGAAAAGTGGCACATTTCCGATCGAGGGAGGCAAATGAAGCGCGACGCGGAGCGGCGCGCTTCATTTTCCCGAGATCGGAATGTGCCACTTTGAGCTCGAATGTGCACACTCGGTTTTAAGCACGATTCACAATAATTTAGACCAATAGATTAGTCGAAAAATGAGTTGAATAATTTTCGTCGTTCTCTCTCACTCCGACTGACGGAATTGTGGTATCTTTTCGCTCCCTTCCACTCATTGCTATGGTAAATACGTTTTTCCAACATAACATCAATATTTACATTATTTAATTTATTTTTTTGTTTTGAAAGTGTGAAGGATAAAATAGACAAATTTAATAAATACGAAGATGTGCGCATTCGAGCGAAAAGTGGCACATTTCCGAGCGAGGGAGGCAAATGAAGCGCGACGCGGAGCGGCGCGCTTCATTTTCCCGAGATCGGAATGTGCCACTTTGAGCTCGAATGTGCACACTCGGTTTTAAGCACGATTCGCAATAATTTAGGCCAATAAATTAAGACGAAAAATAGCATGAACACTTTTAATCAAGGGCCAAGGTACAACAGGTTCCCCTAATAACATACTATTTCAATGAACTAAAGAAATCTATTTTGAAGATTTCAAATTTTACGAAGGTCACTTAGAAAAAATCACTAATCATAATTTGTTTATGCAGTGCTGCTTTAGAAGGAAACAAGTAAGCATGGTCCATCGCACCTGCGTCATCAATTTCGAACGTTATTATATTGAAATCTATCTTTCAGCGATCCCAACACAATCCTCGGCGGAGTTCGTCTACCTCCAGACACCGAAATAATAAAATACACTTCGTCAATAGTAGGACCCAAGATACCAGGTACAACAAACCGAGGTCGAAAGAAGACCATATCCCTCGATCCGCCGTCCGTCAGTGTTCATCCATCGTTGACGGGCACCACCATGCACCTGGAGCGAGCAGCAAAACGTCCCAAACTCAACGTAAGTATTTGCGCTTCGCAATCGAATGGTTGCTCACAGTTTACCTTCTTCAGGACACGCAAGACGGCACCTCGAGCAATACTTCCAGCGATAGAGTTGAAGTGATCAAGCTAGCGCCGACAAATGGTAGTCCAGGTATTTCAGTTCCTTCCTATGCCAACAGTACGGGCTATTCCGACTCGTTAGGAGATACACCGTTAAATTTGTCGATGAAACCGTCAACTAGCAATGCAACCAACTTAACTAGCTCTTCGCTGAATTCCCTTAGCAATATGTCGGCGAATTTGGGCGTCGATAGGATATGTAAGTGTCCATTACGAGTTGGGTGCCGTTTGATCGAATTTGGGCTGTTTTTAGCGCGAAGAAAGCCGGGACCGAAACCGAGACGGGTGATTCAGCCACCCTCGCATCTACCTCCAGGGGCTCCAAGTGCCTCGCTGCAGCAGCTATTCGCTTCTGCGGACTCGCCGAGACCTCCAAGTAGAACGGACGATACTATGACGACAATGTGTACAACGACAATACCTTCCACTGCCTCTTCGAGCATTGGCTCTCTTCCGATTTCGATTCATAAAGATGGAAGACCTCGAAATCTTGGTAGGGGTATTAGTAAACCTAAGAAAAACACTGTTGCTTCTCTTTTGGCCCAAAGCAGAGCTCTAGGTAATAAATAATTTATTATGTCTACTTTTTTTTTTCATTATTCTGCTCAAAATTTGTTTGGTTCGTTGAACTTTATTCTTGCTCTTCAAATTCTCATTTTTTTCGAAAAGAAGTTGATCCGATGGTGACGAGTACAGTTCCGATTGTTGTTTGCAGGAATTAAACCGATGCCGATATTGGATCCGAACGCCTCCATGAATCAACAGATTTCCCTTTTGAAATCGAACATATTGGCGGCGCAGCAATTGATGGCGGAAGCCGGCGGAGATGAGAAAGCATTCAATAAATTGTTGCAGGAGAAGTTCAGGGGTGCTTTGAGCGATTCTAATTCTAGTACCGTTGACGCCTCAACAGATTCCGATAATCTTACCGATTCAAATCATACAGATTCTGAGATGGAGGCCGAGTCGTCGGTCGCCATTAAAAAGCAGAAACACTTTGACGAATTCGCGTTGAGAGTGCCGCTGGAGAAAGGTTCGTTTTTTGCGATTTGATCGGGCTTGGTGCCATTAAATGGGCTTTTGCAGGTTGGAAACGGGAGACCATCATACGGGGACTGGGAAAGAATGGAAACATCAAGGGAGACGTGACTTACATAGCGCCCGATTCTTCGAACAAATTTAAGCAAATGTCAGATATTACTCAGGTAAATGGTTTTTGGGCCAATAAGACTTCCATCACTTTTGCCCGAAAATTGCTTAAGTGGCATTGCGATTTTACATTTGCAACATTCAATTCAAAATTTAACCCTCCGCATACTAGGTGACTAAATGTCACATGCCATACTAAGTGAGGTTTGCCATACCCCGGAAATAAAATGAAATAAAATCCACAAAATTGTACTTTATGACAGTTCAATGATAAGAAATATATTTTAATAACCAATAACATAGGCCTGCAAATTTCAGGTCATGACGTCCTCTCTAGAATTTGACAACTGATGCTGGGGTATTTTGATGCGTTGATTACAAATATGAACTCAATTTTTCTCCATCATCTCCAAATTTTTCGGAAAAGCTACAGATAGAAATTCGAGAAAAAACACGTTTTAACACAGAAAAAATATTTAATAAAGCACCTGCTTTCTAACTTTGAACACTATTAAAATATTTTACAAGACATTGTTAAGCTACAATACATATCAATTTCTTTGTGGAATCTGGTTCTTTTTTTCCCAAAGCTTCTGTTGCGCGATTTTCTCTGAAATTTTCGGTTTGGATTGCGCGCTTCAGTAACCAACAATAAACTACCATCATGGTGAAATTTCATCTTTCTCCATACCTGTCTTCAAGTTCTTTCAAATCTTGGTGAAACCTTTTGCCTTGTTCTTCACCAACGGTTCCTAGATTTTCTGGTAGGTATTCAATGTGCGAATTCTGGAAATGAAGTTTAATGCCCATATTACAGCCCGTTAGACCCAAATTTGTTATCATTTTGACTACTATTTCTTTATAGTAGGAGTTTTTATTGGTCCCCACACCAGGAGAAGGTATTTTTCTGCCCTTTTGATCATTTGACGAAAAACTCAATGTTGTTGAAGTTGCAAGGGTGGAAATCTTTTCAAGGAAGTGGTGAAAAACTTTTTGGGGAACAATAAACACTCCGACCATAAAGAAATAGTAGTCAAAATGATAACAAATTTGGGTCTAATGGGCTGTAATACGAGCATTAAGCTTAATTTTCTGAATTCGCACATAAAATACTTTCCAGAAAATCTAGGAGCCGTTAGCGAAGAACAAGGCGAAAGGTTTCACCAAGATTTAAAAGAACTTGAAGATAGGTATCGAGGGAGATGGAATTCTACCATGATGGCGGACTATTGTTGGTTACTGAAGCGCGACAATCCAAACAAGAAATTTAAAAGAAAATCGCACAATAGAAGCTTTGGGGAAAAAAGGACCAGATTCCACAAAGAAAATTAATACGCATTGTAGCTTACCAATGTCTTCTAATTATATTTTAATAGTTTTCAAAGTTAGAAAGCAAGTACTTTTTTAAATACAGTAGTCGCCGCTTAAATAGTTCACATCGGTCTATTCGATTTTGACTCATATAAGCTTTACGGAAAAACTGTTATTTAATAGATATTAATTTCGAATACGTACATTTTATGTACCAACATTATATATAGGTATATAAGTATATACATATATATAATTAAAAATTAATAATTTTCAAGTTTAAAAAATTATTTATATACCTATACAATTATATACATTTGAAATAATCTGTGAACTTCATTTGTTGAATGTTACAACTTTTATTATATACAATATTTTCAATTTTATAATAGGTTTGAAATTCACGTTGTTTTCCATTTTTTTCCAAAAACTAAGTTCATATTTGTAATCAGCGTATCAAAATACGCCAAAATCAGTTACAGTAAAACCTCCATTTACGGACACCTCTCTTAGAAGGACACCTCCATTCACCGTACACTTTTTTGATGACGGAGAGAAGTGCCAATGCTTTATTTGCACTTTAGTCCTTTTTCTTTTAGACGGACACCTCTCTTACACCGACAAAAATTTCATGACCATTGGTGTCCGTCTATGGGAGGTTTTACTGTATCAGATACTAAAGAGGACGCCATGACCTTAAATTTGCAGGCCTGTGTTACACGAAAAATTAATTGAATAATAAATAAGGAGTTGTTGTGTCCATACTTAATAATCAATTAATAACGGATTAACAGGAAAGTGGACCAATGATGTAAACCATTATACCAATCATTAATTCAGCGACGTTTCGGTCTTTTATTTGACTTTCATCAAGCATCTTAATATCCAGTATATACTAAACATCATACATTTATCACCATAGATCTTATTTTTGCTTAAAACCATTACAAATCAATAAATCTGGTAAAAATTATCAATTAATAAGGGCACACGAGTTATCAACATGTGACTTGTTCTGTCACATGATAATTTTTACCGGATTTATTGATTTGTAATGGTTTTAAGCAAGACTAAGATCTATGGTGATAAATGCATGATGTTTAGTATATACTGGATATTGAGATGCCTGATGAAGGTCAAATTAAAGACCGAAACGTCGCTGAAGTAATGATTGGTATAATGGTTTACATCATTGGTCCACTTTCCTGCTAACCTGTTATTAATTAATTGAATAATTTTAATCGTTTCGTCTCACTTGCATTGACAAGATTATCGTATCTTCTCGCTCCCTTCCACTCGTTTGCTATGGTAAATACATTTTTTGAATATAAAATCGATATTTACTATATTAAATTAAAATTTTTGATTTGAAGGAGCGCACGGTGAATTATACTAATATAATGAACACGAGGATGTGCGCATTCGAGCGAAAAGTGGCACATTTCCGAGCGAGGGAGGCAAATGAAGCGCGACGCGGAGCGGCGCGCTTCATTTTCCCGAGATCGGAATGTGCCACTTTGAGCTCGAATGTGCACACTCGATTTTAAGCACGATTCGCAATAATTTAGGCCAATAAATTAGACGAAAAATAAGTTGAATACTTTTTATCGGTCCTTCTCACTTACACCGACGAGATTATCGTATCTTTTCGCTCCCTTCCACTCATTGCTATGGTAAATACGTTTTTCGAATATAGAATCGATATTTACTACACTAAATTTAGATTTATGGTTTGAAATAGCAAAGAATAAGTAGACGAATTCGATAAATACGAAGATGTGCGCATTCGAGCGAAAAGTGGCACATTTCCGAACGAGGGAGGCAAATGAAGCGCGACGCGGAGCGGCGCGCTTCATTTTCCCGAGATCGAAATGTGCCACTTTGAGCTCGAATGTGCACACTCGATTTTAAGCACGATTCGCAATAATTTAAGCCAATAAATTAGACGAAAAATAAGTTAAATACTTTTAATCGGTCCCTCTCACTTTCACCGACGAGATTTTCGTATCTTTTCGCTCCCTTCCACTCATTGCTATGGTAATTACGTTTTTCGAACATAGAATCGATATTTACTACACTAAATTTAGATTTATGGTTTGAAATAGCAAAGAATAAGTAGACGAATTCGATAAATACGAAGATGTGCGCATTCGAGCGAAAAGTGGCACATTTCCGAGCGAGGGAGGCAAATGAAGCGCGACGCGGAGCGGCGCGCTTCATTTTCCCGAGATCGGAATGTGCCACTTTGAGCTCGAATGTGCACACTCGATTTTAAGCACGATTCGCAATAATTTAGGCCAATAAATTAGACGAAAAATAAGTTGAATACTTTTTATCGGTCCTTCTCACTTACACCGACGAGATTATCGTATCTTTTCGCTCCCTTCCACTCATTGCTATGGTAATTACGTTTTTCGAACATAGAATCGATATTTACTACACTAAATTTAGATTTATGGTTTGAAATAGCAAAGAATAAGTAGACGAATTCGATAAATACGAAGATGTGCGCATTCGAGCGAAAAGTGGCACATTTCCGAGCGAGGGAGGCAAATGAAGCGCGACGCGGAGCGGCGCGCTTCATTTTCCCGAGATCGGAATGTGCCACTTTGAGCTCGAATGTGCACACTCGATTTTAAGCACGATTCACAATAATCAATCCACTTTCTCAGACGGCTAACTTCATACTGTCGAATTTTCGTTAGTTGTGCGCGCGCAACTACCGCCCCGTCAAAGAAGTTTTACTTCAAACCATTTTATTCGAGTTTGGTCTGAATCTGGAGTTTTATATTTATTTGTCGCTCATCTCTTCACATTTTTGTTTTAGTACCTGGATTATCAAAAAACCTCCGAATACACAAAAGACAATTTCACATTTAGCAGCCGCATTATCCTTGGCGATTATCTCCAGCCCGTGCCGTCCGCAATGGCGACGGAAAACGGCGAATTCATTCGTCTGACAGAAGACGACGTGAACAGAAGGTCCGTTTAAAATCGTGAGCCCTTGTTGTTTTTCGTTAATCGAAATTTTTTTGTAGGCTCGAAGAGTTGAAAGCGGCGGCCCGCACCAATTTGGCGGTGGAGCAAAGGATCGAGGTGGCCAGACGGCAGCAGGCGGCCCGAGCACAGGCCCGAATGGAAAAGGAACAGGCCCGACTGCAGCGGGAAATGGAACGAAGCGAAAGACAGGAGGCGGCGCGACGAGAAAGAGAAGTTAGATCTCAACAACTGTTAGAGGTGAGTTCTGATCTATCTAAGTAATTGCTTGACGATATTTCTTTAATGTCCATGTTATATATTCGTAATGCATTTGTTGATTAATGTTGCCAAATTTTGTTGACCAGCTTTTCATTTGAGTGTTGACAAAATTCTGCGATAAAGCAAAGCAAAATAACTCTTGCTGATTGATTTCTGTTTTTTTTTTTGTTACATAATATTTAACCGTTAGGGTCGCAAACGTCTAGCATTCACTCTTGAACAGAAAATACAGATAATATCGGAAATAGAAGGTGGAAAAACGAAATCAGATGTGTCTCGAGAACTAGGCTTGGCCAGTTCCACAGTTGCCACCATTTGGAAGAATCGCGGTAATATTATTAACGCTTATGGCACTGAAAGTTACGATCAAGATTCTAATAGGGAGAGTCCCAAAATTAGCGAACTAGAACTGCTTAAATCTAAATGTCTGAGTTTGACCGAAGGTCCCGTTACTTGCAATAGTGGTACTATGGTAGGTTGTCCAATATACAAGTGGTGTCAGGGCTTTCAACAAATATCTTACTAACTACGCTTCGCCCTCTTCGAATTCGATTTTTCTCTTTTTTTTTATATCTCCTGATTAATTCGTAACGTCAGAGTGGTGCTTCTCTAATATTTTTTCAGTTTTTTTTTTCTTCAACCTTCTTCCATCACTGACAAGTCGTAAGTTCATCTTTTGTGATTTGTGAATTGGCGGCTGCCGGATTTGTGATATTTCTAAAGTACTTTTCTTTGTCCGTTTCATTTTTGTTTTTTTTTTGAAAAGATAAATCTAAATTGAAAGGGCCATAGGGGGATGAGCATGGTAAATATGCCTCTTGTAAATTACTTAATGATATTTTATGGATATGTAGAGACCATAGAAATATAAAGATCCTGAAAATTTTAGACCTTAATCTATATCGGTCTCTTCAAAAAATTGAAAAATAATTTTTTTTTGGATTGAGTGAATCAATTATTTTGAAAATTTAGTATATTATGCAGGCGATAGAAAGTTTTTACGGACACCATGGACTAATTTTTAGCTTAATAAATTGGTGATCAAAAAAATTATTTTCTCTTATTTTTTCAATTTTTATTATGATACTTTTAGAGCAAAATTATGGTTCTATCATTTTTACATTTCTCATGAGACCTATAATCACTCAGAATTTTTTCAAAATTTTCTTAATGGTACGCCATAGTTGAAAAAAATTAAAACTATTTTTATTACTAAAAAATCTAATTTTTCAACAAATTCTACCTAAATAACTACAAATTATTATTATTACATAAATAATACGCTGAAATATAATTTTAATAAAGTCGAGTTACAAATTATTTCAAATTATATTTTTATTAAATTCTAATAGGCGCTATATTTTATTGTAAGAACATTCTTTTTTTTATTTCTAATGTAAAAGATTTATTTCAGCTTATTATAAATGTAATAATAATAGTATAATTTGTAATTATTTAGGTAGAATTTGTTGAAAAATTCGATTTGTTTAGTAATAAAAAGAGTTTTTATTTTTTTTAACTATGGCGTACTATTAAGAAAATTGTGAAAAAATTCCGAGTGATTATAGGTCTTTCAACCCCTTGACATACAAAAAAAACCGAATTTGATGAGTCCGAAAAAAACTATTAATTTGGCTCGACTTAACTGTTATGAGCATACACAAATAACATAAAATAAATAATTAATAGTTTTTAAATATTTTGAAATATGTAGAGCAGTGTTTCCCAATTTTTTTTAACATTCCCCACCTAAGTCATTCTAAAATTTTGATGCATATAATATATAATATATAAATATTTTTTTATATTTAAAAATTGAATTATTCCATAAATGAAGCCTAATTACAACTTGTTCAAGACACAAGATTTAGGTTTTAGCAAGAAATCACTAGGAAATTATTAAGAAAAAGAAACAATAAGTAAATTTTAAAAACATAAACTAAAAAATATTTTTATATCGATAGCTCGAATTTTTGATTACACGAATTATTTTTAGTTTCCCTTCAACTTCGACCTATCGAGGTTTGACTGTATTTAATTTTATAAATTTAATATTTCTGAACAATTAAGATAATTTATTTATTGAGTTTTCTTCAATATTTATTTTATTTGAGTAAATTAGTGATCTTCAAAGTTTTTTGAAAAACCACAAATTCTGTATTTACTCTATTTCAGTTTTCTGAAAACACATAATGATTTTTTTATCAAAATTTTTTTTGTAATTTACCGAATAAAGGTTTGTTTTATTCAATTTGTGTTATACAAAAAAAATTGATAATTAAAAATTTCTAAAGTTCTTAAATATATTTAAAAAATTTTCCAAGTTATTAATTTATTCAATTTGAGTTGTCTAAATACTTAAAATAATTTATTCTTCGAGTTTACTTTAATAATTTTGCTAAATGTTTAAAACTGAATTTCATTCTATGTAAAAAACCGGTGCATGTTCTTATGTACGCACGTTAGAAGTAATACTTCTTTGGCGCGACTAAATTAAATATAACAACGTGCTATGTTGCGCTTGTGTATAGCCAGACCAGTGGTTATCAAACTATATGTTACTGCGCATATATCGTTTTATTTGAATACATTGCTATTTCCTTTTTAAATCCATAAGTAATTTAAACAAATTAAATAAATACGAAGATGTGCGCGTTCGAGCGAAAAGTGGCACATTTTCGAGCGAGGGAAGCAAATGAAGCGCGACGCGGAGCGGCGCGCTTCATTTTCCCGAGATCGGAAATGTGCCACTTTGAGCTCGAACGCGCACACTCGGCTTTAAGCACACTTTACAAGAATTAATTTACTCTCCGACAATTCGCAATTAAATATTACAGAATTATATTAATAACAAAATTCCCAAATCGCCAATTTTGTGCCTTTTAACAAAATTATTGTTGAAAACAAACCTTTTTCGAAACATAAAATTGAATACAGTTCTTGACGTATTAGAGACGTCAAAATCTACAATGACACCCTAAAATTTTTGAATTTTTGATAACTCGAACCTGTTTCACTAGGACTTGCCTATTTCAACATTAATATTTTTATATCGAGAACTCGACTTTTTAATAATTTGAATTACTTTTAGTTTCTTTTCAAATTCGATTTATCGAGGTTCGACTGTATTTACAAAAGGCATTTTTACAATGTTTATCCCCCTATGGCGTTTTGCTCTATGAAAATTTCTTAAATGATTATCTTCTTATATGTTCGAAGAAAAGCTACATTTTTGTTCGTTTTCTCTTTGCAGATAATATTATTATTTGTAAATATTCGCATACATTTTTGACCAAAACTGTTTTAAATGCTTTTCACAATAGGAATATCGGTCGAAAAACGTTCCCGATAATAATGAAATAACGATAGGACTCATTTGCATGATTCATGTCATTGCTAAATGGTTCCATAGATTAATGCTTCTCGCGCATGGATCTGTAACCATCATAATTAATAAATATTTTTTATTATATCTCGTATTTCATATCTCTCGATTTTGATTTTAATCTGATCTATGTTCAATGACACTCAACAGAGAGATATGCAATACGTCCTTTTTACATATAAATGTTGTTATTGTTATGAGATGTTGTGATGTTGCATGACAGGCTAGACGTAAACGACAAGAAGAACTGGAAAAACACAGGCAAGAAGAGCAACAACGAAAACAACAGGTGGGTTGATAGTGATTAAAGCGATTTGTACCAGTCCCTAATTTTTTTTAAGTGTAGTAAGTACTTTTAGATTGCTTTACGTTGCCTTGGCTGTAGCATTAGTCCGAAGAGTGATTTGAAAAATTGTGGACTCAACAATTCTCATTTTTTGAATAAGATTTTTCTTGAAAATTCTTAAAACGGCACGCCTTTATGTTGGACTGATAATTTTTCAAATCACCTTCATGAGTATATTATATTACTATGGTTACTAATTGAAACAACCAATCCAAATTGTTTATTTTAAGCGCTACATTTAAATTTTGTATTTAAATAGAAAGCGGCCCGTTAGAAGTTATACTTCTTTGGCGTAACTAAATTAAGTTTAATCACGTGATGTGGACCTTGCGTTTGCGCGTAGACCCGTTGGGTATACCCTTACCACGCCCACAGTCTGGGTCTCTTATGAGTTAACTTAGTCACCGTAAAGAATATAAATTTATTTTTCTTGGACGGCTAACTTCATGTCGAATTTTCGTTGCCAGCCAAAATGTTTCTCTCAAAGCGCCAAAAGAAATATAATTTCGAAAAATCATTGTTTTAATGTTTTCATTATCATATTTTTGCAGATTAAAAAAAAAACGTTTGATTTGAAACCTAATTTGAAGTACTTAGGAATACCACAAACTCTATTTTCTATTCTCGTAGTAATTGAATGCTAGAAGTTAGATTTTATTACATTAAGTGTTTGTTTGACGCAATCACTTTTATTTTTAAATTTGATTTGAAAGTAGAAAAAAAAACGCGCAACCGAAAAAGGTGTTTTTTTCTCTACATTTAAATCGCACCACGTTTTTTTTTTAGTGTTTATTAGCGATTAGAATGTTTTGAGTTTGCTTTTTAAATTAGTCATTATTGTTGCAGGAGAGAGAACTGAAACGTCAACAGGCGGCAATGTTAAAGGAGCAGGTAAGTTTGGTTAACTTTTCAATAATTTCAAATAATCGGCTTCTGTGTGACTGCCATTTGTGTCTGTAGAATAGTCGGATTGTCGCTTTTGTTCTTTGTATTAATTAATTCATGTAATTCATTCATCACTTTAAGCTATGTGTGAGTATGTGTATTGTTCAAAAGAAATAATCCGGAGATTTTCTTTTACATGTACAGTAAGACCTCGCTTAACGCTTCATCGATTGACGCCGATTCGATGTCCGTGGATTCGACTTAATTTTAACGCTGTTTCGTTTAGCGCTTAACACTAGAACCGCGCAATCGGTCATTTTGACCGTTTCGCAATTTTATCGTCTTGTTACTTTTTATTAGTCGAACATATTTCTGCCATATTACATGGCTTTTCCTAATTTTAGTTGATAATTACTGGTCCCGTAATTGTTTTTCTTTTTAAATTGTATTTTTTCTCCTTTAATTGGGAGACATATACTTTTTTCTTTCTGGTTATTCATTCGACCGGTTCTATCGATAATTATTATTTATAGCAGCAGAGTAATGCTTTATTACATAGAAAAAAGAAACCGGAAACTGCTTTATTATAACAGGAATCACTCACTATATTTGCTTGAAACCAATAGCCCATGTCCTTGTTCAAGGTCCAAGCTATCTCTATATCAAAATTTATCAAAATGGTTGAGTGGTTTAGGCGTGAAAAGGTAACAGACAGACAGATAGACAGACAGACGGACAGACAGAGTTACATTCGCTTTTATATTAGTTTAGAAGATTAAATTTTTTTAGAAAATAAATAAACTATTGTGAATCGTGCTTAAAGTGGAGTGTGCACATTCGAGCTCAAAGTGGCACATTCCGATCTCGGGAAAATGAAGCGCGCCGCTCCGCGTCGCGCTTCATTTGCTTCCCTCGCTCGGAAATGTGCCACTTTTCGCTCGAATGCGCACATCTTCGTTTTTATTGATTTGCCTTAATTAATATTTTCACTTTCAAATCAAAAAATTACAAGTAAATATGAATTCTATGTTCAAGAAACGTATTTAACATAGTCATGAGTGGAAGTGAGCGAAAAGATACGAGAATTTGGTAGGTGCGAGTGAGAGAAAAGATTAAATTGTTTATTTAATTTTTTTGAATAATTTATTAGTAGAAATTTTGTGAATGGTTGTTAAAATTGAGTGTGCACATTCGAGCTCAAAGTGGCACATTCCGATCTCGGGAAAATGAAGCGCGCCGCTCCGCGTCGCGCTTCATTTGCCTCCCTCGCTCGGAAATGTGCCACTTTTCGCTCGAATGCGCACATCTTCGTTTTTATTGATTTGCCTTAATTAATATTTTCACTTTCAAATCAAAAAATTACAAGTAAATATGAATTCTATGTTCAAGAAACGTATTTACCATAGTCATGAGTGGAAGTGAGCGAAAAAATACGAGAATTTGGTAGGTGCGAGTGAGAGAAAAGGATTAAATTGTTTATTTAATTTTTTTGAATAATTTATTAGTAGAAATTTTGTGAATGGTGCTTAAAATTGAGTGTGCACATTCGAGCTCAAAGTGGCACATTCCGATCTCGGGAAAATGAAGCGCGCCGCTCCGCGTCGCGCTTCATTTGCTTCCCTCGCTCGGAAATGTGCCACTTTTCGCTCGAATGCGCACATCTTGGTTTTTATTAGATTTTTACACGAATCTTTTTTTTCAAATCAAACAATTAAAATTTCAATCAATTTTGATTTTATATTCCGTGAAAGTTATGGGCCATATTATTACAATTATTGGCCAAACCAAAAAATAAAATATAAAATTAAACTTGAACAAAAACTTGAAATTCTATAATCACTAAAACATGTCTTCATGATAATGTTCATCTTCAGAAGGTTCAGAATCATCATTTAACGATAAACAGTTATTGCATATAAAATCAGAAAGCTCATCGTTTGTTCCTCCGGCAAAAAATCACACATCGGAAAAGAACCAATCTACCTAGTAGAAATTTGTTGAAACTTTTTGACAGATAATAAAAGTGTTGCCATTGATGCTGTTGTAAATCTACCATTTATCTAGGGCAGTGGTTCCCAACCAGTGGTCCGCAAGAGCTAAGTTATGGTCCGCAAAAGATTTCAAACTTTGAATGTTACTTTAGAATTTTACGATTACTTAGGTTAAACGTTTCGGTTAAAGTTTTATTTTTAGAATGATACAGTTTACTTTTTAAACTTGTGGTCCTTGCTAATAATAATGAAATCAAAGTGGTCCCTGGTCAAAAAAAGGTTGGGAACCACTGATCTAGGGTGTTGCTAGTTTTTTAACATCAAAGTTGAAATGGCCAATAACTGTATAGGGGCCAATAATTATAGCGTTTCCCCTATTTAATTGTTACAAGACCAATTTTTCTTAAGGGTCTAATTGACCGGTAACCGCGGTTGTAGTAAGTTCAAAATTGCCGCGGTTCTAGTGTTAAACTCGTTGGAACGCATCGCCCGCGTTAAACGGGGTCTTACTGTACCGCCAAATATAAGAATTTAATTGATGAGTAGTCAATGTAGGGGGACGTAGATCAAACACTGTTGAAAAATTAAATTTTCTAGTACAAAGAGACAAACTATTTAAGTCTATAGTGTGTGTAATTTTTTTGATGATGATTTGAGTAGAGTCGAAGGTGTTTTTTTTTCTAATTTGTGGCAGGGTGGTATATCGTTGAACCTCACAGTATTACGATTTTGTTTTCAAATGTCGAATTAAATTAATATGAAAATGTATTGTGTCACTTGTTGCTTGTGTAAATACTGTAACGCTGTTTCTATTCCTAGATGTACATACAGGAGATCAGTAAACAGCGAGAAATGCTCTACACTGTCGAACTGGTATGGCTCTAGTTCTTTGCTCACTTCTTTTCATTCCCATTTTTCTTTGCATTCTGTGTTTAATGTAGCTTTTGTGTTATGCATCGATGTAGCTTGTTTTTTGTGATTACTCCAATACTTACAGGCCGATTGAACTTTAAAATTATCAAAAAACGCTTTCCCCAAGAGATCCTGTTAACAATTCAAACCGTTTTCGATTTTTAAAACAACTAACCGAAAACCACGAATCGCGATTTCAAAGAGCTTCGCCTGACTCAGTTCATTTCCCTATTGTTGTTCCAAATCGAAATTTGCATGAAGAAATTTTTCGAAACGCCATCTTTGTTTTGACCGAGATCTTTAAATGTGATTTTAATGTAGGAACGCGAACGACGCAGGCAGCACATGGCGCTAGTGAAGGCCTTGGAGAACAGGAGGAAGCTGGAGGAGCGAGAGCGCAAGAAGCAACAGGTCTTGGCCGAAAAACAGGCGAGCAAAGAGAAGAAGCTGGAGCAGCGTCGCATAGAAATGGAAATCTTGACGGAATTGCGCAAGCCCTGCGAAGATTTGGAATTGAATCAGAAGCCGTTACCGCATTACGAACGCATAGCCGGTCTGAAGTTGTCCGGCAAGGCGTTTTCGAATGTCCTGATGGTTTTTGAGTTTCTTCATAACTTCGGGGAGACGTTGGGCTTCGATATGGAATCGCTGCCGACGCTGGATTCTTTGCAGCAGGCGTTGATGTATAACGACGCGAATACGGAAGCCGAGGAAGAACTGCTTTCCGTTATGACGCATCTTTTGGTCTGCGCTATCGAAGATCCTGGCATACCGAATCCGGCAAGGCATACCACTAGTTTGGGTCAAACTCTAAGACAAGCGGACATTACCCATGCCAATTTGTCTGAGATTTTGAGGATTTACTTGTATGCCAATGCTACTGGAGAAGTTAAAGCTTTAACAGGTGAGTTGTTTATTTTGACTAGTGAAGAACAGAAATAGGATGGCACGAAAGCCAAATGTATTTTATCGAAGTTTCTGAGAAAACTTTGTCATTGTTTTAAGTTTTTATTTTTACGATTAATTTTGAGTTTGTACTAACTATTTGTAGTTCTTCGCACACACCTTTTGCTAATTGTCTTACAATTTATATATTGAAATGGTAATTTGTAGTGGTGTACAATTTGGTCATGAAGTGTAACTGGGTTAATTAGTTCGTCGACTAACTAGTCAAGCTAAATTAACCGGTTAAGTCAGTTAACTGCTTAATTGGCTAACTGGTCAAATTAGTTAACCAATTAACTGATTAATTGGTTAAATAGTTAAGTTTGTTGTTTTTCATACATAAAATAGATATTATTAATAAGTTACATATTATTATCAATATAAGTAATATTTTTTAAGTGATTATCATTTTTTATATTATTAAATACAATTATTTTCAGTTTATTCATCATTTTTCATAATATTAATATAAAATATAGTGTTGCTTTAAAATTATGAAAATACAATGATGAAAAAAAAATTACTTAACACTAGATTACCCAAGGAAGTCATTTTGACTGATTTTTAATTTCAATTAGAAAAACAATTATGTATATAATGACATAATTTCTTAGAATTTTGTGACTTTTTGTACAACATATAAATGCGTTTATTAATAATTGTAGTTACCTCCTCCTTCTTCATTTCCGGTATATATATGTGTGTTATATAACTGTAAATAATATATAAAATTAAAAATTAATTTTAATCAAATTTCTTTACACATTAGTTATTCTTTCGCAATGCAGTCATTTTGACTGCTTTTGGGCAATATTGATATATACTAAGTTTCAGTCATTCTAGTATTAATAAATGGTATATTAATTATTATATGCTAATGATATGTAATTATTAATAATAGTTGCTTTATATATGAAAAAGAACAAAATTGACCAGTTAACTGGTTAACGAATTAACCCGGTTAAACTTTATAGCCGGTTTAGTCGACTAAATTGTACAGCACTAATAATTTTTTTTTATTTAGTTGTTAAGTATGCTTTTTTAATGTCAATTAAACTGATGAAGAAGTGCATTTAAAATTATGCTGTACCTCGGTTCTTAACCTTCCGTATACTAGGTGACTAAATGTCGCATGCCTTACTAGGTGGGGCTTGCTATACCCCGAAAATAAAATGAAATAAAATCGATATTTACTAAATTGAATTAAAATTTTTGATTTGAAGGGCGCACAGTAAATTATACAAAGTTTATTTATTTATTTTTTTTTATTTTCTGTCAAATAAATCTCTCTATTTGTAAATATTATGAGTGATAACCAAAGATGCAATAAATAAGTAATTGTTAATAAATTAATGCCAGAAAACAGAAATTTTTTCGGGTAGTTTTGAAAGTTAATGAAAATCGAAATTCAGTTGAAGAATTACAGCAAAGCGTTGAAGAATAAACTTATGTTATTCTCTTCACTTATCAGTTAATTTGTTTCATAATTTATTTACGTTGATTATATAGCAATTATTTATAAAGTAAAATTATTACTTTAATTGATTAATATCTCAATTTTTATTAACTGGGAACTAAAAAAAATTATAAGCTTTCATACTTCCTTCAATATAAGTTTTCTTATTGTTAGTACCCATTTCTTTGTTAACTTAAAAAAAAAATCATATCTGAATAAACAAATAATAAAATTCACAATAATTTAGGTCAATAAATTAGACGATAATTTAGTCAATTAATTTTAATCATTCACTCTCACTCGCACTGTCGCTATTGGCGTATCTTTTCGCTCCCTTCCACTCATTGCTATGGTAAAGACGTTTTTCGGACATAAAATCAATGTTTACTAAATCTAATTTAATATTTTGATTTGAAAAAGCGATGGATAAAGTAGATAAATCTGCTAAATACGAAGATGTGCGCATTCGAGCGAAAAGTGGCACATTTCCGAGCGAGGGAGGCAAATGAAGCGCGACGCGGAGCGGCGCGCTTCATTTTCCCGAGATCGGAATGTGCCACTTTGAGCTCGAATGTGCACACTCGGTTTTAAGCACGATTACCAAACGTCCCGTCTTAACAAAAAAAAAAAAAAATTGTTCACTTTAGTTATACCCCACCTAGTACACGAGAGGTTAAGAAAAGACCATTAACACAATTTTTTCTTTTAAAATTAATGCCAAATGGTTTTAAAAACTTTTAAAAATTTTAAATAATAAGCGTTTAATATTAGAATTATTTTTATGTTAATGAATGCCCAATTTTGTAGGTGTACATTTCGAACGAGAAAGGGAAAAGAGAGTAGCAGATCATCATCAAAACGGCGGCGAAATGCTGCAAACCATGCAAGGTGGAAAAAACGTGACCTACTACGAATTGCTGCGCGACAATCCAACGTGGAAAATGTCCGACATGCTTAAAGTAACAATCTCCACCATTGCAATTAATTACAAAATTTAACCTTATCGTATTTTAGGATAAGCCATTCTTAGCTTTGTCGCCGACCGACAAAGCCGCCATGTTAGCGTTCTTATGCAACGAATTGCTGCAAAATAAAGCGGTCCTACGCCAGATCGACGGCTCTTTGGAAAGCGTCACGCAACTTCGAAAAGAACGATGGATTTTAGATGCCAAAATAAGAAAGTACGTATTCCCGTTTGAAAAACCAATAATAGTATATTACTTATCTATACTTTGTCCGGCCAACAGAAATAGTTAAGCCACTCCCACAAATGTGCGCTAAATTTAAATAGAATTTTTTCTATTGGCTTAATTTTTAAAGCACGTAACACAAGCAACCATATAAGCATTGATGTCCTGCAAGAACGTGGACAAACTTGATTATTAATTTGTACCGTGTGAAAGTGGGCACTGCATACATTGCTTCAATTTAGTGGGGCGTGGCTTAACTATTTCTGTTGGCCGGACAGAGTATAGGGAAGAAAGTATGACATTCCGACCCGCGTGTGATAAAAACGCAGGTCGGGATGACATACTTTCTTCCCATGGTGAGTATACAATTTTTTATCACACCGACATCGAAATTCATTGATATTTCTTCCAAATTATCATTATCAAATGAATAACCTGAAACGGCCATTTTAATTTTTTTGACAATTGGTTATTGGTTAAAATAGAAACGTCACTTATGTGTTATTATTTTTTACTTTAATAATGTTTTATTAATTGTAAATAAGTCGTTGTTAGGTAACGCGAAAAAGTTTGCCGTACGCGGTGAAAAATTGAAGCATGCGTATTCTTTATTTGGCCGGAGAGAATGTGGCACTTTCTTCCCCGCAAAATAGGGTCCGAAACCGCACTTTCGATCCCGGTGCGATAACAAATCCTTTTTACGCAACTCTTTCCTTTCAGATTGAGGATGCTGCACAGCCGCAAGGTGCGTTCGGAGGCGGCCGAAAAGGCTCAACTAAAACCTGACGGCTTAGAAAACCACGAGATGGGCGTGGAATCGCCGGCCCTCCACAAAGACGATCTCCTGGACGAGGAAGAAAACGAGATGAGCGAAAACGAAAGTCTGGGCACGCAACCCGAAGAGGTACTTGTATATTTTTTTGCCCATAATGCTATTTGTTCAAATTATCTTGTCGATTTTTCAGGAGGAAGATAATAAATTGTCCGGCGAAGAACTAGCGAAAAAGTTAGAAAAGTTCGTGAAACAGTCCGAAACTCAGCTGCAAGCCCTGAATCACTCCGCGCACCAGCTAAGAGCAAATTGTTACGGCCAAGATAGATATTGGAGACGGTACTGGTCGCTGCCGAAGGCCGGTGGTGTTTACGTCGAGGCCATCGAATCGGCTGAGCCCGAGATGCTTTCAGATCAAGAAATCATGGAGAATAGTTCCGATACGGAGACGAATAGCGTGGACGATGTGAAGAACGTTAACGAGGCCGAAAGCGAGCGTGATATTAGTGTCGACAAAGAAATTCCTGCCGTTGACGGGGTGAAGGACGAAAGTGATAATTTTACGCAAAGTACTGATAAATCAACGAACGAAAGTGAACATAGAAAGACGCCGAACAGGTTAGACGTGGTCGAGAACGGCGACGTGAGCGACCAATGCGAACGCAGCCTGGACGAGCTGAGGAAAAGCGTGGAGAAAATCGTGCAAAGTCTCGATAGGAACGTCGACTTCAATCAGGGTAAAACTAACTCAGAATCTCACGACAATATTAAGCCATACAAATTAGAAATGAATCACGTAGACGCTAACGAACCGCAAAAAGAAGTCAATCACATAGAAGAAAACGTGCCCCAGTCTACGGCGGTGGAAGAGCGTCCTTTCCCGAAGAAATTGAACATCTTCGAAAAGTTGGGCGAATGCATGGAGAGAGAAAATAGAACAGAGGAAGAATTAAAGTCTGAAGTCAAGGCGGAGGTGAAGGAGGAACTGAAGAACGAAATCTTGAACGAACTGAAATTAGATATCAAGTCTGACATAAAGGCGGAATACAAGCACGAGATGGAAGAGGAGAAGACAGAGCCCGAACAGAAATGGTTCAGTATTTTGTCGAAAGACGGTTCTTCTTGCGAAGGCACCCAACTGACGCAGGGCCATCGATGGGACAACGGCGTGGGACTGTGCTCGCGCGAAAATTTGACTGAATTAAAAATTCCCGTCTTTCCACCGCCTAATAGTTCGAGTTATTTACTCAATTCTTGTGATAGTCCGGGACCTTTACAGATGACCGCGGAGGAAAGCGTGCAATTGGAGTACATCAAGAAGCACGGCTTGCCCAAACCGTGCAAGCGCAAAGGGATTCCGCTTAGTAAACGGTACGGATGGTGGCGCATCGCGGAAGTGGAACAATTTAAAGCGGTTTTGGAGAATTTGCATGTTCGCGGGGCGCGCGAGAGGGAATTGAAGAGGACCATTTTGACTACCATGCAGAGCATGTACGAAAGACAGGGTCAGTTGCACATCGAAGAAGGGCAAAAGGAAGCTACCGAATTGAGTTCGACCGAACATTATGATATTCAGATGATCGAGGATAATGCGCCCAGTCCCGATGAAGTTAGTGCGTGGAGCCTTATGGTGGCCCATAGGGTGGACACGTTTTTGTTTGAACAGGTATGTTATAAATTGCCTATTTTGATATTCGATTAAATTTTTGTATGGCATTTACGTTATTCTACTTGCGGAATAGCAAAACTTGTTGTCTTCCTTTCTACAGGTTTGGCACACCAAATTTACCTTTTTGCAAATTAAATTCGCCGTTCTCCAAATCAGTTTCGTCTTTTCGCAAATGAAATTCCATCTTTTGCTTGATAAAGATTGAATTTGTTTAGCGAAAAGACAATTTTAGTTTACTTTCAATCCAACAATAAATAAGATGTAAATAACTGTATTACCTAAGTACAGTCAACCCAAGAAGTAATCAACACCCTAGAAACAAACCTACAGTAAACGTACTATTCCAAGAGGCAACATGTGGCACTGTATGGTTAAAAAACAATTAAGATTGATCTTTGTAGTTTTAGTACCTAGAAGTAAATTTGGAATTTTAAATAGACACGTAAAGGTATTTGTGACAGCTGTCCTTTTTCTTAGAAAAGATTTAGTAAATTGATTATAAAGCTTTTTTTTAAACAATTAATAGAAAAAATTATTTGTTGTACTTATAAAAGCCGTTGTAAACACTATTTTTAACTGAAACCTGTCTCTTGGAATAGCTCGATTACGGTAAGTACTGTTTTTAGGGTGTTGATTACTTCTTAGGGTGACTGTACTTAATAAGAATAAATAATGTTAATGATTGTTTACAAATTTTGGTTATTTTGTATCAAAATGGTAAATATAGATATGGTATAGGGGAAACCTGTTGTACCTTGATCCCTTTGTACCTAGGGCAACTTTATTTTTTTTTATAATTTGCGGGCTTTTGTGACCCATAATTTTCGATATTTCAAATGTCACATTGTCAGACATTAACGTAAAGTTAGCAGCAGCTGGCCACCGTACTTTGACCTAATTTTGTTTCTATAGTTTTAGGTGAAAATTTTCTAGTATTTTATAATAAAGATATAGGTAATCTAATAAATACACTGTTCCAAACAGGGCCAGTCACTTTTTCAAACAACTTTTGAGATATTTTGATTTTTCTAAATTTGAATGCCGGGGAACTGACGAGGTTACCAAGGTACAAATGAAATATATCATTTATTAAAAAATACAAAAAAGATTTATTGCGACTTTGATAAAACTATCTTAAAATTTTACATTGCCCACATTTTTATGAATAAAATCATATTAGAAAGAATTATTAATTATATTAGAAAGTATTAAAATTAATGGATGAATGTATGTACTATATATCAGTACCATGGTAATACGTCAGTCTTCTGCCACAATTTCGGACATGGAACTGGCGACACGGAACTTATGAATGAGGCACAATTTTAAGATTATAATTCAAAGTAAAATTTCTTGCGGATTTTCCATTAATTGGATGATATATTTTAACAAATCACATTTTGTCATAAATAAATCACAACGAAATATATTTACGTAAAGAAATAATTACTCGCCATAGAACTGACATTTTGTCTGGAACTTCACGTGCTTACACGATAATAACGCCGTTTTCACTGTTTTCAAAATGCCTGTCGTATAAAGGGAGTGCGTTTTAGCTAACTTTACTACCAATATTAAAATCTGAATAAGGATTTAACGTTTGAATTTCTATAATTGGGGGCAATTTCAAATTTTAAAATGGGACACAGGACTAACGGATAAAAGTGAACACAGAGTTCATCATTTTTTTTTTAATTACTGTATTCGATTTTATTATAAAATATGGTAAATTAATTAGTTAATACTTCATAGTAGAATAGTAAAATTTACAATTAATTGAATATATTTTAACATACAATCACTCAATTATGGAATTTGGGAGTTGTGACACGCCAAGGTACTGACGTTTTGAACATTTAAAGTGTTTTTTTACAAACTCGCCTTTAAAAAAATACATTCAAATTGGGCGAGCAGGCAAAAGGACCATTGGTTTTTTGGAATTTAATGAAATATTTGCAAAAAATGATAAAATTCTTTCTCTATTGAACGATGACATTAAGTTGCCCAACTTTTGTAGAATCGCCTATATACCTATGTTATAAATTCTTATTTTTTTTAAATTTTGCTTCAGATAATATGCCTCGCAAGTCTATCGAAAAATTTAAATTTTTGCATAGTTAACCATTAAGTATGTGAAATTTTAGTATACGAGAAAAGTTTTGTTAATTTTTGAAACAAGTTTAGTGTCATCTTTAAGAAGAACATTAGTAGTTTGTTATAATCCAAAAATAAATATATAATTTTCATAGAACAATAGGTTTTGTTTTGCTTAATGTGAATAGAGCCAAGGTACATCACCTCTGTTGTACCTAGGCCATAGATCCACTAATTTTTAAATCTTATAAAAGAGAGGTTGGTAATGCTTTCAAATATTTTATGATGAATACCTTATTAGTGCCCCACTATGATGCAATTCATTTTATCAACAAATTGTTACATATACAATTTAAAAAAATTACAAGTGAAAAAAGGATCAAGGTACAACAGGTTCGCCTACCTATAAGTACACACGAAAGTATTTAACTCAACTTTTTTGTGATAACTCGAATTATTTTTAGTTTCCTTTCAACTTCGACTTACCGAGGTTCGACTATATTTCGCATTACTCGATAAATGTTAATTATTTATAGCTATTTGTCTGTTATTTCAGGTTGAAGCTTTAGAAGATAAAGTAGCTAATGCTAGCATGCAAATAAAAGGATGGCGAATACCAAACAGGGAAGGCGTCGACATCCCCATGGGACAGATAGTCCCCATTGCCAAGGAACGTTTAATATCTTTGGAAACTGCCATCGAGAGACGTTACTTAAAACCACCTTTGGGTGTCAGGTAATTAATCAATTTCATAAATTCTATATGCAATCAGCATAAACGTCTGTTGCGATTTTTCAGTACCGGAGATCCGAATTTGGCAGCTATAGCCCAAGAGGCGGCCGGCGTTTCCGCCCCAATTCAGCCGATCCTCACTTTGGACGATATTCCGAAGGGCTTGGCCGTTTGGCGCGAGGCCGTAAATAGGGCCCAAACATCGGCACAGCTGGCAATGTGCCTCTACACGCTGGAATCGTCCATCGCATGGGACAAGAGTATTATGAAAGCTGTGAGCCACTCTCATGTTCTTACTAAACAGAGAGCTCGCAATTATAACACCAAGCTCAGTGTGGGTGCTTGCGCTTTTTATGGTTTATTTAATTTTTTTCATAACGCACATATGGGCTTAAGAAAGTTTTACTTTTAGCTGTTTTACGATTCACTTTATTTCGGCAAAGTTTGTATTTTGTTTTATGCAATTTATGAAGAGAACTAACTTAAGGGGTGTTTCTTTAGGAAAAAAATACATATATGGTATAATCGATTGTTTAAATAATGCATTTGCTCGATTTCTTGTTCTTGGCAAATTAATTATCGATGTATGTATTTTTTTGCATCGAAGACTCTGTTTACTCTATTTTTCTTGAGTCCACATTCTTATTTATTAGATGTAGCTTAGTTTTTGAATTGATTACTAATTTAATTGCACATTTTCGAATTAATTTTCTTTTCTGGCTGTGCAACTAACAGTTTTACTGATTTTTATTAACTAACTGCAGGTTTATATATTCAATTTTTTTTTTGTACGCTTTGATCGTTTCTAATTGGTTTTCGTATTTTAGAACTGCCAGTTTTGTCATAACGGAGACAACGAAGACAAATTGCTTTTATGTGATGGTTGTGATAAGGGATATCATACATATTGCTTTAGACCAAAGATGGAAAATATCCCTGAAGGCGATTGGTAAGTTAAATTTTTCTATACTACTATCCATTTTTAAATTACGCACAAGTGAGATAACATTTATATTTTGAGAATTAACAATTAATAAAAATACAATAATGTTTAATGTTTACTGGAATTGGACACTCAATAAAACAACAATTGTTAAATTTACAATGTTTCGTTTCTTTTATTGAAATTTTATCAAGCAACTGAAAATTAATAAAGTGTAACAACAATAACTACAAGTATTTTATAAATAAATATAAATTATAAAATACCTTAACAACACAAAAAGGAATTTAACCATCAAAACTCAAAAAATTATACTTTGTTAATTTTCAGTTGCTTGATAAAGTTTCAATAAAAGAAACGAAACGTTGCAAATTTAACAATTGTTGTTTTATTAAGTGTCCAATTCTATACACTGTCCGGCCAACAGAAATAGTTAAGTCACGCCCCACTAAATTGAACCAATGTATGCAGTGCCCAGTTTCACACGGTACAAATTAATAATCAAGTTTGTCCCCGTTCTTGCAGGTTATAAATGCTTATATGGTTGCTTGTGTTACGTGCTTTAAAAATTAAGCCAATACAAAAATTATAATTAAATTTAGCCCACATATGTGGGAGTGGCTTAACTATTTCTGTTCGCCGGACAAAGTATAGTGAACATTAAACATTATTAAAAGATATTAGACGCGAACATTATGATTAGTAAAAATACATTATGTCTCTTGAAGAAATTTAAAAATAAATGTAGTTAACTTTAAGCGTCCAGATTTATGTTATTTAATTATTTTTTTCAGGTACTGTCATGAATGCATGAACAAAGCAACGGGAGAAAGAAATTGTATAGTCTGTGGTAAAAAACAGTCGACGACCGGAACGCGTTTGTTGTTGTGCGAAATATGTCCTCGAGCTTACCATACGGACTGCATAAGGCCTGCTTTAAATAAAGCGCCCAGAGGCAAATGGTACTGCTCCAACTGCATTTCGAAGAAGCCTCAAAAGAAGGCCGTGCGGAAAAATAACACGCCGAAAGCTCGGGACAGCGAATCGTCCGACCATCCACCTTCAAGGTACATCAATTTCTTAAAAAAATTAATTTTTTAAAATACTTTTCAAAACAAAGACCATAGGGGGATGAGCAGGGTATAAATCATAATTTTGCCCAAAAAGTAGCATAGGTAATAAAAATTGAAAAAAGTAAGAGAAAATAATTTTTTTTAATCATCAATATGTTAAGTTCAAAATTAGTCCATGGTGTCTGTAAAAGTTTTCTATCGCCTGCATAACATGCTCAATCCAAAGAAAAAATTATTTTCCAATTTTTACTTATTTTGACTTTTTGAAGAGACTGATATAGATTAAGGTCTGAAATTTTCAGGATCTATATTTCTGTGGTATCTACATATCAATAGAATATCGTTAAGATATTTACAAAAGGCATTTTTACCATGCTTATCGCCCTATGACCTTTAAAAAACCCGAGCGTGTACTTGAGAAGTTATAGGGGAACCTGTTGTACCTTGGTTCCTTTGTACCTAGGGCAACCTTATTTTTTTTTTAATATTTGCGGGCTTTGGTGACCCATAATTTTCTATATTTCAAATGCCAATGTACTTTGTTAATGTATGAGATCAATTTAAATTTTTAATCGAAAAAGTAAGTCTTTTTATATTCTTTTTACTTAAATATCTTATTGATTTTGATTACCTAATAACAAATGACTCATCGTAATAGAAAGATTATTTATTAATGTTTCCATAGTAGTGGTATGATTTTGGCACAGCATAATCTTTAATTTTATTTTTGAGTTTAAACATCAAGGGTCGGTGTGTTGTACCTCGGTCGCTGTCAATAGATTGTACCTTGGCCCTAAGATCAACGTGCAATAAATAAAAATTTAGATATACCTTTGTTATAAATTCTTATTTTTTTTATTTTGCTTCAGATAATATGCCTCGCAAGTCTAACGAAAAATTTAAATTTTTGCAAAGTTAACCATTAAGTTTATGAAATTTTAGTAAACGAGAAAAGTTTCGTTAATTTTTGAAACAAGTTTAGTGTCATCTCAAAGAAGAACATTAGTAGTTCTTATAATGCAAAAATAAATATATAGTTTTCATAGAACAATAGGTTTTATTTTGCTTAATGTGAATAGAGCCAAGGTACATCACCTCTGTTGTACCTAGGCCATAGATCCACTAATTTTTAAATCTTATAGCAATTTGAGTAAACGGATGGTAATGCTTTCTAATATTTTATGATGAATACCTTATTAGTGCCCACTACGATGCAATTCATTTTATCAACAAATTGTTACATTTACAATTTAAAAAAATTACAAGTGAAAAAAGGGCCAAAGTACAACAGGTTTTCTTACTTCTTTGATGTAATTAAATAAAATACATATAACCACGTGTTATGTTACCTACTAGTGATGTGCCGGATATCTGTATCCGTATCCGTATCCGCGGATATCCGAGGGAAAAGAAAAATCCGTATCCGTATCTCTATCCGTAACTTTTTGGCGGATCTTGAACGGATCTTTTACATTATTAAATTTCTCTATATATGCGAAATTCTAAATATAGGTTATTAAACAGCAAAGAAATACTATTAAATTCTATTTAAATTATTTTTTAATTCTTAAAATCACACATTTGGTGTATTTATATTGCAAAAATCAAATATTTAAACATTTATTGTATTTAGTTACCAATAGTAACTCAAAGGTACTAATTAAATTGTCTTAAGAATAAGATCAATCACAATTCTTTGTGATTTGCTTATAAAAAATTATATTTAAACATTTAATTTATTATAGAACGGTATAAGATATTAACACTAGATTTACGGGGGTTGATTATATACCTATTTTTACTGAAGTGAGCCAATTTGACTCATACAACAAAATTGAAGTATTTTGCAAAAAAAAACAGTTCCAACTAAATTGAAATAAAAGATTTATTATTAAAAACTTCATTGAAAACATTTTTTACATATAAACTCTGTTTTTCAAATACATTTTCCGCAAACGGAAATAATCCTCGCTTTTTTTTGCTATAGGTATATAGCAATAAATTTTTAAATGAGTCAAATTGGCTCAGTCCGTAAATCTAGTGTTAATAAAATTATCTTTATAATGAGATCAAAACTTAAATCTTCTTGAGAATCGAAATTTTAATTAATATAATTATTTTAATTGAATTAATACTGCTAAGTATTAATATTAAATAAAAAACAATCACACTTTCGGAAACTTATATATACTTTTATAACTTAAAAAAACTTACAAATAAATTATATGACTGATTGTGAGCAAGAAACTTGAGTTCCGTATCCGTATCCGTATTCGCGGATCTAAACACAAATGATCCGTATTTGTATCCGTATCCGCGGATATATATTTTTAACGATCCGGCACATCACTATTACCTACCATACGTTTATGTGTAGCTAGACCACTGGTTTTCAAATTATATGTTACTACGACCTATCTAGTTTTGAGACTTCATCACCGTACCCCTATTCCCCGGTAAACCGTTTAAATCAAAATCATAATTTTCTTTATGGGAAACGGTGTAAATCGAAAACAAAGCAAAATATGCACAAATTAATGTAAATAAATTAAATAAACGCCAGGATGTGCACATTCGAGCGAAAAGTGGCACATTTCCGAGCGAGGGAGCAAATGAAGCGCGACGCGGAGCGGCGCGCTTCATTTTCCCGAGATCGGAATGTGCCACTTTGAGCTCGAATGTGCGCACTCGGTTTTAAGCACGATTCACAACAATTTAGGCTAATAAATTAGACGACAAATCAGTTAATTAAATTTAATCGGTCCCTCTCGCTTGCACCGACAAGATTATCGTATCTTTGCGCTCCCTTCCACTCATTGCTATGGTAAATACGTTTTTCGAACATAGAATAGATATTTACTACACCAAATATAGTTTTATGATTTGAAAGAGCGAAAAATAAAGTAGACACATCTAATAAATACGAGGATGTGCGCATTCGAGCGAAAAGTGGCACATTTCCGAGCGAGGGAGGCAAATGAAGCGCGACGCGGAGCGGCGCGCTTCATTTTCCCGAGATCGAAATGTGCCACTTTGAGCTCGAATGTGCACACTCGGCTTTAAGCACGATTCACAATAAATAATTTACTTTCTTAATTATTAATTAAATCAATAATTTTGGTTGAATTGTTCATTTTTGAGTTACAACGAATTTTTGGTTCTAGTCCAGCACCATCCCATAGTTCGGCCACGACCAATGAAGACCAATTGCAATCATCCAACGATCTGAATAATTTAAGCAATGCTGGTTCTCCGTCCACTCAAGTGCACCGCAAAGAACGAGTCTCGAAGAAACTGTTAAAAGAATTAGCGCCGTGCAAGGCGATCCTAGAGGATTTGGAGTGTCACGACGACGCTTGGCCCTTTCTTTTGCCAGTAAACACTAAGCAATTTCCCACGTATAAAAAAATCATCAAAAACCCCATGGATTTGTCGTCGATCAAGAAACGCCTACAGGATGTCCAGTAAGTAGTCGCAATTTTCGTATTTTATTAGAACTAATAACATTTGCGAAGGGCAATTGAAAGGTTGGCAAAAATCATTTACCATCGGATTCTTCAACATATTCAACGTTTCAATTGCGCTTTGTCTTTAAAACTCATCTGTAATTTCTTCTATGTTGAAGTACAGTATTTTTGTCCTTTTGTTTGTTGAAACCTTAAACGATTTGCACTTTTTGGTAATTCTGTATTTCATTTCAGAATAACAAAATAACTTTGCGTTGATGACTTCTAATTAAATCTATTCGAAAAATTCCAAAGTCACAAAGAAATAGAATAAGCATGTATTATAGTTTTATATTAGAGATAGAGGAGCCACGATCGGAGGGTGTTTCATTTAAATAAATCGAGTGCAATAACACAAAAAAAAATCCACGTCTCTGAAAACGAAAAAAATTATTGTATAACATTTTCCCCTCGATTTATTTTAATTCCAACATCTTTCGATTGATTTTTTTTTTAAATTGTACAAAAAAGCTAAAAACGCCGGCACCTTAACGTTGTGTCTTTCTATCAAATTAAGTAAATTTTTCCTAACGACTACTAATTAATTAATTTTTTAATGGATGACTATATTTTATTTTATCTTTTATTAGATATAAATCGAGAGAAGAATTTTGTGCAGATGTAAGGCAAATTTTTAATAATTGTGAAACATTTAATGAAGATGATAGTCCTGTGGGTAAAGCAGGACATTGTATGCGCCAATTCTTTGAATCCCGATGGAGCGAATTGTCTTTGTCACATAGTTGAGGTTTGCTTTTTCCTAAAAGACCATATAATCGGAGAGGAAGACCTCCAGAAAACAGTGATTAGTTAAATTATTCAGCATTAGTAAAGTGACTAATGAAATTATGTACAAATAATACTTTTTCAGATGAAACAATGTACTGAATTAAATAACAAATTTGGTGATTTATTTGGTGAAACATTGTGATGTTATTTATTTAATCTTTTTCTGCGCTTAGTAGTGAATAAAAATTCCATTTTCGACTAACTGCTCGGAGCTGCCTGCTGGTATTAAGTCAGGTTTCGTTCTGATTTTGTTAGTTTGAGTGAGATGACTTGAAGTGTGTCTCGATTAATGCTTTTTAACTGTTGTTCATAAATTATAAATGTAAATTTGTATACAAACTTGTACTACAAAGTTATGTTATGAGTCATGACTACTTAAAATCGACTATTACACACTACTTTTGTGATTTCAAAGAACAACAAACCTTAATGTTGCTTTTTTGTATTATAAGTGTATTTTTTACAGTTGATTTTGTACTTTAATTATAAGTATTATTTAAACTTATTTATTTAGTTAGTTGGATTTGTATTTGATTCGTTTCATACTGTAACTTTGACCGAGTGCATGTTTTTAATTTATTGAGTATTTTTAGGATGTCTCGCTGATTATGTCCGAAAAAATTAAGTTTCGATTTCGCTTAATCGCACTTCCATTAACGTACTAGATTTTTACTTTTAATTAACTCATTCCAAAATTTTAGTAAATAATTTTGTATCATGTGACGATTTTCATTTTCCGCAGAGATAACTTTCGACGACCATGTACTTAAAGAAATCTTATGTTGTAACTATTCAAAATGCATAAAACTGAATACTGCTCAAAATTGAGTTCAATATTTACTAATAAACTAAATGAATTGATGTATTAGGATACTCGAAGGAATGATTTATGTAAAAATTTGAACATAGTTCTCAAAATGTATTTAAATGCTGTATGTCTTTTGTAGACTAGTTCGAAAAAGTACTGGTATTGGTACTTGCGATTCATAGAACTAGTATGTATTCGAGTGTAAGATATTTATATTAAATATATTTAATTATAAATGTTCAATTACACGTTTGAATATTATGACGGATTGTCGGGGGGGCGCTTTTTCACTTACGCCACCTGATCTATTTCTTGTAATATTTAAACAATCATTTTATTCTACCTTTCAACGAATAAATATTTCATTTTGATTTTTTCGAGTTTCTTTAACCCGCACAAAATAAAATTAATGAATAAATAAGAGTTTTTGCGTTTTCCTGAAGAAAGTCAGGAAAATCTAAATATCTTTTCTTCCCGGAATGTTCTAAAAGTACCCTATCGTTTAAATCTATAGGTACTCTAATTAACTAAAGTCTTTAGTAATAAATATCTAAACAAATAAAGCAACAACATTTTAAAACAAATAAATTTTCTTCTCTAATAGTTTAATAAAACACTAACAAAGAAGGACTAGGTAATGATTGGAGTACAAATAAAATAATAATTAGAGAACGAGGTCTTATACCAAATTTACGTGGCCCAATTTGAATCGAAGAAAAGACAACGTTTTTATTTTCATCGTTTCTCGGAAATCATAAGAGATGGTGCTTGTAACGTTTTGCATTTTAAAATCCCGAAAATAAAGAAAGTTCAACTTGGGCCCCGCAAGTTTGATGTGGACCATGCCCGTTAATATTCACTAATTTTCATTTCATTTGGGCTCTGGCCATTACTCAGTCTTTTCTGCTATTAACATAGGTTTATCTACTGCAGAAAAACCCATGGATTGTATTTTTGGGAAGTTCACGAAAAAAAATCAAAAACGACATTGCTGCAGTGGTTTCAACACTTTTTTTAAAAAATTAAACAAGGCGCGCGTTTTAATATTAGTGGGCCTAATTTTCAAGTTACAAAAGTAAATTGTAAGTATTGCAAACAACAAAAATAAATTATTTATTACAGTTTTTATATGTTTTGTATATTCTCTTAAAAATACGTTTAAATCTATTTCTACTGCATCAGTCTTTTTGTTATCTTAATAATTTACAAAGCTAATTTAAAATTTACAAGTACATTTAAAATAATATTAAATAATAAACCTCTAAAATTAATAACAATAAATAAAATTATTAAGATAGTTTCGAATGCATACTTTTCATACAAGGACGAACCTTGTAATAAGATATTTCCATTAAAAAAAAGTGTGGATGCACTGATTTTCAACTGCAACAAATAAAATGTAATAAATTTTCATTTAATTGGAATTACCGCAGTATAACGTTATCGTAGAAATCTTTTCCTTCTCTCGACGACGAATGCCTTTTAAAGAGGTTCCAAGTTAATCGTTTATGACTACCATGTTGGGCCACCGATCCTGAAGGACTCGACAATCCGCTCGAAACGCCCGAACTGCTGCTATGGGTCGATACGGACCCTTTATTCGACTTCATGGGCTAAAAATAATATTTCATCCAATCAACAAAAACAGCACACTATTCGAAAATGATAATAACGTGGTCCAAGCAATGACACTCTTCTAATGACCAGCATTTTATATTTTATTCGCTGCCTTCACAACAAATCTGAAGAGCCCAAAATAACAAGTCATTTCGTTTAATGATCATCGATGAGGTCGCCATAAGTCGAACTTATCAAAAGTAAAAATTTACCTTCAAATAATTTCTGTCCATCGGCGTCACTAATTTCAAACTGAGCGAATCGCCTGCGTTCTTTATATAATTTACCACTTCATCGTGAGACGACCATTTCACATCCTGATCGCCAATACTCACGATAAAATCGCCTTCCTTAACTCCGCCAAACTAAAAATAAACTTCCGTTAACAACGAAAAAAAATGACAAACAATTTTTGGGTCACCTCGGCCAAAGAATTCGTTTCAACGTTTGCAATGATCACGGGAGCGTCTCCTCGCACAGAAAAACCGAACCCATCAGAATTTCTACCTCGATGCAATTGTATCAAACGAGGAGCAGTCCAATGCCTTTTGGCCGAAAAAATCGCTATGGGCCCAAGCGCTTTAAACAAATCAGACACTTTGTACTGAGCAAAATCGGGCGTCGTCAACGACAATTGAAACTTTGTAGCAGCTAAAATGAATAGTTTTGAAGGCTGAAAGAGCTTCAGTGATTTGCAAACCTTGTATTCGAGGTGTATCTAAAAGATCTCTAAAATCATCTTCTTGTTCATTAGCAGTGTAGCTTGCAGGGTTTGTCTGTGGGCAGTTCTCAATACTGATGTTAGAGCCAGCTTCCCTTTCAGTTCCCGACACATCCTCTGCAGCCTTTGGCACTCTTCGTGCAGCACCAAAGCTTCACGCAGATGAGCTTTACCTAGTAAATGCCTGTCGAAGTCGTCCTTCGGCAAACGAACTTTTAATTGCACCGCAGCCGACTCCACGTGCAAAAACTGAAGAGTGTCTTTGGTTGCTGACGACATATGGGCTGCGTCTTTGTGCAAAATGCCGGTGGCGGCATGAAAGTGCGCCATCCCGCTAAAATATTCCTGCTTTACTTGAATCAAAGATATCCAACTGTACGCGACGTAGTCCCGCACAGTTTCGTGATTGATGAGCTGATAGACGTTGGAATAGCATTCGGATAGTTGTGCGGCTTCTTGGGCCAGATCCAACCAAATATCGACGGACCTGTTCTCCCGCGACTGCAGCTCCAATTTTTCCAATAGACATTCTCTCGCTTGGGCCTTTTGGAATTCGGTTTTGTTAAATGATGCGATTTTTATATTGGATGAACGGTTACTCACCAGCATCATTTGCACCAGCATTTCTAACATTTCAGGTCCCAAGTCCATGGAAGGCGCGTTCGTGAAGTTCTCGTGGATGTATTTAAAAGTGCCAGCGGCTCTGAGAAAACTATCGACGGCCGAATCTAATCCTTTTGCTGTACACCGATCTTGTTTTGTACCTATTTGTGTGTATATAGCTCCTATGTTAAATAAACAGCAAGCTTTTTCGAAAGCGACCGTTCTTTGGCACGATGGCACACCTAAAACGATTGACTTAATGTTTTAAAAGCTTCTTTTATTTTTTAATAGTTTTAAAAATTTTGGATTTAAGGCCTTTGGCGGTTATTAATCATAAAATTAAATCGGTTATCAGAATCGATGTTAGATGCTCTAGGGCTAGTACTAGCACTAGAATCTTCACTAACAATAATCAGATTATCGACACAAGTTGAGGCTTCCGGGTGGATGCCGCGTTTCGCAAACGTTTTAGTTCTCATCTTCAGGGCTAGATGGTATAGCATGCTTGGATCACGAGATCCATGCTCGCGACATGGAATTAATGCACACAGTGTTATTTAACCATAGCATAAAAAATATGAAAAAACTGTTCTCCCCAATTTTTTTTATATATTTTTGATGTTATGGTTGAATAACGGCGTGTGCATTGTTCCATGACATGAACATTGCTATATAAGGACATTCTGATCAAAAGATGGTTCAAAATCAGATTAACCAGTCCTGAAGATGCGAACTGAAACGTCGGCATAATGCTCAGAGGTGGATTTATGAATTTGCCGTCCCTCATCTACAATAATTTTTGCGTTTTGTTTCTACTGCTGGTAAACAACATTTAATATAATTACAAACTAAAGAGAATTTATCTTTACATTTCTTGTTAACTTGAATGATATAGGTAAGTATAAATTGTGAAACATGCATGAACTAAATAGTTGATTAATAGAAGATGGTAATACAAAAACACAAAATTGACAACGTTTCTATTAAAAATTTTGATTAATAGAAGATAGTAATACAAAAACACATTTTAATTTGTCTAGATTTAATTTTTTAACTTCAACATTTGCCCTCCCAGTAGTGATGAGCAAAATTGGTCTTGTTCTAGCAGTCTTTATGCTAGCAAGACCAAGACCAAGACCAAACGAACAAGACCGAGTATGCAAGAACAAGACCAAATACGCGAGACTGAACCAAAAATTATTACTTCCGGTAGATTTATGAGTTAAAATATTCGAAGTAACTTTAATATATTCTTTTCTTGGTGTTCCAAGAAAAGAATATATTAAATAAAAATATATATATTAAATATATTAAAACATTTTCAGATTTGTTTATAAATAATATTAATTCCGAAATTTTTGAATATTGTATACTTTCTTATTGACTTTTACCTATAAATTGAAGTATATTTCGGTAAGTGTAAGTATAGTGTCTTTTCTATTTAAACAAAAACAATTTCAAAATGAGTGAAGAAGTACAAATGATTAAACTCTATAGATAAGATCACTTTTTGGTATTATTCGATTGTAGTAAAATAAAGTTTTATGAATTAGATATAAATTGTACCTACATAATTTTTAACTTATACCAATAAAAGGTCTGAAAATTTGTCAAAAAGTTGCATATAAATGGTTGAGACCAAGACTGAATACGCAAGACCAAGACCAAGATCAAGACTAGAAACATTTGTGCAAGACCAAGACCAAGACCGAATAAGTAAGAACAAGACCAAGACTATTACAGTCTTGGTCTTGTTCTTGTTTTGCTCATCTCTACCTCCCAGGGATATAGCCTTTTTTAGCCTAATGGTAATCGCGGCTCTGATGAGGCTACAAGAACCCGACTAGAAATTTCAGTTAGGTTTTTGTTAGGCCCGAAAAAGGCATCCCGACGTAGGCCAAATGGGGCTGCCGTATGAGTCCCGTATTACAAAAGTGAGGCATGGCCGAGTTCTTGCCTAAGTTCGACCACCCTTTGGTTATTGTCACCAGGTATCACTCCGGAATTCCAATGGTATGCCCGAATTCGACCATACCAATGATTTCCGTGATAACAACCGAATCTGGAATTTTTTGGGCACGCCAATTTTCGTTTTGCCCTATGTGGACCCGACAAGTTTGTTTGGAATTCGGTCCGAATTAATCGTTTCGCGTCAGTAATCGGGTTAGTGCTAGTGACGCTGCCAAGATCGGTGAAGATTCTAGTGCTAGTGACAGTGCCCGTAGCAGCTTCAGATGTAAAAACGAAAACGTACCTGTGAGCGAATCGAACCACTCGAAATAAATCCCGAGCGATCGATCGGGCGGAAAAAACCTTCTTTCGACGAAATACAATTGATTGTAATATCTAAAAAGTAGGGCTATTCCGGAATTATCTCTCAGCGGCGTTCTCATCGCCTAAAAAACAGAAATCTAATAAAGGAGTTTCAACTTAAAAAAAACGTCTAAATACTTGTCGCGTGTCCATGAAATCGCTGATGGGATCTTCGTACTGAAAAGCATCTTCGCTGTAATGCTCCAGAATGAAGTCCTTGAAAGGATCTCTGAAATCGATCTCTTTGGTTTCTTTCAAACCAAGAGGAATCATCGGCATAACTGCGTCCGTGCTAGAAAAAAAAATGTAAACATCAGAAGTGCTTTTAAGTGAAAAGGTTTTGGAGGAAAAAATGCAAATATTTGTTTAGCGTTCAGATGCACCTTGCAAAGTGTTAATAACATGAGGAAGGTCATCAGAACAGGTAGATTAACATATTTCTTAAATGGCTTAAGGGCTTTTCTTAACCTGACCCACATTCGGTTCTCGATAACTGTTTGTATTTCCACCATACACTCGAAATCATTAAAACTAACTGTATTTATATGGAGTTGGTTTTATTTATCAATTTGCTCAATGATAATTATGCTAATGGTAGATTTAATAATGGGTTTCGCAAAGAACGCAAACTCACCTATCGCTCTGGTACAGTTCCACGGACGAATTCAATTCGGCTAGTTGCTCCTTCAATAGTTGCAAATTGGAATTGACGAAGCTCAGTTCCAAAGCGACGGTCTCTCGCAGTTTTCGATTGGTCGTCGCTTTGAACAGATTTTCGGCGCCGGCTCGCAGCCTCAACTCCTTGTTGATCTCCTGGTTGAGCTTCGACCGTTTGTTTTGGAGCTTTCCTCGGCATGTCGCCACTCTCGGGTCGGAACCCTGTCGTTCAAAAAAATGCATGGTTAGTCGAACGTTCGGACACAGAACCAATGAGTAGTTATACCGAAATGTAATGCAAGAGGAAACTGTCTCGTCGAACCCACTTTAACATTTGTCAACAAACCGTGGTGGACATGCATATTCAAAGAGGAGTTGGGAATGTTTTCGAACAAGAGTCGAACTGTTATGCATGTAACAGTACAAAATAAATAGTAAAAGATGTAATTAGTTCACGTTACCGTTGCGAGATCATTTTGCTCTTCGAAAGAAATTAAATGTATTTTTTTTTCTCGCTGCGGATAATAAATAAATAAATAAATGCGATTAGCATTTTAGAAGGTGAACTGGGGAATTCAGTTATTTATAATGAGAGAGGCGAATCAGAGCATCACACCTACTACTTTGCTGCTCGCCATATTTAAACATAATTAATTATTTATTGTTCTAATTGCATATTCATAAAGAGCTTGCCGTATATTATTATAATCTAATTGAATGCGTTCGAATAATTAATCGCACGTAAGCTCTTTCTTTGGCTCGACTTCGTAAATGCTGGGGGAAGTCGATTGGGGCTTTGCTCGTCATGGTCCATTGAATATAAAGATCCAGAACGAGATTGTGCAACTTTAAAATTAGCGTGCGCCGATTTTTTTGTCAAACCAAAAGTAAAACAACATTTGCGGATTGGGACATCTTCGAATAGCTCTCGCCCAACGAGCTTTATAATTTCTTTTTCCAATTGAGTTGTTATAAATGGTTAAGAGTAGGGCAATCTGTTGTACCTTGGTCCCTTCGTACCTAGGGCAACTTTATTATTTTTTTTTTATTTTGGCACAGCATAATCTTTCATTTTATTTTTGAGTTTAAACGTCAAGGGTCGGTGTGTTGTACCTCGGCCCTAAGATCAACGTGCAATAAATAAAAATTTAGATATACCTTTGTTATAAATTCTTAATTTTGTTTTATTTTGCTTCGGATGATATGCCTCGCAAGTCTAACAAAAAATTTAAATTTTTGCAAAGCTAACCATTAAGTATGTGAAATTTTAGTATACGTGAAAAGTTTCGTTAATTTTTGAAACAATTTTAGTGTCATCTGAAAGAAGAACATTAGTAGTTCTTATAATCCAAAAATAAATATATAGTTTTCATAGAACAATGGGTTTTATTTTGCTTAATGTGAATAGAGCCAAGGTACATCACCTCTGTTGTACCTAGGCCATAGATCCACTAATTTTTAAATCTTATAGCAATTTGAATAAACGGTTGGTAATGCTTTCAAATATTTTCTGATGAATACCTTATTGGTGCCCCACTACTATGCAATTCATTTTATCAACAAATTGTTACATTTACAATTTAAAAAAAAATTGCAAGTGAGAAAAGGGCCAAGGTACAACAAGTTCCCCTACAGTTTTCTTCGTTATTTCATTATTAATAATTGAAAAAAAATAATGTGAACAGATTCAATAAATACGAAGATGTGCGCATTCGAGCGAGAAGTGGCACATTTCCGAGCGAGGGAGGCAAATGAAGCGCGACGCGGAGCGGCGCGCTTCATTTTCCCGAGATCGGAATGTGCCACTTTGAGCTCGAATGTGCACACTCGGTTTTAAGCACAATTTACAATTATTTGGCCAATAAAATTGACGAAAACTTAGTTCAATAATTTTTATCATTTTCTCTCACTCGTACTTATGAGATTGTCGTATCTTTTCGCTCTCTCCCACTCATTGCTATGGTAAAAATACGTTTTTCCAACATATAATCGATATTGATTGAATTAAAGAAAAAAAGTTTGATTTACAAAATTCAATAAATACGAGGATGTGCGCATTCGAGCGAAAAGTGGCACATTTCCGAGCGAGGGAGGCAAATGAAGCGCGACGCGGAGCGGCGCGCTTCATTTTCCCGAGATCGGAATGTGCCACTTTGAGCTCGAATGTGCACACTCGGTTTTAAGCACAATTCACAATTATTTGGCCAATAAAATTGACAAAAACTTAGTTCAATAATTTTTATCATTTCTTCTCACTCGTACTTATGAGATTGTCGTATCTTTTCGCTCTCTCCCACTCATTGCTATGGTAAAAATACGTTTTTCCAACTTATAATCGATATTGATTGAATTAAAGAAAAAAAGTTTGATTTACAAAATTCAATAAATACGAGGATGTGCGCGTTCGAGCGAAAAGTGGCACATTTCCGAGCGAGGGAGGCAAATGAAGCGCGACGCGGAGCGGCGCGCTTCATTTTCCCGAGATCGGAATGTGCCACTTTGAGCTCGAATGTGCGCACTCGGTTTTAAGCACGATTCACAGTTATTTGGCCAATAAAATTGACGAAAAGTTAGTTAAACAATTTTTATCATTTGCTCTTGATGAATACCTTATTAGTGCCCCACTACGATGCAATTCATTTTATCAACAAATTGTTACATATACAATTTAAAAAAAGAACCAAGGTACAACAGATTCCCCTACTTCCAACGAAAAGTTGTACCATTTTGGTGCTGTTAGTAGAAAAAAAGAAGCCCTAATCAATAGTAAAAGTGCCGGCAGAAAATGCAACATAATCTTACGCGTAAACCGTTTAAGATCATGAAACTGATATTGATATGGCATGTTGCAGAACTTCATGGTATGATACCATAATTTATTGTCTGCGGCATGAATCACATACTATTCACACTACATTTCGTCCCCTCTCACCTAGTGGCGCATCTGATTTTTATATAACGTCAGAGAAGCTAAATGTAACTAAAATTCAGTAAACTCGTCTTCATTTTTCTTGTTTTGGCCAAAATGCTTTTCTGTTATATTTGCCAATGTGCAAATCGCAGTGAGTCAAACAAACATTTTTTTTAATAGGCATTTTGATTTATTTGTCTTAAATCCATCATAATATTATAAATGCGAAAGTAACTCTGTCTGTCTGTCTGTCTGTCACCTTTTCACGTCTAAACCACTAAACCAATTTTGATGAATTTTGATATAGAAATAGATTGGACCTTGGAGAAGGACATGGGCTACGTTTTGTCGCGCAAAGGGATGAAATAGGGGGCGAAAATATATTTAAAACGGTCTACTTTTAGTTTTAATTTAAATAAACACCAATTAATTCGAAATCAAAAAATCGCAATTAATCCTAATCGGTTTAAGCCTTATTTGCACTTCTAATGTAAATCGAAATGTTCTTCTTTTTGACAATTAGTCTTTTCGTTCTCGTTTATAAAGCGAATTCTGTAATTATAATAATAAACAACTGGGATTTTGACAATCAGGTGACGTTTATTAATCCCATAATACAAATTGCTCTATTTTTAAAATTTTAACTCATGGGATTCGTTAATAAAATTATGCCACACTAACAAAAAGAAAATCCTCCAACTCCAGTTCCCATTGATTAAATTAAATCGGTAACAATAGTTACATCATAAATTAACTAATCAGATTTCTCGTTTCAAACCGTGCTACTTGTGTTAGAAAAGCCTCGCGCACAGGTTCTAAATCGGTTTTATTTAATATTTTCGTAATTGTTGAGAAAATTTACGAGACGATCGCTCAAAGAGTACGACCCTGCAACAAAGGTCCCCCAGCATTTAAATCCAAAGCCGACCAACGGAGAGGTAACTGAACTTTGAACAAAGAGAATCCTTAAATGTACATTTGCTATCTACACAAAATCTTTTAAATGATTTACGCTCCGAAATAAGGCTGAATAAATTTACGTTTGCTAGAAAACCATACGAAAAACACCAAAAAATTAAAAAAAAAATCGCAAAACCTTTTTAGTAGCAAGTTTTTAATGATTTTTGACGTTGTACTTCTTTTGGTGCGTTGAGAGTAAAATTTTAGCAGGCAATGGAAGTTGCGTGCGCACAATTAATAAAAATTCGATAGTGTGAAGTTAGACGCGTAAGAAAGTAATTTAATTATTGTGAATTGTGCGTAAAACCGAGTGTGCGCAATCGAGCTCAAAGTGGCACATTCCGATCTCGGGAAAATGAAGCGCGCCGCTCCGCGTCGCGCTTCATTTGCCTCCCTCGCTCGGAAATGTGCCACTTTTCGCTCGAATGCGCACATCGTCGTATTTATTAAATTTTGTAAATTAAACTTTCTCTTCAATCAACAAATTTAATTTAGTTCAGTAAATATATCGATTATATATTCAAAAAACGTATTTTTATTATAGCAATGAGTGGGAGCGAGCGAAAAGATACGATAAACTCATAAGTACGAGTGAGAGGGAATGATAAAAATTATATACAAATTTTTCGTTGACAAAATTATTGCCAATAATGCTTAAAACCGAGTGTGCGCATTCGAGCTCAAAGTGGCACATTCCGATCTCGGGAAAATGAAGCGCGCCGCTCCGCGTCGCGCTTCATTTGCCTCCCTCGCTCGGAAATGTGCCACTTTTCGCTCGAATGCGCACATCCTCGTATTTAATAGATTTGTTTACTTTATTTTTCGCTCCTTTGAATCATAAAACTAAATTTAGTGTAGTAAAGATCGATTCTATGTTCAAAAACGTATTTACCATAGCAATGAGTGGAAGGAAGCGCAAAGATACGCCAATTTCGTCATTACAAGCGAGAGGGACCGATTAAAATTATTCAACTGATTTTTCGTCTAATTTATTGACCTAAATTATTGTGAATGTGCCACTTTTCGCTCGAACGTGCACAGCCTTGCGTTTATTGAATTTGTTTACATTATTTTTTGGATGTAAAAAGAAAAGAGCAATGTAGCCCGATAAAACGACATATGTGCACTATCCATCAAAAAGTGCACGTCTTCCCAATACCAAATTTCACACCGGGCTTTTAGCCAAAATCTGCAATAAATACTACACCTATGTCTCGATTTACATGCTGCTTCTTTAACACAATTCTTCAAAAAATTGTATAAAGCCCTCGAAAAAATATGGCGGAAGTTGGGGCAAGGCCACAAAATATTTTCAAAAGGCCTATTGGAATAGATTCATTTAACAGCGAATGAGTATTTATAAAATGCATCGCAAACACAACGAAATTGAAACATTGTTTAAAACGAATCATCACTGGTGATGAAAATGGGTTTTACAATGACGTTAATCGAAAACGATCATGGCCCAAAAGTGATCAAAATCAGCAGAAGCTGAATTGCATTAAAAAATAAGGTTATGCTTTCAGATTGCTGGGATTATAAAGGTGTTGTGTATTTTGGCTGCTTTCAAGAAACCAAATGATCAATTCAGATGTTTACTATCAGCAACTGATGAAAATTAAAGATAAACGGCTAGAATTAGTTAACCCCTTGACATACAAATAAAACCGAATTTGAGGAGTCCGCAAAAAAACTATTAATTTGGCTCAACTTAACTGTTATGAGCATACACAATAACATAAAATAAATAATTAATAATTTTAAAACATTTTGAAATATGTAGAGCAGTGTTTCCCAATCTCTTTTAACATTTCCCACCTAAGTCATTCTAAAATTTTGATGCCCCCCCTATGTAACATATAAATGTTTTTTTATATTTAAAATTGAATTATTCCATAAACGAAGCCCAATTACAACTTGTTCAAAACACAAGATTTAGGTTTTAGCAAGAAATCACTAGGAAATTATTAAGAAAAAAAACAATAAGTAAATTTTCAAAACATAAACTAAATCAAGTGCTTTTTCAAATTGTTCCCTTGAATAATGATATTGCCCCCCCCATTTAAATTGCCCTATATGGCGTGTTAGGAAACACTGATATAAAGTAACTAGGCATTTTTTAAACATTTTAAAACATTTTCTACCTGGCCTCTTTTTTTTTCCTATTTATTGAAGACAGTTCTTGACGTCTTAGAAATGTCAAAATCTACAATGACACAATAAATGATTGACGTTTCCCAGACGTCATTGTATGTCAAGAGGTTAATTGTAAAGTCATTATGTTGCACCATGACAACGCTCGACCTCACATCTTTAGCAACTCGTCAGAAATATAGCCCATCAGATTACCATTTATTTCGGTCTTTATAAGCCAAAAATTTCACAAATGATCACCCAAATCGCACTTGGTTCAGTTTTTTCTGATAAGGACCAGAAGTTGTACGAACTTCGCATCAAGTTACCAGAAAGATGGCAAAAAATCAGGGTTAGTTGCAACGCGAAATGCAACTCTGTTCTGCATTTAACATCTTAATACAAAATCGCGAGCAACTATAATTGCTGGAGAGAAAGGAAGTCGTTAAATCTTAATAATTATACGTAAATAGCTCGATACCAGAATACTGAGAGTGGATGATAACATGGTAACATTTCATTAGTAATTACAATCTTTTCAGAATTTAAGTAGTGTGTACGTGTGTAGTTTTCAGTACGCTCTATTTTAATGCGATAATAAGCTTTAATTATACTTCAACTTAAACAGATTTACGTGCCACGTTTTCTACTTATACGAAGAAAAAAAAACGTTTTTTTTTGCCTCCACAGAACATACCACCCGGTCATTTTTTCGATGAAGACGATTGCCGGCCCATAAGTCGTACTTAATAAGTTTACGTTGGGCATGTCCGATTTAAAGAGATTACCTAAGCTGCGCACACATACCCGCCCTCCAAAAAACCAAAAGGGAACAAAACCAAACGGATTTGCCTTTGTTCTCGATAGGAAGTAGAAATAAAAAATTTGGGTGTGTAATTTTTAAATGCATATCCAGACTCAAGAGCGAGAAATCTTTTCTCTGCATGACTTAAGCTTTAGATTCGAATCAAGGACAAGTGGATTCCGGTGAAAGTTAACAATGTAGCTTTGCGGCGCGTTGTACAAATTTTCTATTTAACTTTTAATTAAATAAGTGTTAAGATTCGAAAAAACATTCGCGGAAAAAGTGGTCACGTAATCGGGCGGCTCGATGGAGCGTACCGGAACCTAGTTTGTCGAAATTTGGGTAAATGGAATTGTCACAACTGTGAGATGCCTCACCGACACCTAGATTTTTATAAATCAAAAAAATGGTAAATTCGAGCCATGTGATGTCTCCCTGTGACTCAATCCAAAAATTGTTTTGAATATGAGTCAGACGCATTTTTGAAAAGGTTTGGGCTCGCCTTGGCCCCCTATTGTTAAATGTCTATCGAAAAACAATAAATTATATTTGACTTTTTTTTGTGAAGTTGTAAATGTAATTTATAAATAATTCATAAAGCTTATGGCTTAACTTTTTTTCCCAATGCAGCCATAAAACGCGCCGGATTAAAAAAAGCTCTTCAAAGAATACTTTTTTTTGCTAAATAATGTGTGGAATTTCAATTCGCACCTCTGAAACGTTTTGAGTTAAATTTACTAAAAGTTTAAGAGTTGGTGCTCTTTGAAAGGTTACGTTCGTGAGCGTTTGAAAAAAATCTAGGTACTATTGATGTGAAATTCTAAAAAAAATTATAGAATTAGACTACAGTATTAATTTTGAATACTAATAGAAAGAATGTAGGTTTTGGAATTTAGAAATAGCAAATTTAAATTCCACTACGCTTTTTTTTTAGAATTAATGGTTTGATTACGATTTCACTTGTATATTGTTTTTACATAATTTTCATGTGTTGTTTATTGTAATAAGATCTCAATAGAAACATATTTGATCAGCATAAAATCTTGAAAAGTTCAGAATGAGAATAGTAACCTTAAATCTTGGTAACTTTGGTCACTACTTTTATAAAATATGTTGATTTTCATTGTCAGTTGAAAATTTGCAAAATATCAAAAAATAATTTTAATTTGTACTTTCATAGAACCAGGGCATATAGCAAAATCTTATAAAAAAACAGTATTATTTTCTCACAGACAGAAATTATTTATTTCTCATTAGCTTTGTTAGAATTGAAACTGCAAAATATGCAATTTAAAAAATTTGCCAAAACGGCCGTTCTTATACTTTATAATTGTTTATTGGTAATTATTATAAACCAGAAAAATAATTAAAAAATTCTTGCATAGCTCTGAAAGGCAGAAATTATTTATTTCAGATTGAATTTGTTAGAATTTAAACTGCAAAATATGTGATTCCAGAAATTTGTCAAAACGGCCGTTCTTATGCTTTGTAATTGTTTATTTGTACTTACTATAAACCACAAAAATAATAAAAAAATTCTAGCATAGCTCTGAAAGGCAGAAATTATTTATTTCAGATTGGATTTGTTAGAATTTAAACTGCAAAATATGTAATTTCAAAAATTTGTCAAAACGGCCGTTTTTATGCTTTATAATAGTTTATTAGTACTTACTATAAACCAGAAAAATAATAAAAAAATTTTAGCATAGCTATCCCAGTCAGAAATTATTTATTTCAGATTGGATTTGTTAGAATTTAAACTACAAAATATGTAATTTCAAAAATTTGTCAAAACGGCCGTTCTTATGCTTTATAATTGTTTATTAGTAATTACTATAAACCAGAAAAATAATTAAAAAATTCTTGCATAGCTCTGAAAGGCAGAAATTATTTATTTCAGATTGGATTTGTTAAATTCAAACTACAAAATATGTGATTTCAAAAATTTGTCAAAACGGCCGTTCTTATGCTTTATAATTGTTTATTAGTAATTACTATAAACCACAAAAATAATAAAAAAATTTTAGCATAGCTATCCCAGTCAGAAATTATTTATTTCAGATTGGATTTGTTCGAATTTAAACTGCAATATATGTGATTTTAAAAATTTGCCAAAACGGCCGTTCTTATGTTTTATAATTGTTTATTAGTAATTACTATAAACCAGAAAAATGATAAAAAATTTTGGCATAGCTATTCCAGTCAGAAATTATTTATTTCAGATTGGATTTGTTCGAATTTAAACTGCAATATATGTGATTTTAAAAATTTGCCAAAACGGCCGTTTTTATGCTTTATAATTGTTTATTAGTACTTACTATAAACCACAAAAATAATAAAAAAATTTTAGCATAGCTATCCCAGTCAGAAATTATTTATTTCAGATTGGATTTGTTAGACTTTAAACTGCAAAATATGTGATTTAAAAAATTTGTCAAAACGGCCGTTCTTATGCTTTATAATTGTTTATTAGTAATTACTATAAACCACAAAAATAATAAAAAAATTTTAGCATAGCTATCCCAGTCAGAAATTATTTATTTCAGATTGGATTTGTTAGAATTTAAACTACAAAATATGTAATTTCAAAAATTTGTCAAAACGGCCGTTCTTATGCTTTATAATTGTTTATTAGTAATTACTATAAACCACAAAAATAATAAAAAAATTTTAGCATAGCTATCCCAGTCAGAAATTATTTATTTCAGATTGGATTTGTTAGACTTTAAACTGCAAAATATGTGATTTAAAAAATTTGTCAAAACGGCCGTTCTTATGCTTTATAATTGTTTATTAGTAATTACTATAAACCACAAAAATAATAAAAAAAATTTAGCATAGCTATCCCAGTCAGAAATTATTTATTTCAGATTGGATTTGTTAGACTTTAAACTGCAAAATATGTGATTTAAAAAATTTGTCAAAACGGCCGTTCTTATGCTTTATAATTGTTTATTAGTAATTACTATAAACCACAAAAATAATAAAAAAATTTTAGCATAGCTATCCCAGTCAGAAATTATTTATTTCAGATTGGATTTGTTAGACTTTAAACTGCAAAATATGTGATTTAAAAAATTTGTCAAAACGGCCGTTCTTATGGTTTATAATTGTTTATTGGTAATTACTATAAACCAGAAAATTAATAAAAAAATTCGTGCATTGCTATCAAAAGCAGAAATAATTTATATCTTGTCGGATTTGTTACAATAGAAACTGGAAAATGTGGAATTTCAAAAATTTGCCCAAACGGCCGTACTTTTGCTTTATAATTATTTACTGGTAATTACTATAAACCAAAAAAATAATAAAAAAATTCTTGCATAGCTCTCAAAGGCAGAAATTATTTATTTCCCATTAGATTTGTCAAAATTGAAACTGCAAAATATGCTCTTTAAAAAATTTGCTAAAACGGCCGTTCTTATGCTTTATAATTGTTTATTTGTAATTATTATAAACCACAAAAATAATTAAAAAATTCTTGGATAGCTCTCACACATAGAAATTATTTATTTCCAATTGAATTTGTTAATGTGCCACTTTGAGCTCGAATACGAACACTCGGTTTTAAGCATGATTCACAATAACTAATTTACTGTCTTAGACGGCTAACTTCATACTGTCGAATTTTCGTTACCCAAGCGCGCGCAGCGTCCCTTGCCTGCTCTCCACGCACCAAAAGAAGTATAACTTCGAAAAAAACGCCATCAAATATAAAAGAGACATAAATTAAATAAAATAGGTAATTATAAATGCAAAAGGAGAAAGGTGAGCGGCTTGCTTTAATAATTATAAACGAGCAACATATAATTTTCAAAACAAGAGAAATTATTTTAATGGTTCAAACAGAATGAAGCTCGTGCCTCTTGTTGGTCGTAAACCACAGAAAAGCAGTGTGGCATTTTTTTTTCTACGTAATGCATAAAGCGCGGTAAGTTAGCGAAATCACCATTGTCTCTTGCACGTTGACTGATAACCGCACCGTATTTATTTAAACAAATCGGTAAACAAAATAGAAAAAGAAGGATTAACGACGTCTTACGTTTATGGGCAAGGGCGAAACAGGAAACTGACTGGTTTACGAGAATTAAATTGTTCGTTTTTTTTAGAGAAAGCTTAACTCTTTTACTCTTAAAAGAAGAGCATTTAAAAAGACGATAACATTGATTGGCGGAAGCGAGAAGGACGAGTGAACGCCAGAAAGAACGAGTTTGTAGTCATTTCCTTCTTGCAATGAGCCTTGTAACGGTAATTTTTTTCTCACTTAGGGGCAGAAAAAAAAGAAATTCAATTATATAACATACGAGAAGACGTTTCTTCACTTCTCTTTTATTTTAAAAATAATTCTATTACTCAACCTTTTAGAAATTAGATGCGACGTATTTTACCTAATTGTATCGGGTTGGCAAAGAAAGTAATTTCGGTTTTTTTGGTTTGAAATTCAATTATTTTATACAAAAAATGGATTTTAATCAACCATAAATGTACCGCGTTGTTCAATGACCTTTTGCTTTCTTTCTGGTAACTTTACTATTCCACGTTCGTCGAACTTTTGGTCCTTATCAGGAAAAAAATGAATCTGGTGCGATTTCAGGTGAAATTTTACCATTTAAAGAGTTTTGTAAAAATCAAAATAAATGGTAATCCGATGGTGCAAAGCCAGGGCTATATGGTGGATGTGACATCAGTTCCCCGATAATTTTTGACGAGTTAATAAAGATGTGTGAGGTCGAGCGTGGTCATGGTGGAACACCATGGTTGACATATCTCAAGTTCTGTTTAATCGATTTGCTTTAAATTTTGTACCAACTTGCTATATACCTATAACTTTCTTTGGCGCGTACCATTTTTTTATCAAAATTTGAATAATCTCAGACAGCCGCCATATAATAGCGAAACCCTTTTTTTACGATTTTACTTAGGCAGGGGCTATAACGACATTCTTCTTAATTAAACATTTTTTTTTAATTAAGTTGCAGATGACCGGGATGGTTGCAATCGTGTCAATCGCCAAACCCCTTTTTATTTAATTTTCGCATTTTCTTTCAAATTTTTGTTGTATGTTTGCAAAAAATCAATAAATATGTAGCAAAAAAAGTTTATGTTCATTTTTTTATCGAGCTCGACCAAACGCCCAGAATTTCTGCCTCTAGGCCATAATACGCCCTTAAGTGAAAAATTTCCAAAACAAAATAAGCCTTTGTGGGCCTGAGAAGCTTTCTCGGCTTTACGGAAATAAAAAAAGAATTATGACCAAATAAAAGAAATAGAAAAAATTATAATTTTGACCAAAGCGATTCAAAAAAAATGTGCGCTCTGGGTTTTAAGCATGATTCACAAAAATTAATTTACTTTCTAAATTATTTTTCATTAAAAATTGCCGAATACTTATTCCGAAATACTTATACGTATTTCTTTATTTTTTTATTTTTTCTCAAATAAATCTCTCTATTTGTAAATATTATGAGTGATAACCAAAGATGCAATAAATAAGTAATCGTTAATAAATTAATGCCAGAAAACAGAAAACTTTTTCGGGTAGCTTTGAAAGTTAATGAAAAATCAAATTCAGTTGAAGAATTACAGCAAAGCGTTGAAGAATAAACTTATGTTATTCTCTTCACTTATCAGTTAATTTGTTTCATAATTTATTTACGTTGATTATATAGCAATTATTTATAAAGTAAAATTATTACTTTAATTGATTAATATTTCAATTTTTATTAAATGGGAACTAAAAAAAATTATAAGCTTTCATACTTCCTTCAATATAAGTTTTCTTATTGTTAGTACCCATTTCTTTATAACAACTTTAAAAAAATCATATCTGAATAAACAAATAATAAAATTCACAGTCATTTAGGTTAATAAATTAGACGATAATTTAGTCAATTAATTTTAATCATTCGCTCTCACTCGCACTGTCACTATTGTCGTATCTTTTTACTCCCTTCCACTCATTGCTATGGTGAATACGTTTTTCGAACATAAAATCAATGTTTACTAAATTTAATTTAACATTTTGATTTGAAAGAGCAATGGATAAAGTAGTCAAATCTACTAAATACGAAGATGTGCGCATTCGAGCGAAAAGTGGCACATTTCCGAGCGAGGGAGGCAAATGAAGCGCGACGCGGAGCGGCGCGCTTCATTTTCCGAGATCGAAATGTGCCACTTTGAGCTCGAATGTGCACACTCCGTTTTAAGCAATATTTACAATAATTTTGATGACAAAAAATTAGTAAATAATTTTTATCGTTCCCTCTCACTCGTACTTATGATTTTGTTGTATCTTTTTGCTCGCCCCCACTCATTGCTATGGTAAAAATACGTTTTTTTTTAACATATAATCGATATTTACTGAACTAAATTAAATTTATTGATTGGAAAGAAAGTTTAATTTAAAATTTCAATGAATACAAGGATGTGCACATTCGAGCGAAAAGTGGCACATTTCCGAGCGAGGGAGGCAAATGAAGCGCGACGCGGAGCGGCGCGCTTCATTTTCCCGAGATCGGAATGTGCCACTTTGAGCTCGAATGTGCACACTCCGTTTTAAGCATGATTCAAAATAATTTAGGCCAATAAATTAGATGAAAAATCAGTTGAATAATTTTAATCGGTTTCTCTCGCTTGCACCGACGAGATTATTGTATCTTTGCGCTCTCTTCCACTCATTGCTATGGTAAATACGTTTTTCGAACATAGAATCAATGTTTACTAAATTTAATTTAATATTTTGATTTGAAAGAGCGATAGATAAAGTAGACAAATCTACTAAATGCGAAGATGTGCGCATTCGAGCGAAAAGTGGCACATTTCCGAGCGAGGGAGGCAAATGAAGCGCGACGCGGAGCGGCGCGCTTCATTTTCCCGAGATCGGAATGTGCCACTTTGAGCTCGAATGTGCACACTCCGTTTTAAGCAATATTTTACAATAATTTTGATGACAAAAAATTAGTAAATAATTTTTATCGTTCCCTCTCACTCGTACTTATGATTTTGTTGTATCTTTTTGCTCGCCCCCACTCATTGCTATGGTAAAAATACGTTTTTTTAACATATAATCGATATTTACTGAACTAAATTAAATTTATTGATTGGAAAGAAAGTTTAATTTAAAAATTTCAATGAATACAAGGATGTGCACATTCGAGCGAAAAGTGGCACATTTCCGAGCGAGGGAGGCAAATGAAGCGCGACGCGGAGCGGCGCGCTTCATTTTCCCGAGATCGGGAATGTGCCACTTTGAGCTCGAATGTGCACACTCGGTTTTAAGCGTGATTCACAACAATTTAAGCCAATAAATTCATTTTCAAAAATTCAAAAATTTTCAAAAATGTTCCACCATCGATTCATCAGCACCAAAATTACTTTCTTGCCAGCCCAATAAGTGCCTTTACTAATTTTTCTTTGCACCAATGAGATTTATAAAATATTCAAACATTTTGGCGTTCTTAAATCGCCAATCAAATAGACATAATATTGTCGAATTTATGTCTCAACACCATCGCACCGACAAGTCAATAATTTAACTCTCTAAAACGTTGTTATCGAAAAAAATTAGCAATTAATTAATGTTTAACATTCCGAATTCGACTTAATTGCTGTTTCAGTACCCACGCTTAATATTTCTCATTAATCCGCGATTCACCGTTACGCAGGTAAGCGCTTCGCCTATCCACAAACTGTACATCCTGTATATAAATATTTGTTTTGAGAAGAAGAAGAAAGGGAAACAAAAACCGCTAAATAAATAGGACCTTATTTCCACATTATTACAGAAAGCTGGCGCGTTACGAAATTTTCCTTTTTATTCATTGTGTGCGTCCAGGGTCACAAGAAATTGCAAAACGTTTTCCAAAGTTAATAACGCATGGATTAATTAACGTTGCGGCGCGTTCAATTCGAATTCGGATTAGAGCCGGCCCGACCACCGTAAAACTTTTAAATTTCTATTTGAATGCTCGAATTACATAAATAAAATGATTACAATTACCGACCGGTGTATTAACCTATTTGCGCTTTAAAAAGATCCAGTTGAAAAGTATGTCGTAAATGAAGAAAGATATAATTACACACACTTTATATAAATAATAACAATTATGAGTAATATAAATTATACACGTACGGAACCTAATTTAAAGTACTTAAAAAAAAATAGAAAAGTTAATGACGATAACATAATAAAATAACATTTAAACGAGAAATGAGGAACGAGGGACGTTTTGGATTTTCAATTAATTGCAGATGTAATTATTTTTTTTTGTCTGAAGATTACGGCGGTTTGTTTTCGCCTAAATTAAAAGACAAAACTAATTAGACGTTTCTACAGGTACATTAAGTTCAATTGCGACATATTTTATGTTTTATGAGACTCGCCTCAATTAATCTTAAAAAGTGCCTTACTCACACTTAAAGTATGTTATGCGCTTATCTTTCGTAGATAGATGCGCTAATTGTTTGCGACGTAAGCGATTTTTTTTTAATTAAAATTCTAGTTGTGCGAATGAGATTCCGATTTGTTTTTATTGCCGAATCCCAATGGAACTTGATTTAGGTCATAAAAAGCGATTTTTAAATCAAATTGTCGAAAATTAAAAGAAATTAGTATCGAATGTGACTTTGCTTGTGATATTTATCATTTTTTGAAGTTGTACTTCTTTTGGCGCGTCGAGGGCAAAATATGAATAAGGCATTCGTCATAAAATATTTGAAAGCATTACCAACCGTTTACTTAAATTGGTAGAAGATTTAAAAATTAATGGATCTACGGCGTAGGTACAACAGAGATGATGTACCTTGGCTCCATTTGCATTGAGCAAAATAAAACCCATTCTTCTATGAAAACTAAGCCCATGGTCTTAATTTATCAATGACATTTATATATCAATAGATAGTGTATTAATGCTAGTTTAAAAAAAAATAAAGACTTTTTCTCTACTATTATCTAATGAAAACATTATAATTTTTATGAAAAAAGAGAAGTATGACTTTTAACCCCGTGTTTGGGGTAAGTAGTCACATACTAAATAAAAAGTGAAATACAAAACGACAAAACAAATGCCTATTTTTATTAAAGGTAAAATGTTTGTAAGAAATTTTACCTAAGAAAGGAACGAAAAATATCTTAGTCGTAATTAAAAAAAATAAAAAATATTTGCTGTGAGCGAATAGTAACTTCTATCTAACGAACTTAGGTTATGTTAACAAAAATGACACAAATATAATTACAGCCAATCGTTTATGTAGTAAAACCCCTAGAAACCAATAAAAAAGGCCGCACATATTCATGGTGTTGCTTTGCACATGTGACAACTAGCCCCCGTTAACTTGAGACAACTTTCCCCAAAACAATTTTAGACAATGAACTCCCAAAATAAATTTAAATCAATGGTCATTTAAGAAACCATATGAATGATATCATGAAGCATATCTTAAACATCATAAATACACGAAAAAGTATATCACTATGCAAAATTTAAATATACTTACGAGACTCAACACAGATTCACAAGAAATTACTTTCACTGTACAAAAAAAAAACAAACGCATATATTTCTTATACGGTATTTCAGAGCGAACTGAAGTGAAGTACGCAAGGAGGTATTGCGCTCGGGCTTCATTGACACGGGTAAACAAATTTATGAATTCATTAGGTTTTCTGTTATGGTTAATGTGACAACCTACCCGTGAGACAACCATACCCGGTCTCGCCTACTATGCAAACATTAATAAATAATATTTCTATTACGATGAGTCATTTTTATTAAATATCGAAAAATATGTTGCCCTAGGTACAAAAGGGCCAAGGTACAAAGGAACCAAGGTACAAAGAGACCAAGGTACAACAGATTTCCTTACACAATAATGAAATAATATAAATCGCTTTTTAATAAACTCCTCGCCAATTATGAATGATTAATGGCGCCAATAAATGTCAATAAAGCTAGCTAATGAACATCGCAATATTAAAACACGTTTGTACACGATTTGGATTTTTTGATGCCATCTTAAACCGAATTTTTTTTTAAATCAAACTAATAAATTTGTAAATTAACGAAAAACCGCATTAGTAGCTCTCAATTCAGCGGCATGCAAAACATCGCCCACTTCGAACTAATTTAAATTGTAATATGGAATCTCCCGGGTCGTTTCTTATTCATCGGGCAATTTCTATATCGTGTTCTGTTTTAACGACAATCTAATGTTAAGGCCGCTATTCCGACGCGACATTAATTTTTCGAAAGCGTTTCGAATCGGAAATGGCAGAAATTCCGTCGAAATGGGGCATTTGGTAATAACGCCCAACTCATACACGGCATAAACGCAAACGACTGTAACAACCTTTAACTTGAACCACTTCGCCTTTAAATCGAAAAAATCTCGCCTTTGGCGAAACAAGTGTTCGGATCTTACACAATAGAAATTTTCGTTCTTTCTTAATTTCCATAAGATTTCTTAAAGAGGCGGCCATTAGCGCGAAAGTTTTATTTGACAAAAGTAATACTTCCTCGTTATTTGTTTACTCAACGACGGTCGTGCGCTGTGTGCCTATAAATTTCGTTATTTTACAATCGTGGCGTGCGTCCATTAAAAAATCTAAAGAAGCGAATAATTATCCGAAGTTATTTCTGGAAAACTTCCGCGTAACGGAGCTTCTTTCGACGAATATACGAAATATTATGAAATTCTGATTGTTAAATGATTCGTGATAAATTATTTTACGGTTTATGGACGATCTAATTTTTTTTTAAAGTTCGGTATTTTAAAGGTCACGAAAATTTCGTTGGGGACCGCCGACGACGGTCGAGGTAAACGTTCCCAAACGATATTTTAAAGGAGATAAAAGTCCAAATTTGGCGTGTCGTGTGGGACGGTTTTATATTCCTTTATGGAACCCCTAAGGTGCCGCGTTAGATTTGGCTTTGTATAGCAGTGGCTTCCAAACTGGGGAGTCGCGGGCTAGCGCAAAGTGGGACACGAAAAGTGTAATGTTTTTTATTTAAAAATGAACTGTATTATTTTGTTAAATACGCCTCTATTTACGCGGTTTAAAAAACTACGATTTTCAAGAATTAAAGTCATTTAAAATGTAAATTTTTGCCGGAGATTTGGTACGTGGTAAAACTACGGTTCTGCAACTTTTAATTAAAAAATTTTAAATTAATTAATTATTGTGAATCGTGCTTAAAACCGAGTGTGCACATTCGAGCTCAAAGTGGCACATTCCCGATCTCGGGAAAATGAAGCGCGCCGCTCCGCGTCGCGCTTCATTTGCCTCCCTCGCTCGGAAATGTGCCACTTTTCGCTCGAATGCGCACATCATCGTGTTTATTACATTTGTATAATTTATCCTACACCCCTTCAAATCAAAAATTTGAACTTAATTTAGTAAATATCGAATTTATATTCGAAAAAAGTATTTACCATAGCAAATGAGTGGAAGGGAGCGCAAAGATACGATAATCTTGTCGGTGCAAGCGAGAGGGACCGATAAAAATTATTCAACTGATTTTTCGTCTAATTTATTGGCCTAAATTATTGTGAACCATGCTTAAAACCGAGTGTGCACATTCGAGCTCAAAGTGGCACATTCCCGATCTCGGGAAAATGAAGCGCGCCGCTCCGCGTCGCGCTTCATTTGCCTCCCTCGCTCGGAAATGTGCCACTTTTCGCTCGAATGCGCACATCTTCGTATTTAGTAGATTTGTCTACTTTATCCATCGTTTTTTCAAATCAAAATATTAAATTAAATTTAGTAAACATTGATTTTATGTTCGAAAAATGTATTTACCATAGAAAATGAGTGGAAGGGAGCGCAAAGATACGATAATCTTGTCGGTGCAAGCGAGAGGGACCGATTAAAATTATTCAACTGATTTTTCGTCTAATTTATTGGCCTAAATTATTGTGAACCATGCTTAAAACCGAGTGTGCACATTCGAGCTCAAAGTGGCACATTCCCGATCTCGAAAATGAAGCGCGCCGCTCCGCGTCGCGCTTCATTTGCCTCCCTCGCTCGGAAATGTGCCACTTTTCGCTCGAATGCGCACATCATCGTGTTTAGTTTGATTTGTATAATTTATCCATCGTTCTTTCAAATCAAAATATTAAATTAAATTTAGTAAACATTGATTTTATGTTCGAAAAATGTATTTACCATAGCAAATGAGTGGAAGGGAGCGCAAAGATACGATAATCTTGTCGGTGCAAGCTAGAGGGACCGATAAAAATTATTCAACTGATTTTTCGTCTAATTTATTGGCCTAAATTATTGTGAACCATGCTTAAAACCGAGTGTGCACATTCGAGCTCAAAGTGGCACATTCCGATCTCGGGAAAATGAAGCGCGCCGCTCCGCGTCGCGCTTCATTTGCCTCCCTCGCTCGGAAATGTGCCACTTTTCGCTCGAATGCGCACATCTTCGTATTTAGTAGATTTGTCTACTTTATCCATCGTTCTTTCAAATCAAAATATTAAATTAAATTTAGTAAACATTGATTTTATGTTCGAAAAATGTATTTACCATAGCAATGAGTGGAAGGGAGCGAAAAGATACGACAATAGCGACAGTGCGAGTGAGAGCGAATGATTAAAATTAATTGATTAATTTATCGTCCAACTTATTGACCTAAATTATTGTGAATTTTATTATTTGTTTATTCAGATATGATTTTTTTTAAAGTTAACATAAAGAAATGGGTACTAACAATAAGAAAACTTATATTGAAGGAAGTATGAAAGCTTATAATTTTTTTTAGTTCTCATTTAATAAAAATTGAAATATTAATCAATTAAAGTAATAATTTTAGTTTATAAATAATTGCTATATAATCAATTTAAATAAAATATGAAACAAATTAACTGATAAGTGAATAGAATAACATAAGTTTATTCTTCAACGCTTTGCTGTAATTCCATTTGCCGCCCTTGCCCGAAAATGTGCCGCTTTTCGCACAAATGCGTACATACCCCGCATTAATTGAATTCGTTTAAATTTATTTTTAAATTTAAAAAGAAAGAGTACTAAAGATAATTAATTTCTAAAAGTATCTGATCAATTTATGCATATTTTGTTTTGTTTTCGATATACACGGTTTTCTCCGGAACCGTGTAAATCGGGAAATAGGTGGAAACCACTGTTCTACCCGTATAGCATTTACTCCGCGCAAGAATTCAAACACCTCAGTCACATTAGAAAGGTCTTACAATTACAATTGCAATTCATATATCGAGAAATTATTTTTTTTGCCATTGTTCGCCAGAAGAACAAAGGACTGCCATAAAATCTCTCATAACTGTGCCGAGAGTAGTAAATTGTTGGAGTAAATGACTTTTTATTATTCGTGTCAATATTTACACAGATTTTCTCTTCTTATTTGTTTTACATTTTCCTATTAGCGCCCAGATATGGACCCATTTAATTTTTCTCAGAGGTGATTGACGCGAATTGTATTCGTTTAGTCTTTTTTTTTGCGACACGAATAAATTAAATATTTCTACCTATGGATGCACCATGTTGTTAAATTTGCCACTAAATATTTATTAAATTGTTTTTTGATATTTACTTTGCGAATCTTTTCGGCTATTTTATTGAAGTAATAAAGTAAATATAAACATCAAAATAGAAAAAACTTCTTGTTGGTCGAGGACAAGGTGCAGCTCTTTTGAAAATACCGCCTGCACAAAATGTGAACTATGTTTTTTTTATTATTAGTACTTATTTTAAGTTGTAAATGTATTAATTATAAGGTTTTAACATTGCAATAATTTTTTATTGGAGTTGCGAGAAAGATGTGTAATACAATGTAGAATGGAATTCAGTTAAAATTATTTATCAATTTAATTAAAAATATGTGATGAAAAATAAAATAAATTATTAAATCTAAAAAGTTAGCATTAAATGATAATAATTAAAATTTTATAAATAGATACCAAAATTATTAATTTAACATTCAACATAGTTTTGTTTTTTTTTCTTTCTTTCCTACATGCCACATTAGATCTAATTTTAATCAAAACCACATCAAATACATACTTGAAATAACTGAATTTTAATGAGATTAATTGCATGGCCCAAAATTGCGCTTTTTACAACATTTTCACGCGCCTTAAAATTTTACAATAATTTAATAAATATCAAATAACTGATATACATGGTATATTTAAACATTATTTGTTGAACTAAGATTTGTAGTTGTATTTTCGAACGTAAAATCTAAATTAACCAATCTAAATTGATTTATTTTGTTTTTAATTTAAAAAGAAAAGAAAGTATAGACAAATACATTGAAAAGAGATATGTGAACACTCGGCTTTTTAATAAAATTGCCAAGAACCAAAGTAAAACAATTTTAATATATTCAATGTTCAGTATTTTATTTTTGTCAGAGACTGTACTTGATATATCAAAACGTTTATATACAGAACGCACTAATACAATCACACTTTAAAAAAAAAATATGGCAACCCTGTCAATGCTTCTACCGAATGCGCTATAGATGTATCGTACATACATATATCATGCTTTGTATATATAGGGTAAAACTATCGGCTTTGGACACGTTAAGCTTAGTTTTACACACTTGAATAATTTTGATAAAAAACTTGCGAAATACAAAAAAAAACATCACTGATGATTCTATCGTATTAAAAGATACATTAATTACATTTATATTTAGCAGTATCGATAATGCTTATATTTCTCATATGTCAAAATAAAGTGGAAAATGTCGACAACTGGTACGGTGTCCAAAACCGGTGCATCTATCTTAATAAGGTTGTCTTTTTCCTACTAATGGAAAATTGTATTGCCCATCTATCAAGTTCTGTGTGTCTATCGAAAGCTATCTATCTCTTTTGACTGGTAAATAACTACTTATGATTTTTATGAAATTTAACAGTAAATATACCTATAAATCAAATAATGTATATCGACGAGAACTTTTCCAGAAATAGTTTAATCTGATGAAACAAAGAATTGAAAGTCTCAAGGGACTCAGAACATATTAAATAAAACTATTGTATTAAATTAATTACCTACATATTTCGTATTATACGAGATTTTATTTATGCAAATATTTAGTTCTGAGTACACAGTAGCTTCAAAAATCGAGACTCTACTGTATGTATATTATTAAGAAAATACAATAAGAAATATGTACTTTTTAGCTACTCAGGCTCGTTTTAATCTTTATTTTGAAAATTAACAATTTAGTAATAATTAAAACCTGACCAAACCTTTTATGCATTTTTTCATTTTTTATTGCATTCTTTACCTTCAAATTGCAATATGCATTAAAATTCTTACTCGGAGCAAATAATAATTTGAAAATTGTCCAAAGCGACTTCGTAAAATAAGTATTTTTAATTTCCCTGTATTATATTCATTCTTGGACCTTTTAGCGAAATTTTCCAAGCAAAACCTTATTTGCATAATTTCAAATTCAAAACCTATTATTATAAATGCACTACCAACTCGAGGGTAAAAAAAAATTGAAACCGGGAATAAAATTTAATTAAGACATTAAAGGCAACCGTTTTTTTTTTTATTTTGGAAAAAAGCACGTTTCCGGGCGTCAGCAAACGAAAAGTCTCAATTTTCCCCATTTCGAAAATCTCCTCAGAACACAATGTTCGATCACAAAACTAATTGCTTTTATAAGAACCAAACTAAACAAGAGCTACCCTTAAAAAATTGTCATACCTGCGGAATGGTAATGTCGGGCAATAGCACCAACTTTGAGTTATTGTAAAGTTTATCAGATTTTCCAATGGTACACAACGCACTCATTTCAAAGCACTTCACTGTTGTTGTTTTTTTTTTGTTAAATCGATACAGAGCTGATCTTAAGAAATGGTCAGCTGTTCGCGGGCATCTTCTACGTTCTAAACGAAGAGTGCAACGGTACTCCAAGTCTCGGAGAAGATAGAAATGAGGTTGTTATAGGAAAGGCTTATGAACTATACGTTTCGCTTTACGAGCATTCGGTAGAAGGGATGTAATCAACAAGCGTGACATTAATTTAATTCGAAAAAGTGCCTAAATGTGTGTACAACAATGGAATCGTGAGTAAATTTATTCTGGGCCCGAGCGCCCAAAAGTTGCTTTGATCGTCGAAATACGCAAAAATCGCGGTTTACTTGGCCAACTTTCACTGTCATTCTGTTATGCACATTTTGTCATCAAAAAAAAAAAGAAGCGGTGCGTGTACTTATGTGCGCGCGTTAGAAGTTATACTTCTTTGGCGTAACTAAAATAAATATAACCACGTGTAAAAACTAATAAAAATAAATTTAAGCCTTACGAGGAGACGACATACGTCGTTTTACTTGAATAGGTAACCGACCAATAGATGGACGGTTAAGCAAATTCTTATCTTTCTTTAACACTAGATTGCACAAGGCAGTCATTTTGACTGCTTTTTAATTTCAATTAGAAAAACAATTATGTATATAATGACACAATTTCTTAGAATCTTGTGACTTTTTGTACAACACATAATTTTTTTTAATAATTGTAGTTACCTCCCCTCTACTTCATTTCTGGTATGTTAAAAAAGCAGTCAAAATGACTTCCTTGGGCAATTTAGTGTTAATGAAATAATAGAGTAAAAATGTCCAATAAATTCGAAAAAATATGAAAATCTTGTATAAAGTAGTAGTTTATAAAAAAAAAAATTTTAAGAAAAAATTTCATATCACCATGGACAATACCTTCAGTAGATGGACGGCCAGCCCCAATAGATGGACGCTTATCAAAAATAATATTTTTGTCTTATTATTTCTATAAAGACTGATAAATTTTTAAATTTAATAACTAATGACTTCAACTTAATAAAAATAAGGAGCAGTTGGAACAATTGCATTAAAGGCGAAGATAAAGAAGAAGAATCAACAAATAATAGATGGGATAATAATCTTACTAGGGGTGGCGCTCATGAAGCAAATATTGTGATGTCGAATGAATTTTTTTATGGTAACAATAGCTAAGGTAAGTGACCCCTCTACCGGACAGTTAAATGTACAATTTTTTTAAAGCAATATTAAGAATATGAATAACCAATATATAAATAAATTTATAAAAAATTTTCAAAGATCATACCTTTAATTCAAAATAAAAAAAAAGGCCAATAATATCAATTAGAATGTTAGTAATAAATAATAATAGTATTTTGCGATGTCCTCTCTATCGGCCACCTTTACGAAAATTTTATAAATTACAAAATCAATCAATATTTAATAAAATTTGTTTTGAAAAAGTAATTATTATTATTAGAAAATAAATACAATCGAATAAAACAAGTATTTTTAATTAATTTCATTGTTTATTTATTAGTTAAAGGTTTTTTTGCTCTTTTAGGATTCTTTTGATTGGGCATGCAAAGCCAATTTTATTGTACGTATGCTCGGCCACCTTATTTTTAGTTTAAATCAATAAAAAATTATTCATTTGTTTATTTTTTTAATTATTTTACCCTATACTAATTAGCTCAAAAATAATTTTTGATTTTATAGTTGTTAATTAATATTTAATATCACTTCTAAAAAAAAATCTTAATCTACCTTTTTAGAAATCAATGTTGTAGCAAATTGATGAACAAATTTTTGATTTTTGATTTTAAAATCACTTTTTACACTATTTAAACTACGTTTATATTGTATTTCATTAAATAAGCAACGTTTTAATATTTTTTTAAATGTTGTTCATTGACATGTAATAATGTATTCCAAAATTTTTAGCGAAGTGGCCGCTAGAGGGGTTACTTATCTTATATAAGCAAAAAAATGACTTTTATATAATCATAAATATATAGGTATACCTATATAGTAAAACAGAAAATTTATTTACAAATTTGATACTTAAATTTGACGTAATTAGTTATTAAAAGAAAATAATATTTGTCCATCTATTGCGAGGCGTCCATCTATTGGTCGGGTTACCCTACATTACTATTTTCCTTTTAAATCCAATAACTACGAAGATGTGCGCATTCGAGCGAAAAGTGGCACATTTCCGAGCGAGGGATGCAAATGAAGCGCGACGCGGAGCGGCGCGCTTCATTTTCCCGAGATCGGAATGTGCCACTTTGAGCTCGAATGTGCGCACTCGATTTTAAGCACGATTCACAATAATTTAGGCAAATAAATTAGACGAAAAATTAGTTGAATAATTTTTATCGGTCCCTCTCGCTTGCACCGACGAGATTATCGTATCTTTGCGCTCCCTTCCACTCATTTGCTATGGTAAATACCTTTTTCCTTTATAAATTCGATATTTACTAAATTAAGTTCAAATTTTTGATTTGAAGGGGCGTAGGATAAATTATACAAATGTAATAAACACGAGGATGTGCGCATTCGAGCGAAAAGTGGCACATTTCCGAGCGAGGGAGGCAAATGAAGCGCGACGCGGAGCGGCGCGCTTCATTTTCCCGAGATCGGAATGTGCCACTTTGAGCTCGAATGTGCACACTCTAATCTTAAGCACAATTCACAATTTTTTGGCCAATCAAATTGACCAAAACTTAATTAAACAATTTTTATCATTCCCTCTCACTCGTACTTATGATATTGTCGTATCTCTTCGCTCTCTCCCACTCATTGCTACGGTAAAAATACGTTTTTCCAACATATAATCGATATAGATTGAAATAAATTAAATTTGTTGATCAGAAAAAAAGTTTGATTTACAAAATTCAATAAATACGAGGATGTACGCATTCGAGCAAAACGTGGCACATTTCCCGAGATCGGAATGTGCCACTTTGAGCTCGAATGCGCACACTCCGTTTTAAGCACCATTCACAATAATACATTTACTTTCTCGCATGGCCAACTTTAACTGTCGAGCTTTCGTTAGCAGTGCGCGCGCATCTTCCGTTGCCCGCTCACATTTTACTCTCAACGCCCCAAAAGAAGTATAACTTCAACAAATAGTCACGGTGGCATTAGTATTCAAATGCCGTTGTTTAGCTTTAGGAATATAAAAGAGCACGCCAACCCGTCCGATTAAAATTTTAAAACAGACGTAATTTCCTTTTGCGCGCCGCAACGATTTGAATGGAACGAAAGTGCACAATGTGTGTTTCGAATTTTTTTTTTTTTGTAAATTCGAAAAACCCAAAGATTTCTTTGTGAGAAACGGACGGTGCCTTTCGGTTATAAGGATTCTCGAAAAATTCGAGCGAACTTCCACCGTCCTTTAATTGGAAGTGCAAAAAAAGCGCTCCTTATTGTATCGGGATACAGGAAGACCGACACCTGCTTTAATTTCCGGCATAATCCCGTTTCTTAACGACTTCCCACAATTTAGAAGCGGATGTTGGCTTAAGAAGGTATTAATTCCGATTCTACTTAACATTAAGGATTCCTTACACGTAACTTGGGGCGTCTTTCGTTAACTAATCTAAAAATGTGATCGTCATATTTATGAATTTTTTTAAAGACTTTCTCCGCATGAGTTTTGTTTTTTGTTGTTGAAGAATATTAACTTACGTGTAAATAGCATGCTTGGAGAGCAGTTGAACTTTATCTGAATTTATTATCAAAGAATATTGTAAATGGAAAAACACTAGAAAAGGTGAGCCGTTTGGGCACGTTTTTTCAATAAAAAGAACTTATTTAAATTTAAACGACCCTCTCTCAAACCGACGTGTTTCGTGCAAATAAAAAAAATAACTAAATTGGTCAGCGGAGAAAGAAATTAAAAAATCGTTGTTATCCGCTGTTTTTGAAAAATAATTTAAATTTTTTTAATTTTTTAACTAAATGTTTTTAAAAATTGAAATTATAATTTTGAGCTCAATTCAGCTTTTTACCGTAAACAACCGATGAAATTTAAGAAAGCAATCAAAAAATAAACAGCCCGAATTGGCCAATCGCAGATGTTCCACCATGACAACGCTCGACCTCGCACATCTTTACTAACTTGTCAAAAATTAAATTTGTCTTGTCCGATTTGACTAAGTTTTAATTGATTTGTTTCGAATCTTATTGTAGGTACTTGGTTTTTGGTTTATATTTGTCAAAAATATCAAAATCGATCCTTTTTAAAAAACCCATCATCGCCGGTAACGAAAAATGGGTTGTCCACCATACCATTACTCGAAAACGGTCATGGTCCAAACACGACGAACCAGCAGAAGCCACATCAAAAACCGAACGCATCAAAAAACGATCATTCTTTTGGTTTGGTGGGGTTTTGAGCCCAATTCAGCTTTTTACTGTAAACAATCGATGAAATTTGAGAACGCAATAAAAGATAAACAGCCAGAATTGGCCAATCGCAGATGTTCCACCATGACAACGCTCGACCTCACACATCTTTAGTAACTCGTCAAAAATTAAATTCGTCTTGTACGATTTGACTAAGTTTTAATTGATTTGTTTCGAATCTTATTGTAGGTACTTGAGTTTTGGTTTATATTTGTCAAAAACATCAAAATCGATCCTTTTTAAAAAACGGATCATCGCCGGTGACGAAAAATGGGTTGTCCACCATACCATTACTCGAAAACGGTCATGGTCCAAGCACGATGAACCAGCAAAGTCACATCAAAAACCGAATGCATCAAAAAGATCATTCTTTCGCTTTGGTGGGGTTTTGAGCTCAATTCAGCTGTTTACTGTAAACAACCAATAAAATTTGAAAAAGCAATCAAAACATAAACAGCCAGAATTGGCAATCGTAAATTTTGCACCATGACAACGCTCGACCTCACACATCTTTACTAACTCGTCAAAAATTAAATTCGTCTTGTACGATTTGACTAAGTTTTAATTGATTTGTTCCGAATCTAATTGTAGGTGTTAAATAATTTTTATAACCGAATTAAATATGAGTTCAATAAATCGGCGTAGGTTGTGAACGAGTCCCAACACGCAATTCGCACGAAAAGTAGCACATTTGTGCTTTTCGGACGATTTATCAAAAGCTCCACAAAATGGCCTTATATAACACAATTTACGAACGTTCATATTTCCTAAGCAAACGAGTGCTTAACGCAATTACTTTGCTTAATTTTTTTCGCCAGTTTTGAAATCGATACGTTCACTTCTTTAATATTCTTAACAACAAATAGTTTCTCCAGTGAATGTTTGTTTATATCTCGCCGCGCTGGGAAATGCCATGCAATATGCAATTTATGTAAATCGAACGAATTCTCGAACTGGTTTACATTTACCCCGTTGTTTTTTAAGCGAAAAAATTAAAATGTCGCCCGTAGCACACAAAAAAAATCGTACACATGTAAAAAAAGGAATTGCATTAATTTGGAGGCAAGTTCAAGTTCGTCACACAAAGTTTAAAAACAATGCAACAATTAAAAGGAATCGCTCGTAAATGCTTTTAGCCTGGATATGTTCTTTTTTGTTATTCTATTTATGATAATGAGTTATTAATAGATAGCTGTTCATTTTTGAATAAAACGCACTTTTTCTGCTAAGAAATTTAAATGAGCCTTTGAGAAATTTGTTAATCTTAGATTCTCATATGAATGGGCAATTAAATTTGTTTATCTAAAGTGAAGAAGAAAAAAGCAGCATAGTACTCGATTGTCTATTCTAACTATGGAAAAATTAAATTTTTTCGATATGAAAAAACGTCACGCCAATAAATAAAAACCAGCATCCAATTTGTTTATAATTAATCGGCTCCGAACGGATTACCGTGTAATTTCGTAAACAAAATTCACATATTTAGCTAAACCAACGGAAGAAGTGAATAGTTTTAATTAGCAAAAGAAAACGGTGTTTCTATAATAAAAGATAAATGATCTACGAAATAGTTAACGGATTGTTTTTTTTTTTTTGAAATCTTTTTCTAGTAATAAAGCGAAACATACGTGCCGGAGAAAAATTAAAATTTTTTTTTTCCCGAAGCGAAGAAAAACTTTTGCGGTCGAAACGTACAAATTTAATTTGTTTTATTATTGTTTTCGGGACGACGCGAAGAATTCGCGGCGAAGAGCGGGAATAAAGTTCGAGAAGGCGAAGGCCGGCTTTCTTTCTTCGAAATCTTCGGCGGGCGCAAAAAAACGTCCAAATTTGGAGTGGAGCCGCGACCAAATCGAGATGGATTTGTGAAAGTCGATCGACTATTCGAGCCGAACGCGAAATGATTCGGTAAATCGGAGAAATAATTTTCGCATAACTCAGGAAGTGGACGTCTACTTCCTTAAATCGTTTGACGGACGTGAAGATTAGAAAGTGAGGCAAATGTAACGTTCTCTTCGAAGGGAAAATGTCAATGGATAATATAACGCACGCGAATCGCAACAGAAAAATGAAAAACACCCTGTATATATGTTGCCATATTAATTTCGACCAATGATTGCCAAGATGGAGGACGCGCTTTCTTGGGGAGGTTATGTAACTTTTAATTAAAGAACTTTAGTAAATTTAAAATAAATTAATTATTTGTGAATCGTGCTTAAAACCGAGTGTGCACATTCGAGCTCAAAGTGGCACATTTCGATCTCGGGAAAATGAAGCGCGCCGCTCCGCGTCGCGCTTCATTTGCCTCCCTCGCTCGGAAATGTGCCACTTTTCGCTCGAATGCACACATCTTCGTATTTAGTAGATTTATCTATCGCTCTTCCAAATCAAAATATTAAAATAAATTTAGTAAACATGGATTCTATGTTCGAAAAACGTATTTACCATAGCAATGAGTGGAAGAGAGCGCAAAGATACAATAATCTCCTCGGTGCAAGCGAGAGGGACCGATTAAAATTATTCAACTGATTTTTCATCTAATTTATTGGCCTAAATTATTTTGAATCATGCTTAAAACCGAGTGTGCACATTCGAGCTCAAAGTGGCACATTTCCGATCTCGGGAAAATGAAGCGCGCCGCTCCGCGTCGCGCTTCATTTGCCTCCCTCGCTCGGAAATGTGCCACTTTTCGCTCGAACGCGCACATCTTCGTATGCATTGGATTTCAAATGATAAATTCAAATTTAGTTTAGTAAATATCGATTTTATGTTCGAAAAACGAATTTACCATAGCAATGAGTGGAAGGGAGCGAAAAAATACGACAATCGCGACAGTGCGAGTGAGAGGGACCGATTAAAATTAATTTTGTTATACCAAAGAAGTATAATTTTCAACGCACCGTTTTTTTTTAATCAGTTGGCTTTGTTCGTATTTAAATACTTATCTAACTTTTGAATATGTTATTATTGAGGTCTTACTTCAACAAGAGAACAAACATGGTAGATGAATTAACTCAAAACGTGTAAAAAAAAATTAGTTTTGGAAGGTACTTTGTATGATTGTTAATAGCAATCTTTAAAAAATCGGGTAACCATCTTTGGGTTTAAATAGGGCCCTGAATTTTTAATATGTTCTTAATAAGGCCTTATTGTAATAGGAAAAAATTAGGGTAGCTGTTATTAATTCAGAAAGTTTTAAAATAATTGACTTTTGAGAAATCCTATTAGTGGATGTTATTAGAAATTTTCAGAAAATCTGAATTTTATATTGAATATATTTTTGACAAGGCCTTATTTTAACAGGGAAAAAATTAGGATAGTTGTCATTAACTCAAAACGTGTGTAAAAATTTTAGTTTTGAAAGGTCCTTTGAATGATCGTTAATAGCAATAATTAAATATTTTCAGGTTGAAATACAATCCTGAATTTTCATTTTATTAATAGGGCCTTATTTTAATATAAAAAAAATTAGGGTCATTGTCATTAATTCAGAATTAATTATGTATTTATTGGATTTGTTTAAATTGATTTTTGGATTTAAAAAGAAAATAATAATGTAGGGTAACCCGACCAATAGATGAACGCTCCCCAATAGATGGACAAAAATTCTTTTCTTTTAATAACTAATTACGTCAAATTTAAGAATTAAATTTTTAAATAAATTTTCTGTATTTCTAATATATATATAAATATTACCTTGCTCAGAAAATTACGCCTCTTTGGTTAAAATGAGTTTGTAAAATATTGATTGCAAAACTAGAAATGCATTTGCTTTGTTCGGACTTCGATTGCGCGATGGAAACGACGAAGCGCTTTCGGCTATTTGCCGGTTCACGTTATAAAACATCGTTACGGCCGTTTAGGATAGTTTCCAATTCTTTGCAGTTAACATAATTTTTAATTTTATAGCAATAAGGCACTCACCGGCTCTGATGAGTGCACGTCGATGCTCGGTCGTTTGACCCGCGCAAAGTAGACGCACCGCAAACTGAATCTTTCGCTTGGCTGGAAGCCCGTAAGCCGACGCTGCGATCGCACTAAGGCACCCTTGCGCAGTGGTCGGGCGAATGCCGGCGCTCCGGCGACCGTCTCGAATTTGGAACTTTGTGCGAACTTTCATTCTAAACCGATTCCGACACTCTTTCGCACTCGTGACCAATTAAAACACTAATTAAACACAGTTAAAACACTAATTTGTGCCGTTTTGCGTGGCAGCGAGCGACGAATGCAGGTTTATTTATGAGCAACGCACAGGTCAGTGGCCTTAAACATAACGTAACCACTAGAAATTTTTGGCGATGTCACTACCTGTTTGGCATATCTAAAAATCAATACTTTGTAGGCTTTGTGAAAAATCAATACATAAACTCCGCCCCTTTACTGCGCAAATGTGCCTTAACTTATACGAAGCTTCAATACGAAGTGCTTCGTGAACGGCGTCGTGAAAAATCAATACATAAACTCCGCCCCTTTACTTAGCCCAAATATTCCATAACTTATACATAGGCAGCTTGAATACAACGTGCTTTGAGTGTAACATATGTGCTTCAAAGAATAATTAGGAAATTTAAATTATATCAGTCGTTAAAACATTTTTTTAAACGACTTTAATACATTACTTAAAAATTGAAAATGCAAATATGTGTTTAATTGTATTATTTATTTGAACTCTTATAAATCAATTTAAACTAGTGCGTGTACCGTAGCTGGCCCGCACGATTTTATTTAAATTAGTTACATTATTTGTTTTTGGTGTGTACAAACTTATAAATAATTATAAAACATCGGTATGGCTATTTTTACTTCAAAAATTACAATTTTTTTAAATCGTATGTTCTTACTTTATTTCTCTTAAGTGTATAATTAATTTTTTTTTCCGTCAAAAAATTGTCTAATAAATATTTTCTTAAGTAGTCATTAATTAATTAGTGAGTTAATCGAGTTGGAATTTATTTGTTTTTTTTTTTAAATTAAATTCTAAAAGTAAACAGAACATTTTATGCACACGTGCTTTGTTTTCGATTTACACGGTTTTTCATACAAAAAAAAAATATGTTAATTTACCCGATTTCGTCCGGAACCCATCTACCGTGTAAATAGGGGATGCGCCGACGTCACAATTTTTTAAAGGGGGCGCACTAACATACAGTTTGGAAACCACTGATTTAGATGATACCCATTACATCAGATTTAGGTAACAAGTACACGCATAACAGGTATGAGAAATATTTGCAGTTCAAGAATTGCTCGGGGGGCATTTTTGAAAGACACACAGCAGACGCGGCTCGCTTAATAAGGTCACTAATCTCGATGGACTACGCTCAATATTAACCCAGTACCATTTTAGACATCAAATTCGGCGTTTATTTTTCTTTTTTTTCATTCATTGAAGACCGAACGATTAAAACAATCGTACAGTTTTCCTTATGTAATTCTTTGATCAAATTAAAACGAAAAATTTAGAAAAAGGAAACGCGTCCAAACATAAAATTCTGATTATACAGTTACATATTGCTATATGATATGAATAGGCGAAAACGATCGTGACTTAATTACAAAATTACAGACTTACGTGCGTAGTAAAATTCAAGGTAATGGTAAAAAATTTTAATTGCCATATCAACGATAGCTACGCTCTCGAAAAACAAAGTGGCCTTTAAAATTGTTGAAAAACTACGAACTAATTTTTATTGTGCACAATAATTGTGGAAAAAAAACAATTTATTATTTTTAATGAAATGAATATAACTTACTGAGTGAAAATTAAGAAATAATTCATTTTTTTGACCAATTCAAAAAACAACATGAGCCCTTACATCATTTTTCAAATCGTAACTTAATAAAACAAGGTTAATAAAATCAAAGAGTTAATATTTTATTATATTTTTAATTAAATGTTATTAGGAATTTAAATATTAAAGTCATACTTCTTTTGGCGGGTAAAAGTATTGTGAATCGTGCTTAAAACCGAGTGTGCACATTCGAGCTCAAAGTGGCACATTCCGATCTCGGGAAAATGAAGCGCGCCGCTCCGCGTCGCGCTTCATTTGCCTCCCTCGCTCGGAAATGTGCCACTTTTCGCTCGAATGCGCACATCCTCGTATTTATTGAATTTTTCTGTTTATTCTTCACTTTTTCAAATCATAAATATAAATTTAGTGTAGTAAATATCGATTCTATGTTCGAAAAATGTATTTACCATAACAATGAGTGGAAGGGAGCGAAAAGATACGATACACTCATAAGTACGAGTGAGAGGGAATGATAAAAATTATATAGTAATTTTTTGTGGACAAAATTATTGCGAATAATGCTTAAAACCGAGTGTGCACATTCGAGCTCAAAGTGGCACATTCCGATCTCGGAAAATGAAGCGCGCCGCCCGCGTCGCGCTTCATTTGCCTCCCTCGCTCGGAAATGTGCCACTTTTCGCTCGAATGCGCACATCCTCGTATTTATTGAATTTTTCTGTTTATTCTTCACTTTTTCAAATCATAAATATAAATTTAGTGTAGTAAATATCGATTTTATGTTCGAAAAATGTATTTACCATAGCAATGAGTGGAAGGGAGCGAATAGATACGATAAACTCATAAGTACGAGTGAGAGGGAATGATAAAAATTATATAGTAATTTTTTGTGGACAAAATTATTGCGAATAATGCTTAAAACCGAGTGCGCACATTCGAGCTCAAAGTGGCACATTCCGATCTCGGGAAAATGAAGCGCGCCGCTCCGCGTCGCGCTTCATTTGCCTCCCTCGCTCGGAAATGTGCCACTTTTCGCTCGAATGCGCACATCTTCGTATTTATTAGATTTGTCTACTTTATTCTTCGACCTTTCAAATCGAAATATTAAATTAAATTTAGTAAATGATTTTATGTTCGAAAAATGTATTTACCATAGCAATGAGTGGAAGGGAGCAAAAAGATACGACAATACCGACAGTGCGAGTGAGAGGGAATGATTAAAATGAATTGACTAAATTATTGGCTAATTTATTGATCTAAATTATTGTGAATTTGATTATTTGTTTATTCAGATATGATTTTTTTTTAAAGTTAACATAAAGAATTGGGTACTAACAATAAGAAAACTTATATTTTTTTTAGTTCCCAGTTAATAAATAATTACTATGCAATCAAGGTAAATAAATTATGAAACAAATTAACTGATAAGTGAAAAGAATAACATAAGTTTATTCTTCAACGCTTTGCTGTAATTCTTCAACTGAATTTGATTTTTCATTAACTTTCAAAGCTACTCGCAAAAAAATTCTGTTTTCTGGCATTAATTTATTAACAATTACTTATTTATTGCATCTTTGTTTATCACTCATAACATTTACAAATAGAGAAAATTGGTGGTCAGAAAATAAAATAAAAAACTTATTCGGTAAGTGGGTATAAATTTTTATAGTTTTATATACAAAACGCTTCAAAATTGAATAATTTATTATTATTCAATTGAAATTAAAGCATTAATTTAAATTTTTTGAGAAAACTGAGGGAAAAAAGATTTAAAAACAACTAGAAGCTGCATACATATTTGAAAAAAAAAACATTAAATATAAATCTGATTTAACATGTGATGCCGCTTGCTTTTAATCTATTTGCACTAATATTCAAAACTTTCACCGACATTTAATTATGTAATATTTTTAGAGCCGCAAAAAAGCATTTAAAAAATGCAGAGAAGTACTCGGGCGTGTCTCAAAGCAAATTTACCTAAATACGAACTTCAAACACCGTTAATTTGCAACATAAAAAGCTTTTACCACAATTTTCTTTCCTTTTCTTTTTATGTTCGCTATTAGTTCCATTAATAATAATTTTGAGCAATTTCTCTAAACGAGTTCCGAATTTAAGTAGTATTATTATTTTTTTTTAAATTTCTAGCTGTAACCATTATTTAAGCCACATTTTTCGTAGTCTACCATTATTGGGTAAAAAAACGTTTATGTTTTTTTTTCGTGTATGCAACAATGTCACAGTTAATTTTGCCTCGTAATTTATTATAAAATAATTATCTTTGTAATATTGATTACATTTAAATACGAAGGTTACTTTGATCCTTCATGGTTAATTATTGTTTTACGCTTTGTTGAATTTTAAACGGATTGTTTTTAAAGTTTGAAATTATGTTGTTGTTTTTCAATTCAAATTTATTAAATCGTCGGAAACATTTAAAATTTTTAAAGCATTCATTTTTTCGCGTCCAATAATATACAGCGGGACCTGGATAGCTCGAAGCTCTTTAAGTCGTTGACGCCCTATATACAGGGTATCTCGATCATTGTAACTCGAACAAAATATTAATTTCTTGAGGTACTATGGATACATGGTTTTGCCACTCATGGCTGGAAAGCGCTATGTTTACCCATTCCACTGTTCGGCGTGCGTAAATTACGATTTCCGCACGCAATTGACAACAAAAACCGCAAAATTTAAATAAAACACGCAAATCCATGCTAGTGCCATCTCTAAAGCGACAGAACTAAAATTATTATTATTATGTCTGCATAAATGACAAAAAATAGTATGTGAAATTGGTACCGTTCGTTATCTACTGCAAAATGAGAATAAATAAATAATACAGTGGAACCTAGATAACTCTAATTTCAAGAAAAATGCTAAAAATTACAAATTAATGAGTTTTCAGTCTTTTGAACTTCGAGTTGTCAAATAGAAATATGTATTAATAGTACCTCGTAGGGAAATAATGTTTTTTTGGCGTTTCAAAGGCTAAATAATACGAGATACCGCGTATTTAGGTCTTCATTGGAAGAAAATGGCTTTTTTCTTTGTTTTACCGAGGTTCGAGTTATCCGGGTTCCACTGTACCACACTATTATCCTACATATATTTTTAATTAAATGTTATTAGGAATTTAAATATTGAAGTTATACTTCTTTTGGCGCTTAGAATTTTAGTCGGCAAAGAAAGTTGTGCGCGCACAGGTAAATTGACAAGAAAGTAAATTAATTATTGTAAATCGTGCTTAAAACGGAGTGTGCGCATTCGAGCTCAAAGTGGCACATTCCGATCTGGAATGAAGCGCGCGCCCGCGTCGCGCTTCATTTGCTTCCCTCGCTCGGAAATGTGCCACTTTTCGCTCGAATGCGCACATCCTCATACTTATTACATTTATATAATTTATCCTACGCCCCTTCAAATCAAAAATTTGAACTTAATTTAGTAAATATTGAATTTATATTGGAAAAAGATGTTTACCATTGCAATGAGTGGAAAGGAGCGCAAAGATACGATAATCTTGTCGGTGCAAGTGAGAGGGACCGATTAAAATTATTCAACTGATTTTTCGTTTAATTTATTGGCGTAAATTATTGTGAATCGTGCTTAAAACCGAGTGTGCACATTCGAGCTCAAAGTGGCACATTCCGATCTCGAATGAAGCGCGCCGCTCCGCGTCGCGCTTCATTTGCCTCCCTCGCTCGGAAATGTGCCACTTTTCGCTCGAATGCGCACATCTTTGTATTTCGTAGATTTGTCTATTTCATCCATCACTCTTTCAAATCAAAATATTAAATTAAATTTAGTAAACATTTATTTTATGTTCGTATTTACCATAGCAATGAGTGGAAGGAACCGAAAAGATACGACAATGGCGACAGTGCGAGTGAGAGGAAATGATTAAAATTAATTGACTAAATTATCGTCTAGTTTATTGACCTAAATTATTTTGAATTTAATTATTTGTTTATTCAGATATGATTTTTTTTTAAAGTTAACATAAAGAAATGGGTACTAACAATAAGAAAACTTATATTGAAGGAAGTATGAAAGCTTATAATTTCTTTGAGTTCCCTTTTAATAAAAATTAAAATATTAATCAATTAAAGTAATAATTTTACTCTATAAATAAGGTAAAAGACCTGTTATTGACACTGACCCGGTTTCTGACAATTTCAACTTTACTTTGAATTAATAAAAAGAAAATTACCTCAAATTGATAAATTAATTTTTTCAAAATTAAAATAAATTCATCGTGTACCTATTTGATGACGATATCAGTTACAAAAAAACACTCACTTAATATACAATAATATTTAACCCAGAGTGACTGTGAAAGCCATTTTTTGATTATAGTCTAAGCAATTGACAGAAGAGCGTTCGATTATTGAATTAGTGATTTAATCATCATGTAAGTATAAAAATATTATAAAAAATATATGGTTCGATTAATAATTAAGTACTCTCTATTTTTAAATATTAAAACATCATAGTAAATTATATTTTATTATTAAAATAAGAGTGTCAATAATGAGGCTCAATTTTATAGGTATGTTACAGTTATTGACACTCAAATTGTAACCTATGTTATGTTTACGTATTTGTTTTTATAATATTTAATTTTATTATTTTAATTATTTTAGTGTTGAAAAAATTAACATTTTATTTATAATAAATGATACATTATAACAAATTATGTTTGATTATAATAAATTTAAATTTTATAGTGTATAACCTAATAAAAGAAGAATAATTTTAACATTTGGATTGTCAGAAACTAGGCAGATGTCAGTGTCAGAAACTTCAGCAATAAAAATTTTAAGTGTCAGAAACTGGGATTCAAATATTATTTTTTAAAACATTAATTTAAATTATTAATCTGCTTAAAATAATTATTTTACGCATATGACCTTTTCTAGAAATCGTGAACTTATATATGAAAAAAATAATTAATTATTTAAAGTAAATTTTTGATAAGTTATCCTGTTATAACCTCATCTGTCACTCCTAAAGTGTCAATAACTGGATCTTTTACCTTAACCTTTTCAAACAAAAAATAGATCTAATTTATTCTATTTTTAATTTTTTGAATTGAAGAATAAAATAATAATATTGGCAAATCCAATAAATACGAGGATGTGCGCATTCGAGCGAAAAGTGGCACATTTCCGAGCGAGGGAGGCAAATGAAGCGCGACGCGGAGCGGCGCGCTTCATTTTCCCGAGATCGGAATGTGCCACTTTGAGCTCGAATGTGCACACTCGGTTTTAAGCACGATTCACAACAATTTAAGCTAATAAATCACATGGAAAATCAATTGAATAATTTTATCGGTCCCTCTCACTCGCATTCACGTTATTGTCATATCTTTTCGCTCCCTTCCACTCATTGCTATAGGTAAATACGTTTTTCAAACGTAAAATCAATGTTTACTAAATTTTTGATAAGTTATCCTGTTATAACCTCAGCTGTCACTCTTAAAGTGTCAATAACTGGGTCTTTTACCTTAATTGCTATATAATCAATAATCAACGTAAATAAATTATGAAACAAATTAACTTGAGTTATCCGGGTTCCACTGTACCACCATATTTTCTTACATATTTGACGTTTGTGGTTTTCAACCAACTTTTCATACCATTTCCCATAGAAGAATCGAAAGATTTTCAATCAGTTTCTTTTGACCAAAAATAAGTCTTAAAATGACAACAAAAAATTCAAAACCAAAGAAAAAACAACATGGACGTTACAAGCTCATTGTTCTATTCAATAATACTTTGTGTAAAAAAGTGTGTTTTTTTAACAATTCAAATTGTTAATAAATATCGGCGGTGACATGTGCATAAGTTCGTGATAAAAGTCCATAAACTTCTCGTACACTTTGTACATATTGATTAAAAGTAGGTACAGACAGACAGTATGAATCATCCACCCTCATAACTTCTTATCGGACCCATTATTTACACGAAAAACGTAGCCTAACTGTGCCTTATCCACTTTTTAACATAAACACCGGCCGTGCCGTACGTACTTAACACTTTTACTTTCGAAAGAAGCAAACGACCTTTTCCTCAGTTATTATGCCATTAAAATCGCAAAGACCTTGAAAGTGCTCCCATTCGATCGCAATTACTTTTAAAAGAGGCCCTTTTGCTGCTCATAAATTACGCGTTTGTAATTACCTAATTGGTCGTTTGCCCTAATTATTCGCTTTATTGCTTTTTGTGGAATTTGAAAAATTACCACCGATTTTTGTTAGGAATTCCAGGTTACAAAACCGTTTTTTTCTTAAATATACGTAGCTGTTCTTATGACATTATGGAAATCGTTTTTGATTTTGAATAATTTACAGTTTCGCAGCCAACATTTTTCTTCTTCGATTTTTCTGCCATTTACCACTTATTTAAGCGATCCCTGTAAGTTATTTTTGTATTAAACTTTGCACTTCCTGCAGCATCCTCCGTTAGTTTTTTTTTTAAGCTGACCAAGCTTTTATTGACCTCAAAGCGTGCGCCTTTTAAAAACTTCCATAAAACAATTACCCACTTGAAAATTGAAAAAGTTCAAATTTAATGGAACCGTATTTCGAATTTACGTCACCGATTCTAACATAAAATTACATTGTATAAACGAATTTTACGGTCCACCGAGTCGAGATTAAAAAGTAATTGCGACACCATTGTTTTTCCTACAATTAACACACATTTTTTTATCGCAAGATTAATTGCTTACCCTAATAAAAGTTTTCTTGGGAAGATCGTCGAAGTCCTCCATAAAAATATCCGATTTTTTCTCGCTCATTTTAGCAGTGATTTTTGAGCGCCACTTTGGTGAACATAACTGCACGATTCTATGGTTCGCTTCTTCTAAACTATTCGCGCCTAATTTCTTTTCTTTCACATGGAATATGTATTAGTTAAATGAGTCGGTGATTTAATACGCGAAAGCATAACAATCGTGTGTAATTACAGCCTAAGTCCGGACCTTGCGCGGAACTGTGATCAACAATACCTGTACACCTCCACCTGGGCATGACCTACCCACCTTTTGATTGAACAAGGTGACTGCGCACGGGTTTGATAAAACTACTATACAAACTTTTAGCGTAATCTTATCTCGACAACCTCGCCACATTTCGTTTGGAATTCTTCGTAAATTAATTGAAATTAAAGGCCTGAACGGTCGTCGTTCTAAAGGTCGTTAAATACTAGGATCGAATTAATTAATGATTTTTTTTTAGTCGGCGAAATTTTCTGAGAAGAGATTTAAGTGTACTGGTTCCTAGCCACAATGACGTCTTGATCATCGAGGTAACTTTGATTTACGTTTTTTGAATCACCCTTTTTTTTACAAACGGCACCAAGTTGGAAATCGAGCAAAAAATTAATAAATACCCTGAAGATACAGTTATCCCCCGATTTATGCGGTGGATCGGTTCCGGGGAAAAAGAAAATCATAATATATTTCTATGGAAAACCGTGTAAAACGAAAACCCAGCAAAATGTGCATGAATTGGTCAGTTACAGTTAAACCTCGATAGTGTGAACGTGTTTGTCCGAAAAGTTCGGTTCATACTAACGAGGAGTCCGTACTAACGGGGTGCAATACCATCGAGGTTTGACTGTATTGTTTTTTTTTTTTAATTTTAAAAATCAAAATTCACAATTGCATTTGTTTTAAAAGTATTATCACGTTTTACTTTTTTTGCGATTTGTGTGAGGCACCTATCCGCACTGTAAATCGGGAGTTAACTGTATTTGAAATAAATTACTATTTGTATGTAGGGGAAAGTGGGGTAGCCCCGGACAGTGGGTAACCGCGGACATAAGACAAAACAAAATTTTCATACCTAGCGTCTTCCACTAGCCAAATATTGACTGATGCTGACCCAGTGCCTTCAATCAGCACAGCAAATTTATTAAAACAGCTGTCACCATTTCCTGATGCAGCAAAAAAACGTTTGGCAACGAGAGCTCGAAAAACCCAAAAAAGCAAAAATTCTAACATCTTCACCATTTAAAAATTTTTTAGAGAAAAAGCAGAAAACTACAAAAAATAAAATTGTCAAAGCAAAAAAAAAAACAAAAATTGCAAAAGAATATTGATAACAGACAAAAATATTCAAAGTTTTTCCAAAGACCGAGAGAAAGAAACTGAGTGCAAAGACTGGACATATGACAATTGTGTTTATATAGATTGTTTAGATATTAATTATTTTTGTTGTTTGTAATGCCAAAAAGCAATTAGCCCACTAATAAGTACTAGTCCGGGGCTACCCGCCACTTTTTGTATTGCCAAAAAATAAGGTCAAATTGGATTGGCCATATTTCCTAAAAAAACAAATATATCATTACAAATTTTTATGTCGTATAAACTTAAGAGTCCCTACTTTTGTTTTAAATCACAAAATATAAATAGATTTATTTATTTATATTTTTTATTTGCAATTCTTTCAAGTGTCCGGGGCTACCCCATCTTCCCCTACATACCTACATATAAAACTAAAAATAATTCCTTTTTTCAGATATAATACCAATGTCACCCAACGAATTGTTTTAAAAAATCATTAAAAATTTACATCTTGTATAGCTAAAATGTAACAATTTTTTCTTAAATTTTTTCATTTTTAATTGCGAAAACCGTGTAAAAATATAGTATGTAAACCAAAAGATATGTGTTTTAACCCTCCGCATACTAGGTGACTAAATGTTACATGGCATATTAGGTGGGGTTTGCCATACCACGAAAATAAAATGCACAAAATTGTACTTTATGACAGTTAAATGATAAGAAATATATTTTATTATTATTTACTAAATTCAATTAAAATTTTCGATTTGAAGGAGAGCACGGTAAATTATACTAATATAATAAACACGAGGATGTGCGCATTCGAGCGAAAAGTGGCACATTTCCGAGCGAGGGAGGCAAATGAAGCGCGACGCGGGCGCGCGCTTCATTCCAGATCGGAATGTGCCACTGAGCTCGAATGACACTCAGTTCTAAGCATGATTCACAACAATTTAGGCCAAAAAATAGATGAAAATAAGTTGATTAACTTTAATCGTTCCCTCTCCTAGCATTCACGAGATTTTCGCGTCTTTTGCTCTCTTCCACTCATTGCTATGGTAAAAACGTTTTCGAACACAAAATCAATATTTACAACAATTAATTTAAATTTGTGATGTGAAAGAGCAAAATAAATAGACAAATGTAATAAATACGAAGATTGGGATTAACGAAATGCACATTTCCCGAGAGGCATAGCGCGACGCGACGGCTCGTTTCATTAACGTCATTGAGACAAATTATTCATCACATGATGATATGTTTAACATGATCTAAGCATGATTCACAAATTTACCAAAAAATAGATGCAATAAGTTGATTAATTAATCGTTCTTCACATTCACGAGATTTTCGCGTCTTTCGCTCTCTTCCACTCATTGCTATGGTAAAACGTTTTCGAACACAAAATCAATATTTAGAAAATTAATTTAAATTGTGATGTGAAAGAGTCGAAGAATAAAGTAGACAAATGTAATAAATACGAGATGTGCGCATTCGAGCGAAAAGTGGCACATTTCCGAGCGATAGGGCAAATCGAACGCACGCGGGCGCTTTCATTTTACGATCAAGATGAATGTGACACTTAATAACGAATGTGCACTTCGAGCGAAAATGATTCACAACAATTTAGCCCAAAAATAGATGCAAAATCAGTTGATTAACTTTTAATCGTTCCTCTCCCTACCATACGAGATTTTCGCGTCTTTCGCTCTCTTCCACTCATTGCTATGGTAAAACGTTTTTCAAACACAAAATCAATATTTACAAAATAAATTTAAAATTGTGATGTGAAAGAGCGAAGGATAAAGTAGACAAATGTAATAAATACGAAGATGTGCGCATTCGAGCGAAAAGTGGCACATTTCCGAGCGAGGGAGGCAAATGAAGCGCGACGCGGAGCGGCGCGCTTCATTTTCCGAGATCGGAATGTGCCACTTTGAGCTCGAATGTGCACACTCAGTTCTAAGCATGATTCACAACAATTTAGGCCAAAAAAATAGATGAAAAATAAGTTGATTAACTTTAATCGTTCCCTCTCCTAGCATTCACGAGATTTTCGCGTCTTTTTGCTCTCTTCCACTCATTGCTATGGTAAAAACGTTTTTCGAACACAAAATCAATATTTACAACAATTAATTTAAATTTGTGATGTGAAAGAGCGAAGAATAAAGTAGACAAATGTAATAAATACGAAGATGTGCGCATTCGAGCGAAAAGTGGCACATTTCCGAGCGAGGGAGGCAAATGAAGCGCGACGCGGAGCGGCGCGCTTCATTTTCCCGAGATCGGAATGTGCCACTTTGAGCTCGAATGTGCACACTCGGTTCTAAGCATGATTCACAACAATTTAGCCCAAAAAAATAGATGCAAAATAAGTTGATTAACTTTAATCGTTCCCTCTCCCTACCATTCACGAGATTTTCGCGTCTTTTCGCTCTCTTCCACTCATTGCTATGGTAAAAACGTTTTTCGAACACAAAATCAATATTTACAAAAATTAATTTAAATTTGTGATGTGAAAGAGCGAAGAATAAAGTAGACAAATGTAATAAATACGAAGATGTGCGCATTCGAGCGAAAAGTGGCACATTTCCGAGCGAGGGAGGCAAATGAAGCGCGACGCGGAGCGGCGCGCTTCATTTTCCCGAGATCGGAATGTGCCACTTTGAGCTCGAATGTGCACACTCGGTTTTAAGCTCGATTACCAAACGTCCCGCTTTAACAAAAAAAATTGTTCACGTTAGTTATACCCCACCTAGTACATAGAAGGTGAAGTATTCAAACAGATTACAATTGAATTCTATTATAATTTTGACTTTTATAATTATTATTAAAAATTATCAGTGATACATTTGAAAAAAAATATAGAAAAGAGCAATTGAATCTTTCTCATAATATTAGCAAGTCCTGTTTGACATTTTAAATAATAACATATTGCACTATTGAGTATTTTTAGTGTGTCTCACTGTATACTGTAGGTAATTTTTTATTACTGTAGTAAAATTTGTAGCCGCAAAAATTTTAAACAATTTATGAGATAAAGATCGAAAATAATTACAAAAGCCATTAACCATTAAACTATTTTAATTACATTACAACTCCAAATGTTCATCATAAACAAGTAGTAAAATACCAATTGTTCATTTTCTACAATTTTTCAAATAAAACAACAACTTATTTTATATCAAATCGGAGTAATTATAAAAATCTATGCAACGACCTATTTCATAAATACAACACGCATAAAAATTATAATACAGTAGGACCCCTGTTATCCGGGGCTCTATTATCCAGGATTCCAAGCTATCGGGGTTCCGAGTGCTCAATTATTTTTGTAAGGCGGTTTTTTATTTTTGACACCATTTATTAAAAATACAAATGTATGTACAGTCGAACCTCGATAAGTCGAACTAAAAATAATTCGAGTTACCAAAAATTCGGCTTATCGAGGTTCGACTGTATTTGTGCATACATATTATAAATTAATATAGAACGTTCGTTTCTTAATAAAAATGATGTATTTTACACAATTTTTCTTAATTAATCTTCTCGCCTAGTCAATAAAAAATTCTGATTCGTTTATCTGAGATTGTTGATTATCCGTGAACTCCCCTTCCCATCATTGCTCCAGATAACAGGGGCCCTACTGTACCGCATTAGTAAAAAACGCATATAAAACAATTTAACAAACGACTTTCAATTTAAAACTAAAAATCAATTAAAATTGTTCTATCCGAAAATTGAACATTGATCAGTTATTAATGATACATTGCGCATAAAAATTTCATGGTCTAATTGTTTCAAATGCGCTTCGATCCCAAATTGCTTTCGTAATCAGTAAATTATTTAAATCGAATTTTGAAATTGGCTCGGCCACGCAGCTTTCACAAGTGCCCCAAACATGTCGAGAAAACCGAAAAGCGTCTATGCGGTCGTGAACTTGATCAAAAATTTTTCTAAACTTTTCGGCATGGCTCCTTACGCGATTCGCGATCAAAAGGGCACGCCCACGTTGGAAATTCGCAAAAAAACCATCATCAACTACTCGATTATTGTGTGTAGGTATTTCTCTAAGCGTTTCTTTCAGAATTATAATTGGAGTGCAATTATTTTAGGTATAAGCGCGACGACGATGTACGCTTTTATGAGTTTAATACTTTTGAGACATAATCAGCGCTATTTTTCGCAAGTAAATAAAGTCGTTTTCGTACTATACACTTTAAGAATTTTAAGTGGATTGATTACCATTATTTCGATGTATCGAAACCAAGACGCATTGATTTCAGCATACCAACAATTAGATTCTTTTGACACAAGAAGAAAGTCATTCAAAGAACACGATTATACCGCAGTGTACAATGTAACAATATTTTTGATCCTTTCGGTGTGTTTCCTTGTGATAGGAATTGAACTTATTTATTATTATATTATGGAAGAAACGTTGGAAGTGGTCCTCTACGATTCCTTTTCGAACGGCTTTCAATTTTTAATACATTTAATTTCTCTGTTATATTTCGAACTTTACGTTGTTGTGCTCACAAACGATTTTAAATTCGTCAAGTTGATAATAGAAAAATTAAATCATTCGTCAAAAAAATCGAATCAGGCCCCCAGGAACGCGCAAAGTACCATAAGGGCCATTTCTTTTATGTACGACGATTTGTGTAAAGGCGCATCGCACATTAACGAGGTATTCTCCTTTACACTTTTTGCACTAATTAGTTTAAATTTTATGGAGGTTCTGCTTGGTCTTTATTTGCTATCAGATAAAAATACACGCGACGCTAAAGCAATTTTTTGGACAATCTTTTATGCTCTGCAACAGTTTTCCATTTTAATACCGCCAGGAACCGTCGAGGCTGAGGTAATGATATTTAATTTCGGCTTAGGAGCTTATTAAATTAATTTTCAAGGCGAAGGAATTGACGAAATACCTTTCCGAAATCGAGTTGGAAATGGAAGAAGCTTCGTCGAACGAGGTAAATTGAATGATTCGTCTCGTCACGAATTAATTCGTATAATTGCAGAGAAACAATTTCCTTTTGAGAACTTTGCATCAATCCGTGTCGTTTACTGCTTGCGGATTTTTTCCCATTTCGATGTCCGCAATTATTGGGGTATGTTGAACTATTTTAAACGAAAATGGTATTACTCGATCGATTTACTTTCAGCAATTTAGTATTAGCATCTCCTTCTTATTGTTTATGTTCCAAATAATAAAATAGGTCGTTGTCGCAAACAATTCTCTTATTGTTAAAGATCATGCCGAATTATTGTGTGGCACTTGAAATGAGGATTTTTAGAAGTTGCATAATACATTAATTAATTGTAAGGTATAGTAGTTAAATTGTGCTACTAGGGTTTATTTGCAAGTTTTCTAAGGGAGAGTATGGCACCAACCGTTGTTTAGATCACTTCAATAATTATTGAAAATAGTAAACAAAAAACAATATAATGTATGTGTATATTTTTATTTATTTATATATAGTAAGCGTCTTTCGAGTTTGTCGTGGAATGTGATAACGTTCGGGCACTCAAGTACTGAAATATCTGTGAATGTAGTGCCATCTATTGTTGAGTAGCTAATATTAATACTTGAATATTTCCGCCTACTAGTGCTTTTGCGTAAAAACGCATTTTCTCAGGGATAACACCTATTTAGATAAACCTATAAAGTAAAACATTATCTAAACATAAGATTTCATCTAAATCCATGAAGCCGTTTTCGAGATACAATTATATATACCAGAATTGCTCACTTAACGATATATAGAGGGTACAATCAGAAGCAAAAGTACATAAAATTAAAACTTCGTTTTAATCACGAAGTAAACCAAACAAGATAACAATTGATTTAATTAAATAATAAAAGTTTGTGGTAAATTCATAAATAATTATGAACGACGTTATAGGTATGAAAATACCAAAAAAACGCACAATTAAAAAGACGCATTTAATTAAAATTAAAAGCGCACTTATAATACTAAATTGTTTAATGGGCGCAAAATATTAATTGTGTTATAATTCGCCTTGTTAACACAATTTCACAATTTATCAACCATGTTGATAAATCTTTCTCCTTGCGTTGAAATTAAGAAAAGCTGAAAGTTGGGGAAAAATGCTAAGCCGCCCTCTTCTGCAACCCTTAACTCGATTATAAGTTCAATGTGTGATAACAACGAAACAAAAATCTTATTTAGAATTGCAGCATTAAAAATCGAAAAATCTAAGGGTGCCCCAATGTCCGAGCTAGCGTGGCCATGGGGCGGCACAAGTTTACAAAAAATACACAATATCACATTTGTACAACAACAGAAAGATGGCCAGTCTCAAAGTTAATTTAAAAAAGTTATTAATCATTTCAATTAACAACAATTCATCGATGGAGCAATTAAGGGCAAAACTGGCCTGTCCAACTGCGTTGCACGCAAAATGGATTGAACCCAATAAATGGACATGTTGCTCTCCTCTCGAGTTTTCGAAGTTACAAAAAATACAAATAAAAATGGCGAGGGGGCAAAGGGTCCTTACGAAAGATAACATCGCCGAAAACTCGAAATTTGAGCAACTTCCATTTGCAAAAACTTAAGCGATTTTCGCTGTTTTTGCAGCTTATTGAGACAATCAAACAAAATGAGAAAACTAGCATCATGAAAATGCGGACACTTCCAATTCGCCATGTTTTTCAAAAAAAAAAATAAATATTGCATTGGTGTTTCTGGTTAAAGCAAAAAAAAAATTTCTATAATGTTCTTATATTTTATTTTGAATGAAGATCTTACTATCGAAGTATAAAGTATTGTAACCTCACTTCAAAAATTTAACAGCTTATCTATGGACTCTTTGTTGCTGTAAAATGTTAATTTGATATTGTTACATAGAGTCCTTTACAAGATTATATAAGATGTATTAAAACCTCTCATATTTTGCTACGTTCTTCAATTTGTGCAAACTTCATATGTTATAAATTAATTATCTCTAAACAAAATGATATGCAATTTAGAAATAATGTAACTGAAATCTTCTTGAAGAGATAACAGGCATTGGATTGCAATTACTTTGTAGATAACAAAGTGTCAAGTCGTCGCCATTTGAACTATATAACATCTAATTAAAAAAAATTGTTTTCTTCTTGTGAACGAAACTTTGTTTATAATTTTTAGTGTATGTTTCAGTTGAATGCCATTTAATATGTTCACGAAATCATTTAACTTCGTAAATTAATTTAATTTTCTAATTAAAAGTACTGCAAATAACGACAGCACAATATTTGTTTTGATTAATTTATTTATTTCATAAACAATATAAATTTTAGTTTATATTTTGATTGTCTTTGCAATGCATTTTATTGTTATGTAACTTTGTCCCAAACTTTTGTAATAAAATTATAGAAATCTGTAATTCTAAAAGGCTAAAATTTGAATTGATACATCCACAGTAGTTAGAAAACAAAATACGAATTCAAATTTTAATAAAATATAATTTTTATCAAATAATTCAAATTTTATTTAGACAATTAAATATTTCTCAATTTGAAGTAAGTAAACATAAAGCAAATCATTGCAAAAAAAGCTGTTTAAACAAAACAAGATCTTTATTATTGTTTAAATTTTTAGTAAACAATTTAAAATATAGATCAATGCATAACCAAAATAAAATGTTCAAACATTATAGAAATGATGTACATAAAACCAATGATATTAAAAATACTAGGAGTCTCAAAACTTCAACCCTGTGTTTCAATTTTGGATTGGCTGAGCAAATGGCATTAGCAAAAGGTAAATTAAACTAAAAATCATTGCATTTAAAAAACAGTATAAATGCCATTCACCACAACCAGCGACCAAATCATTTCATGTAATTCTCAAGTGTATTATTTTAAATACTGATTAAAGTAACTATTCTCAAAAAAATGTAATTTCGAAAAATTATAATAAATCTAGCTGAGTTGGAAAAACTTTTCAATTGAACCTAAATAATTCATCTTCCAGAAAGGCGCAATTAGGATGATTTAACGCTATCGGCGCTCCACACTAACACTCCCGACTATCCCGAATCCCGTTCAAATCTGAAAGGTAAGCTAACTACAATAAAATAGCAAGCTAAAAGTTTTAAAGACTCCTAAATACCAGAAACACCACCTGCAATAGTAAGACCAAAATAAAACTCATGGGAAACGGCGTCTCAATCCTCTTGTCCCTCGCTGGACGGACCTACCTTGATGTCCTTTATGTTAAAGATGATTTCACAATGTGGGGTTTGGGCTAACCACTATTGCATTCCTTCCTCCTCTGCTCCTTCCCCATCCGGGAACTCCAGCACATCTCCAGCAACAGCACTTTGGCACTTTTAAAAAAACGCGCGTTTTTTATTTAAGAGACCACTACTTTTACTGGGAGGGTAGTCATACGGTTAAAGACCTACGATATAATTACGGGTCCCGCACTCACTAACGACGAAGCTTTTGGGCAGTCCAGCTTTGCACGACGATTTCCACGAAAAACACAAAAAGCACGCGGGCTCCACTTTCTGAAAAAAAAAGGCCCAAAGTTAACTGAAAGAAGTGGCCAGCTTCCCTCAGGAAAAAAACAATCGATCGGATGTCCCAGAAGTAATCTTCCTAGCATACAATTCATGATATATCCTGAAATAAAAGCATCTCGTAATCCTGGTTGTAAATGTCTCTTATGAACGGCAGAAGAAGAAGGTTCCGTCCACAGGACCTACAATAATAAATAAAAAATTAGATAAAAGTTTCAAATGACTAAAATGCAGAATTCATCAATAATAAAAAGTAAGATAGACATTTTAAAATCGATTAAAAAAAAGGTTAATCCAATTCTACTGTAAGTCTTCATTAAACAACATATTCCTCAACAATTGTATAAAGATTGGGAGATGTTATCACAGCTCTGTAACTAAAAAAAGTTTGGTTTTAATAATGTGCATGATTCAAAAGAAATATTGCAGCTTATTGTATATGTAGAGCTACGTTTATGAGCACCATGAGTTTGCGTGCTCGATGAAGGTGCTGGTTACAGGTTAATTTTCGTACGTCAGCAAACCTAGATAAATTTCTTCAGGCTACAATCGGTCATTTAAAAAAAAAAAACCAGTCTTGTTCGAGTAGGCATACTGTAATTAGGTGGAATTTTTAAGCAATATTGTGACCCAATTCGCAATGAGGCACCAGCAATTGCTATTAATGGCCAAAATGAAGCCTCAAAATTGGAATCACATTGTTAAACAGGATTAGGTATTAAAAAATGTAATTTTAAATATATTTAACCAGCAGATCAAATACTTGTTGATTAATGATACCTACAAAAGAACAAATTAGATTTTTTAGGACCCCTCATAGGATATGAAAGGATATAAACATTTTTGTTTATTAGATTCTATTATTATTGATTTTTAAGATTTAAATAACTTTGTTATTTAAAACCAACAATATATATAACCAAGAACGACAAATCTACAAAATTACTTTTTAATAGATCCAGAAGTCGTTTGTTGGTTGTTGTTGTGTGCATAGAATACTAAAAATCATAGAAACGAACATTAAATTTCATAAAACACAGTTGCAATTAAAATTTGTTATGTTTAATAATACCTGAAATAGATGCAATCGGGAAGTAGGCTGATTTTTCAATTCTAATAACCTCTTATGTGAAAATTAGTAAATTGCATCCCCCGATGAAACCATGTACGACAATGTGCTGTTGTACATATCACAATTAATAAAATGAGTCACATTGATTTGCTTCGAGACTCCTTCTAAATGTAGAATAGAATAATTACAATTCTAGTTATAAATGTAATTGATCTAAAATTACCCCATAATTATTTCCAACAGAATGGGATGTAATCTGTTAAGAACACAAAGTATCCATCTTTAGTCAAGAACGGTTAATCCGGTTGTTTTATATTTCTTTCACGGATTGTAAATCTTCATCGTATCGTAAGATTACAAACTCCTAGTAAGAATCCTAAAACAATCAAAACATCATTTATTTCTAATATAAACAAGCTAAGAAGCACTACAAGGCACGCATTACTAATCAATTATATCAATCATAACATTTGTCTAAAAGCAAGTAAATATCTTAATTAGGTTCAATACCTTCGTTTAAAAAAGCATGTTTAATATTAATAACCGTAACACAAAGGCAACTTATGCATACTGAATATTACCTATTTGATTTCTAATCAACTTCAATAAGGTGTTATGTTTATAATAAAATGAAAACCCATTCGCTAAGTTACCATACTCAAATTAGTAAAATACAAACAACCAATTGCACTAATAAATAATAATCATAAACAATTCCACAAAATAATAAAATGACATTAGTAACTTACTGAGTTAGTGATTTTCAGTTTTTATTTACTGCCAACCCAAAAAACAGACGCCAGCTTCGAAGCCAATTTGATGACTCATCGATGTTCAATTTCCATGGATTTTCAAAGTCAATTTTCTTCCACAATTCATGTTTTCAGAGAATATGAATTAGTTCCATCGTTTTCCCGATATTATAAAATATAATTGCACATATTTTTGGAAACACTTTTTTAATAAATTTGTAAATTAAAAAAGGCAATTTTGCCGAAACGAAGAACAAACGTTTCACTACGAATTATACACCGGTACTGAGCGGAAGGAGGGATGAAGCTCGTATTGTTCCAGAACCTTCTAGAACAATGACGAACGACTCGAATGCAATACATCGGTAATAGTCGATAAGCTGTTTCCGGCAAGTTAATGGCTAACTTTTTAAAATTTAAAAGTAGACATTAAAATTCTGTACCTATACAAATGACTTATGTACATAAATTTTTAATTCATCCTGAGTTGTTAAAAAAAATGGTTTCATGTGGTATTTAATTAAAAAACGACTTAATAATTTTTCTATATTTTCTCCATTTTAAAATTAACACATATGTAAATGTTTAATTGAAATACATAGTTCAACGATATACATATCCTGAATTTAAAACATACTTAATATCTAAATTCAAAAATGCAATTTAAAATAAAAATAATTTTAGAATCTAGTACAAAATATTGATTCCAGATTAAATTAAATCTTATTAAACCCCAGCTTTTGCTTGTTTACCACGTCTAACTGATCTTTTCTGATCAAATTTGCCACTACCCTTCAATAAACCTTGTTTTCTCATTGCATTCAGTTTAAAGTTTTTTGCTTTAACTTCATTTTTTGCATTTGGACCAAGTTTTCTTCCAGCCTTTGTATACATTACATTGATTCGTCTTCCACCAATGAATGTGTGATTCAGAGAAAGTGCTTTCTAAAATAGAAAAAGATATAATTTATAAAAATTAGGTAAAAATGTTTTGTGCAATTACCTCGTAACTTTCCTGGCTTTTCAGTTCAACGTAACCAAACCCTTGTGGTTTATTAGTATCTTTTTTTGTAGGTATTCTGACATCGACTATTTCACCCACTTTATTAAAGTGTTCTTCTATTTCGTTTCTAGTCGCTGTATATGGCAAGTTACCTACAAATACTACAAATCTCGTCATTTTTTCCTTTTCATCTTGATCATTTTGAATTTTATTCTGTCGTTTATCTTTTCCATTCATTTTTGCTACATTTGCTACTTTTGAATCTTGTGCAGGCTTAGTTTTTTGATTAACATTTCCCAATTCTTCAGAATCATTTGATTCGTCATCATCATCTTCATCTTCCTCATCTGATCCCGATTCTTGGTCCTCTTCCCCTGCATCATCAGAATCCTCTTCTTCTTCGGCATCTTCGTCTGATTCCTCTTCATCAACATCTTCATCTGAAGATTGTCCCTCTTCCATATCTTCATTCGATTCTTCTGAATCATCTTCCTCTTGTTCATCAGCAACGTTTGGTTTTCCTTTTTTACTAAGCGGAACAACTTTAACGGGCTTATTCTTTCCCCCATTTTGTTTCTGAGCAGCAGCTTGCTTTTGATTAGGATTTTTCTTATCAATTTGTACGTTCGTTTTTTTACCTGGTTGATTTGCGTTCTGTTTTGCGACTGCTTTCTTGGGTTTATTGTCGGTTTTCTTATCGGGATTATTTATACGGACCAACACACTCCTAAAATGTCTCAGTTTTTTCATAGTCGTTTTGCTCTTTACTGCCAAACTCTCAAGTTGTTTGATTTTCTCTTCAACTTCGACTTTGGCTGATTGATCACCTTCAAACACCTTGACGACAAGATCTTTGTGTTTTTGTTTCGACAGTGATCGTCTTTTAAGAGATTCGGCACGTCTTCTCTTATGTCGATTGAGGGATGCGCTTGATTTTTTTGCATCGCCCTCAGCTTTCTGTGGTGAATTCTTCTGCGGAGTGTTGGGTTTCTTCAGAGTTTTATTTTTGTTACCTGGCTGATTTTTCTTCGTGCTGGCATTCAAGTTGGGCACGTTCTTCTTTTCTGAAACCGCTTTTCCAGGTGTGCCTTTCTTTGCGTTAGGAGTAACATTATTGGCGCCACCAAATTTCTGTAATTTTGGTGATTTGGGAAAGGGGGTGCCTGGGGTTTTTTGTCCTTGTGGCTTGGGCGAGAACAATGGAGTGCCACCTAATTTAGCTTTCTTTTCATCCTTAAAGGAGTTATTCTGACCATCAGACGATTTACGTTTATTAGCAAGCATTTTCTAAAATAAACACGTTTTGTAACTTTACAGAATATTATTAAATATTGTACATGCTTTTACTAATAACTGCAAGTGCACCATTGTTTATATGTTTAAATGTAATTACTAAAATTATTTACCAATAATTGTTGAAGTACTTCGTATTAAAGTTGCACGTGGTGAATGCTATTCAACACATTTTTTAACAAGAAATTGAGGTTAAGAAGAAAAAACCATGCTGGCCAATTGTAGAATTTGCGCGAAATTTAAAACTTTGTGCGCATTAATAATATGAAGTATAATTTCAACTACTTATTAGAAACTCGAGACAAATTGGATAGTATTATTTAATAATTCACAATAAAATGTTCTTAATTTATAACAGCGTTAATATACTCTTTCAATATCAACAAAAATAGTGATCTATTAAGGAGCGTTAACAATTAATTGATCAAATTATTCACAATATTTGAACAATGCAATACATATAATATTTTCTATATTCTTATTTTCTGCGGTGTAAGATTGCTAACATTTTATGAATTTAGGAACACAGTATTTGCATCTACGAATGATGTGGCGAAATTAGGAATACGAAATAGAATTAAAAATGTAAACTAAGTGCTAGAACTATAAATTAATTGCCTTTGATCGCGTATTTAAATATCACAAGACATGCAATTAGACCTACAAATATATTGTTCTAATTGTGAATGGTCGATTTTCACGATAAATATGTTTGCTGACTATGTTTAATTTAAAACGATGGAGTATTCCTAAAATTAGGCCAATTCATTCTATCTGTTTTAATACTACACAAAAATAATTATTTATCTTACATCTAATCATAAATATTTTTGAATTCATTAAAATATCACACAGCAATAAATTAATGGAATAGTATGATCGTTACTAAAAAAATAATGTGCGTCGATTTAGAAATTTAGGGTTTCTCATTAAACGATTAATAATTAGAAACCATTCTCCAAAACTATATATACACATCTAAATCTGTCGTCCTATGGTATGTTTATACATTTTCATTTACAACAATTTAATATATATTTAGATTAATATTAACAATTTTAGTTAAAATAGATTTATATTATTTATAAATAAATAATTTACTTAGGAATGACGATACGTTAAAGATATTGCTAATGTTTCATGTAAATTCTAACAAATGCTTGGACCGAAAATTAAAAAGAAAACAATTCTTCTAAATTGGAATGAAACTATATCTTACATAATTACACCTCATTGCTCGAGTAATTTTTACTAGTATATCTTAACATATTGAAAATGTTGCAATTCATTTTTAGTGTTTTATCCTTAAACAATCGGTTACTCACACTTTATCATTTAATTAAAACCAACAATGTTAATTACCTAAATTTGATGAATACCTACGTGGTTTATCATAGTACGATAATACCATTGTATATATAATACTTATATAATACTTATATATACAATGATAATACTAATAGAGGCATTATATCTTTGACACCAGCACTACAAATTACATCTAGAACTATTTTTACCTATTTGTACATATTGTGGTGAATAATTATGTAAGCGCCAAGCAATTTACAATTTTTCTAACATTGGTAACTTGAGGACCTCTGGTATTTCGATGTACTCCAAACAAATTGCAGATGGATTAAATGGAAATATAACAGGATAACAAAATTTGATATCCATTAATAGTGTCTGAAAAATAATTAGTGTTAATTTGTTCTTCTCAGTTAGTTAAAAGCTCTTGTGAACGTTTATTATTAAATTTTAAACACTAAATAAATAAAAAAATATATTTACCTGTTGATCGTTGCCCTGCGATCTTTCCTGCAACTTATTTTGTACTTCTTTAATAAATGAAGCGGACACACGTTGCTCATAGTCATCCACAGGTGTATACAAGTTCAATATTTTGCAGATTTGTAATGGAGTCAAAGCGCTACACATTTCACATATACTATCAACGTCTTCTTTAGTCTTCCGTGTTTGTAACAGATGAGCAGCTTGAATAATCGGTTGCAAAGTAGTTTTAATGGTCGGTTCCTGAAACAGTTTTTATTAAGATGTATTTGGATACGTATCTATTGAACTCACATCTAATTGCTTTTCACGTATCCACATTTCTAAATGCGATAGATTATGTCTAATTTGGTAGCCCTTTGACCAATGGCACAATTCTTTTCGTAACAATAAATTATTCAGACTAGACGCACATATGAAATAGAATACTTGTTTAAAAATTTGAGAAATAACTTCCGTATCGACTCCATAGTAGGATAGTTTCTAAAAAGATAGAATTAAATAAAGTAAATGGTAAAAATGGCGAGATATACCTTATAATGACTAGTTAATTCGTGTAACAAGGTATCAGTCGGTTTTTGTGAAGTTGGAGTACCAGCTAAATCTCTTACACTACTTGAACGAACACGAAAGCCACTCAATTTACTACCACTTATGCCTTTTATTTCTTCATGTTCCAAAATTGCGGGGACAATTAAGGGTTGCACTTTCTCTGACGTCGATTTTACAATACCTATATTTAGAAGCAAAGCATGTACTTATGACTTAAATTGAGTATTACAATCGAACCATTTACCTTGATAAATCCAAATAGCTGTATCTGATAATAATTTTCTATATTCTGAAAGATCAAAGTTTCTAAGAGACTGACTATTTTGTTTCGTGGTATTCTTCTTCTGAAATGTTTTCTCTCCACTATACTGCTTCATTGTATTCACTAATCTGCGATTTATAAATTAAACAATTAAATTAAGGAACTAATATGTTACAAGGATTATGAACGCAACAATTTTTAAAACATGACACTTTTTCTAAGAATGAGTATGTGGTAAATGTAAAAGTCTTTTATAGACGTTTGAAAAACTCATGACTACGCTAATGCGCGAAGGAGGAGTTATAAATCAGGAAAGAGGACGAGTGGTGAAAATATACTACCCAAATCAAAAAGTTATACTGAAGTTAAAATGCAATTGTCTTGAAAAAGACAGATTGTTTTTAAATAAACGTTAGCCAAGAAAAAAATCGAAAGAAGAAATGTAAATAAACCACTATGCAAGATCTTCACGCCACAAGAACAAGGATAAAAATAAACCCATATTAAAGCGAATGTTTCTAGGTTGAAGAGTAGGTAGTTTCTTGTGTAGAAAGGGTAACCCTGCGTGTTTTGGTTCTTCGCGCAATGTTCATGAGTCTTTCAAACATCTATACACTATATTTACCTTAAAACATTCGAAAGCCATAATGTTAAAGATTCGAAATCCTCTTGTCTCTTCCTTATTACTTTTTTCACTGAATTTATAAACGATGACAGCAAGACTCTAACTTTATCTTCATCGTTGATGTAGTCTGTATGTCGAAGACACATAAAAATAATATAAGCGGGTAATCCAGGAAGCAAAGTTATGGCTGTGCGTGGATTAAGTTCTAAAAAACAATTAATTAAAGTAATTTTACTCTTAAATACAGTCTGTTTTAAGTCATGACTCTTACCAACAACCAATTTCTTCATAATTGAATCTTCATCTCCAGATTTGAAGGAAAACATTCCCAAATACTCGGTCTCTTTCTTTCTTACCAGAGGAAGTCTGTTGTGTAATGTAACGTCATCTTTTTTGTCATCCCCTTTAACAAGATTATCGTCAAATTCTAATCCCCCTTCTTTCAATTTTCTCGTTAGTAATTTAATTTGTTTTTGGAGTTTCCTCACGGTTTCGCTCAAAGTTTCATTTTTATCGTGCAAATCTAAGTTTTCGGTAGTTAGTCTTGTGATTTCGTGTTGCATGAATGCTTCAGTCTGTGATTGCGGAGAAGTCGACAAATTGGCCGATAATAATTTCTGTTGTCTCTCATTGTCGTCGCGTAACTTCTCAATTTCTAATCTAAATTCTTTTTCGTACGCTTTAAACTTAGCTTTCTCGTCCTGAAGCTCCAGTTCTAATTGTTTGTTTATTGTCTTTTGGGTTTCATAGGCCAAAGCGAGTTCGCCATCTTCGTTTATGTATTCTCCTGTAATAAATGGCGTTGTTTACAATTTTTCAAAAAAATTTATTAAGGTCTTACCAGTTTTTGATCGGCAGCTAACGATCGACTTCATGTTATGGGTTTGGTTGGCCAGAACGCCTTTAAGTTGAATAATTTCTTCGTTCCTTCTTTCTAGTTCTTGTTGTAAGTTCGTCAAGTGTATTTTTAGTTGATCCAAACCTTGTCCATCTTCAATGCTCGTCGTCAGTTCCAATAACTGAGCTTTCAGCTTCGAGTTAGAAACTTCCAATTGAGATATGCGGATCGCGTCCTCGGCTGCATTTTGAGCCTTTTCCGTTTTTGGAGAGCTTTCGAGTTCGTCCAATCGTTTTTGTAACAAATTCTTGTCACGTTCTGCATCTGCTAATTTGTGTTGAAGTTGTAACACCAAACCCACATCTTCTTTTAGTTCTGAGTTGGTTTTCTTCTCTTTATTGACATGGTTTGATCCTGCAATGTTTAGTTTAATAATTTATTCGTTTTAATTGTTTTTTTAATGGTACCTTCGTTCCAGTTGATGTTATCAAGTTTTCCTCGGATCGAAGCCGTACTAGCTGTGGATTTGACAGAATCGTAACCATGGTCTTCGGCGATATTTGTTGTCGAAATCGTGTTTTCATCGATGACTGAGCTCACATCGCTAATATTTCTCGAGTGAGAGGGAAGACGATGATGAACCTGTTTCTGCAAGCTCTCACAGTGAAGTTCGAGACAATGATATTCCTGCAGCAATTTTTGATAAGCTTGTCGATCGCTGTCGTGCTCGTTTAACAAAAGGTCCTTCTCTTGTCGAATACGTTCGTTAAAGTTGTCTTCTACGCCCTTTTGGTTCGTTAACACTATCTCATTCATGTTGTCTATTTCTTTCCTCAATTTCATAGTTTCCTGGGTCCACAACTCTTGTTTCATTTCTGTGTCCAATTTGAATTTCTCTTGTTCGTGTAACAAGTCCATTTTTTCGTCTCTTTCAATTCTCACTTCGTCTTCGAGTTTCGCTATCAACTTATTCCTTTCATTGAGTGCACTTTTCATTTCCACTTCTACACTTTTAAAGGCCGTTAGTTTATGTCTGTAAAAATATATGGATTACATTTGATTCCGTTTTAATGGAAGTCCTTAAGTACCTTAACTCAATAACTTCGTTCTGATAATTTTTGAGTTCGTGATTGCTTTTATTAATTTCTTCGATCTTTTGTTGTAGGCTAATGATCTTGTTCTCGAGCCCTTTATTAAGAGATTTGACGTGTTCGATGGAACGTGCTTGAATTTTGAGTTTTTTATATTGTCTTCGAGCTAAGAATCGCCTGATAGCTGATTGACATATAACGATGTGATGTTGCTGTTTCTTGCAGTGCTTTCGAGCCAAGTAGCCCCGCATGTGTTTTTGGATGATGATGGCCTAAAATCACAAATGTTAGATCAGTCAGAATATTTTATACGTCAGCGTAATTAAATTAAAAATACCTTTGCGTTATATTTAAGTTCCATGAATCTTTTCCTAGCCAAATAGCCCTTGCAGTACCTCTGCAAATTTTTAACAGTGTATAAGATGAATTTATATTGTTTAGCCCGAAGATAGCCTCTAACATAACGTTGAATTGTAATCGCAGCCCTATTCCTTCGTATTTTTTCCGCCAGTCTAAAAAAACGTACAATTAACACTTATTTATGAGACAAGAAAAGATTTACCTTCTGGCCAAGAGTCCTCGTCCATATCTTTGAATGTTTCTGATCGATTTTTGTAGTTTTAAATACTTTTTTCTACAAATGAAAGCTCGGACGGTGCTCTGCATGATGATGCAACAGCGTCTCAACTTATCGGCCCTCAATTTTTCCAAATAGGCGACCTGACCTGCCCGAAAGAAGATTTTCGTTTTACCAAATTGATACTTGTCGGGAATTTTGATATGTTGTTCTAAAATGGTCTGGCACGTAAGTTTCAAATTTTTGGGATCTATATCTTTGAATTTGCACAAGACTCGATATCGACAAATAAAATCGAGATAGGTCCATCGACTTGGAAAGCCGGCCGACGAAATGCGAATGGTCTCTAAGACACCGCAAGCTCTTAGTTGTTGGACGGCCCTTTGCGGATTATAAACGAAAGGTTGTTTTTCGTCGTTGGGCTTGATGCATCTCACATAGTGCGGTGTGGTGGCATTTAAGGTGCCCATTAATAGATTTAAGGAGTCTCGGAATTGGGAGCCGACTGTCTTCTTGTGTGTTTTTTGGCTGTTGATGGTTGGTTTTGCTGATACGACTTTGAGCTTAACTTCTGGTGCTTTGTGAGGATCTTCGCAGAACAGTCGCCTTATGAAATCGTTCTTGCTACATTTGATTACTGCTATTTGTTCCTCCATCACTGTGTCTCTGTTTTTTTCTAAGAAACCGCTGCTTTCGTATTGAACTTTGTCGGCGAAGTGGTTGATGATGAAAGCGGTGGTTCCAAAGCGAGCTTTGGCAAAGTGTTGGTATTTTAGACATTTTAGGTATATTTTTCGGTCCATGAGCCATCGGTGCCTTTGGGCATCTACAAAAGAATTAGAAAATAATATAAATCAAGTTTTACAAGTTTTATTATAACATTTTTATAGTTTTATCTACAAAAAGCTTCAAAAATTAATAATTTATTATTATTCAATTGAAATGAAAGCAATAATTAAAAATTTTTGAGAAAACTGAGAGTAAAAAGATTAAAGACTATTTAGAAAAATCAACAAGAAAATGCATACATATTTAAAAAAAAAACCTTAAATATAAATTTGATTTTTCATTAACTTTCAAAGCTACCCGAAAAGAATTTCTCTTTTCTGCTATTAAATTATTAAAAATTACTTATTTATTGCATATTCGGTTATTTGATTCCTGTTAAAAATACGGTTCTTACAATTTAAAAACTTTTAAATCAATTTTAAATCAATTAATTATAGCAAATATCAATTTTTTGTTAGAAAAACGTTTTTACCATAGCAATAAGTGGAAGGGAGCGAAAAGATACGACAATAACGTGAATGAGAGTGAGAGGGACCGATTAAAATTATTCAATTGATTTTCCATCTAATTTATTAGCCTAAATTGTTGTGAATCATGCTTAAAACGGAGTGTGCACATTCGAGCTCAAAGTGGCACATTCCGATCTCGGGAAAATGAAGCGCGCCGCTCCGCGTCGCGCTTCATTTGCCTCCCTCGCTCGGAAATGTGCCACTTTTCGCTCGAATGCGCCCATCTTCGTATTTATTACATTTATCTACTTTATTCATCGCTCTTTCAAATCAAAATATTTATTTAAATTTAGTATACATTGATTTTATGTTCGAAAAACGTATTTACCATAGCAACAAGTGGAAGGGAGCGAAAAGATACGACAATAACGTGAATGAGAGTGAGAGGGACCGATTAAAATTATTCAATTGATTTTCCATCTAATTTATTAGCCTAAATTGTTGTGAATCATGCTTAACGGAGTGTATTCGAGCTCAAAGTGGCACATTCCGATCTCGGAATGAAGCGCGCGCCCGCGTCGCGCTTCATTTGCCTCCCTCGCTCGGAAATGTGCCACTTTTCGCTCGAATGCGCACATCTTCGTATTTAGTAGATTTTTCTACTGTATCCATCGCTCTTTCAAATCAAAATATTAAATTAAATTTAGTAAACATAGATTTTATGTTCGAAAAATGTATTTACCATAGCAATGAGTGGAAGGGAGCGAAAAGATATGACAAACACATGAATTCGAGTGAGAGGGACCGATTAAAATTATTCAATTGATTTTTCATCTACTTTATTGGCTTAAATTGTTGTGAATCATGCTTAAAAGCGAGTGTGCACATTCGAGCTCAAAGTGGCACATTCCGATCTCGGGAAAATCGAGCGCCGCTCCGCGTCGCTCTTCATTTGCCTCCCTCGCTCGGAAATGTGCCACTTTTCGCTCGAATGCGCACATCTTCGTATTTATCATATTAGTATAATGTACCGTACGCTTCTTCAAATCAAAAATTTTAATTTAATTTAGTAAATATCGATTTTATATTCAAAAAATGTATTTACCATAGCAATGAGTGGAAGGGAGCGAGAAGATACGATAATCTTGTCAATGCAAGTGAGAGGAAACGATTAAAATTATTCACGGCTGGTAACTATTAAATATTAATATAAAAGGGCTCAAATCATAACAGGCGCTCTATTTTCTCTTCCTAGAACTATTTAACATTTGATATAGAAAAAAAGTTGATTTTTTAAACTAGTCTAATCTACATAAGTTAATTCTCTTTTTTAATTTATGTTATTAATTACTTTTTTGATTTTTAATCACATTTTTTGTAAATTTACCCCCTGGTGAAAGTGACCGTTTATAACTGGACGTTTAAGTGGTTACTTTATACAGATTCCACTTTATTTAAGTATTTTAAAAATTATTAAAAATAATTACATTAATATGTAGCAGAATTTACAACGTATACATCATACTTTACATAATACGGCCATATACTTATTGATTACGCTTTTAGATAATGAAAAAATGTAATTTTAAAACACTGCAAAAGCTTCTGTAAATTTTGGGTGCTGGATTGCCTGAACTTTGCAGGCCTGTGCCATGACAATTTAAAACTATCCGAAGCCAATCTGCAGTGTTTTTTATAGATCTGTTCACCACTAACTTCGTCCTACTTACTTTACACTCTTCATCTAACAGACTAAGAATCCCCAATTTAGCTTCAATCAGATCGATACACGGTTGATTATCGTAGAAATCGATCATTTTCCATTCAATTTCCTCCTTGATGTATTCTTCCTGCTCCAATTTGAACACGTGCAAGTTAAATTGTTGCTGCAGCTTTTCGTTGGCATAATTAATGCAAAATTGTTCGAACGAATTTATTTCGAACGTTTCGAAACCATAAATATCTAAGACGCCTATGATTTTGTGTCGTGGCACGTTCGTTTCCAATGCTTTGTTAATGATAATAACGATCCAATTAAATAATTCTGCATAAATATGCTTGGCTAAGGCATTTCGAGCCATGATCGCTTGTTCAACCGACATCGGTTTCAAAATAATATCGTGCAACGAGACGATTTTTTTCGTACACAGCCATTGTCTCATTTCTTCCTTATCTATTTGTAAAAGTTCAGATAATAGGGCTAAGCTCTTATCCTTTGCCTAAAATTAAATGGTTAGTAGAGAGTGACTGGCGAAAGTAATGTATTTTGTCTTACAGGGATTCCACTACCTTCTTGGTCCTGTTCCTTGTCCGAAGAGATAACAGCTTCCACTATATTAATATTTCCAAGGTGAAGGATGGCACTAATTATTCTAAATATCTCGTGTTGCTGCAATTCGGAAAATCCCAACATTGTTAAGGCATTTACAGTGTCTTCGAAGGAATTCGAATCGTTCACTCCATCAATGTAAGGGCTATCGCCCTGATGAAGGTAATTAAAATATTTTTGTTCGTCTAAAAATAATTGATTTTAAATAAAATATGCAAAAGCGAACAACAAAACAACGCACTTAAGTGCAGGTGTGGTAACTTGTCGCGTGCCGCACATAATTGATAAAAAATATGGTAATTTCTTTCGCCGGGCGCTTGGAAAACGACCCTCGACTTTTCCAGCAGGTAGGTCCTCATCGAAGCCCCCATTATATGGTACTGTTTGTTGAATTGCAGCTCTATGAATTTTCCGAAACGCGAGCTGTTGTCGTTGCGGGTCGTCTTGGCGTTTCCGATGGCCTAAAAGAAGTTTTCTGTAAATGCTTGCAATGGGAAAAGTTAATAGATTCGCACTTACTTCCATAATGGGACTGCTTGCTAAGACTTTCTTTTCGATTTGCGTTTCCGTCGCGCTTCCACCGACCGTGGCAAAATATCGCATTGCGTATTTTGCTGATACGGTCTTTCCGGCACCGCTTTCGCCCGAAACTATGATACTTTGGTCCCTTTGCTCCCTTTCTAGTTTCGTGTAGGCTTCTTCGGCTACTGCAAAGATGTGTGGATCGAGGTCGCCCATCGCTTGTCCTCTGTACGCTTGAATCGTGTCCGTATCTTAAACATTAAATACAATATTAAAAATTACAGTCGAACCTCAATAAGTCGAAGGTCGATCAGCCGAATTATTGATTTTTTGTATCCCTTCAAGTTCGACTTATCGAGGTTCGACTGTATTTTAAAATGGCTATTCAGAAAAATAATTTAGTAAAGTGTGTTTAATTACACCTAAGGTAAAAGACCCAGTTATTGACACTTTAAGAGTGACAGATGAGGTTATAACAGGATAACTTGTCAAAAATTTAATTTTAATAATTAATAATTAATTTTATTTAGTGATTAATTGTTGCGTTTTTTGTAAACATACCTATACCTAACAATTTGAGCAAGTTTTTTCCTGTTAAAACGGGACGCTTTGTAATCGTGCTTAAAACCGAGTGTGCACATTCGAGCTCAAAGTGGCACATTCCGATCTCGGGAAAATGAAGCGCGCCGCTCCGCGTCGCGCTTCATTTGCCTCCCTCGCTCGGAAATGTGCCACTTTTCGCTCGAATGCGCACATCCTCGTATTTATTGAATTTTATAAATCAAACTTTTTTCCGATCAACAAATTTAATTTAGTTCAATCAATATATCGATTATATGTCGGAAAACGTATTTTTACCATAGCAATGAGTGGGAGAGAGCGAAAAGATACGACAATTTCATAAATACGAGTGAGAAGGAATGATAAAAATTATTTAACTAACTTTTCATCAATTTGATTAGCTAAATAATTGTGAATTGTGCTTAAAACAGAGTGTGCACATTCGAGCTCAAAGTGGCACATTCCGATCTCGGGAAAATGAAGCGCGCCGCTCCGCGTCGCGCTTCATTTGCCTCCCTCGCTCGGAAATGTGCCACTTTTCGCTCGAATGCGCACATCCTCGTATTTATTGGATTTGCCTATATTATTATTTTATTCTTCAATTCAAAAATTAAAAATAGAATAAATTAGATCTATTTTTTGTTTGAAAAAGGTTAAGGTAAAAGACCCAGTTATTGACACTTTAGGAGTGACAGATGAGGTTATAACAGGATAACTTAATTCAAAAATTTACTTTAAATAATTAATTATTTTTTTTAATATATAAGTTCACGATTTCTAGAAAAGGTCATATGCGTAAAATAATTATTTGAAGCAGATTAATAATTTAAATTAATGTTTTAAAAAATAATATTTGAATCCCAGTTTCTGACACTTAAATTTTTTATTGCTGTAGTTTCTGACACTGACATCTGCCTAGTTTCTGACACTCCATATGTCAAAATTATTCGTCATTTATTAGGTTATACACTATCAAATTTAAATTTATTATAATCAAAGATAATTTGTTATAATGTATCATATATTATAAATAAAATGTCAATTTTTTCAACACAAAAATAATTAAAATAATAAAATTAAATATTATAAAAACAAATACGTAAACATAACATAGGTTACAATTTGAGTGTCATGTAACATACATATAAAATTGAGCCTAGTTATTGACACTCTTATTTTAATAATAAAATATAATTTACTATGATGTTTTAATATTTAAAAATAAAGAGTAGTTAATTATTAATCGAACCATATATTTTTTATAATATTTTTATACTTACATGATGATTAAATCACTAATTTAATAGTCGAACGCTCTTCTGTCAATTGCTTCAACTATAACCAAAAAATGGCTTATACAGTCACTCTGGGCTTAAATATTATTTTATATTAAACTGATATCGTCATCAAATAGGTACACGATGTATTTATTTTAATTTTGAAAAAATTAATTTATCAATTCGAGGCAATTTTCTTTTGATTAATTCAAAGTAAAGTTGAAAGTGTCAGAAACCGGGTCAGTGTCAATAACAGGGTTTTATACCTTATACCTTATACCTCGCTATACGATCGTTCTTTATAGAGCATTTTGCTTTTACGGTTTTTTTAGTTATGCCCCTTTTTCGATTTACGGCCAAATGTTTCGTTATACGCCCAAAAGAAATCTGTACTGTTGGCCATCTTCTGTTCAGTTCAATTGATTCGTTATACGGCTTTTCGCTTTATGGCCGTCTTTTCGGGAACATATTTAGGCCGCAAAGCGAAGTATGGGTGTGCACATATTATGATTAAAATTTTAAATTAGCTTATTTGGAAAATTATTGCACTGACAAGGGAAGTCCTCAAAACCAGTGCCGGATTAAGGCCGCTCGGGGTCTGTAGCAAATGTTAACAAAAGACCTTTGGTTTACTATAGCACATTTACAAAAAATTTTTTCGTGATTCAATGTTACCAAATTAATATTAATTAATTTATTTGTCATTTAAAAAAATGTTTTAAAGACTGGTATAATTTAAATTTCTTAATTGTTTTTTGAAGCACATAAGTTACATTCAAAGCACGTTGCATTGAAGTTGCCTACAAGTTAAGGCAAGTTTGCGTCCATAAAACGTTAAGTAAAGGGGCGGAGTTTATGTATTGATTTTTCACGAAGCCTTCAAAGTATTGATTTTTAGATTTGCCAAACAGTTAGTTATATGTTCTAAACATTTACAGTGGTTGCGTTATAAGCGGAATGTTGTGCATTTAGAAATAAGTGTTTTTTGAGATATTTTCATAGAGAAAAGTTTGATAAGTTATAATTATGTTCTCAAAAAAGTAATACACATAGTACTCAAACTTTTAATTATGCCTACTTTATAATGTCATGTCCAAATGCGGTATTTTTGAATTGGAAGACTCGTTTTATAAGTAACAAACTTTCTTTTAGTCTTTTTCGGGGAGAAAAAAAAATTGAAAATAGATAAAAGGTATTTAAATACAGTTTTCACAGTACTCGCCAAGCTGAAAACGCATTAACTCGAAATTTTTTGCATTTTCTTTGAAATTCGACTTTTCCAGGTTCCACTGTACTACGATTTACAGAGAAGTTCACCCATGGCACATATAATGGAAGACTTTTTTCCTTATATCGCATTTTCGATCGATTTTGTGAATAGCAAATTTAACAACAGGCATTATTATTTTCTAAATAGTCCATTTTTGAATATACAGGTAGCCCACGGCTTCCTATAACACGCTTGTTATAGGAGGGTTACCTGTAGTCGAATCCATGGAGGTTTTCATTTCATACACCTCACAAACAGAACCAATTTTCATGATTTTTTTGTCAAATTGTATTGTATTACTTAAAGTCGGCAACATTTCGTGCAAATAATTGCTTTGTTGAAACAACATTAAAATTAAACTATAAACAGCATTTCATCGAAGCAATTCTTTTACAATTAAAGAAAAAACTATAGTCCTACCAATTTCTTCGTAAAAGCCATACGCAAAAACAATTAAAATCTAATCGTTAATTACTTAAAACATAAATTAAGCAAATAAAACAAATAACGATCCTCTTAACTAGAAATATAAACATTTCCAAATAAAAAAGCACGAAGTGAACGTCGAAACCATAAGACGATCTTAATTGAACTCGGTCCACAAAAATTCGTAGTACAAAAAATCCAAACTCAAACCAGTTTTTATTACACGTAAATACATCCTGAGACCTTTCATGAGTCCCATTCGAAAAGACGAATTACAGTAAAACCTCTCTTGAACGGACAGCGCGGGACCAACAATATTGTCCGTTGTGGAGGGGCGTCCGCTGAGGAGAGGTATTAAAAAAATGAGTAACTAGAAAATAGATCGAATATAAATCTAATTAAAAATTAATATTATATGTGTTATATAGATACAAAGAATTAAAAAATAAAATAGAAAATAAATGAAATATGTCAAAACTAATTTAATAACTTGCTAATATTTTATATTAATTAACTTTAATAAAAAAAGTAATTTTTGTTTGTTTTTTAGTTTTAGAATCCACAATTGCCTTCTCACGAAGCGCCAACACTACATAAATTAAATTTAACTAAACTTCCTGGAAGGTTTTAATGTAAGGCGAGTTTACTATTTACGGGTAGATAAAAGAACTTGTTTTATAAATAAGAAATACGTCAAAGAAACAAAACTAATCCTCAAAATCAATTTACAGGAGACTTGTGTTGTTGTGTATAATGGAACAAAGATATTTTAATCCTTCAGAGCATTAAACGACGTTTTTTCAATTTTATGGCTTTGTAGGGGAGACCGGGTATGGTTGTGTCACGGGTAGGTTGTCACAAAAGCCATAACAGCAAACCTAATGAATTAATAAATTTGTTTACCCGTGTCAAAGAAGCCCGAGCACAATACCTCCTTGCGTACTTCACTTCAATTCGCTCTGAAATAGCGCAAAAGAAATATATGCGTTCGTTTTTTTTGTACAGTGAAAGTAATTTTTTGTGAATCTGTTTTGAGTCTCGTAAGCATATTTAAATTTTGCATAGTGATATACTTTTTCGTGTATTTATGATGTTTAAGATATGCTTCATGATATCATTCATATGGTTTCTTAAATGACCATTGATTTAAATTTATTTTGGGAGTTCATTGTCTAAAATTGTTTTGGGGAAAGTTGTCTCTAGTTAACGGGGGCTAGTTGTCACATGTGCAAAGCAACACCATAGATATGTGCGGCCCTTTTTATTGGTTTCTAGGGGTTTTACTACATAAACGATTGGCTGTAATTATACATTTGTCATTTTTGTTACCATAACCTAAGTTCGTTAGATAGAATAGGTTAGAAATACAATAGGTATTTGTTTTCCCGTTTTGTATTTTACCTTTTATTTAGCGGGTGACTACCTAACCCAGACACTATGACAACCATCCCTGACACGGGGTTAAAAGTCGCACTTTTCTTTTTTCATAAAAATTCTAATATGTTCTCTTTAGATAATGGTAGAGAAAAAGTTTTTATTTTTTCTTAAACTAGAATAAATACACTATCTATTGATATATAAATGTCATTGATAAATTAAGACAATGGGCTCTAAAAATACAAAAGAAAAAAATTGTGACTTCCAACCCCGGTCTCCCCTAAGTGTCCGTTTAAGAGAGGTAAAAGTGTTTCTTGGTGACCATAATTAGGCTGTCCGCCTCCGTTAGAGGGGCGCCCGTTGAAAAGGGGGCCTAAATACATTATTTTCCTATACTTTTTGTCGGCACTTTTTAAAATTGTCCGTTGAAGAGGGGTGTCCATTAAGAGAGGTTTTACTGTAATTGTAATGCTTCGCCATACTAAATCATTAATAGATCAAGACGTGAAGCTTTGTACTATGTACAATAATTTGATTAGGTCGTGCTATTTGTCTTTCTGCAAAAAAACAGTCGACCTACCATAGATAGGCAAATCGTCGTAGGGATTAATGGCCACCAACACGATCCCACAATAGGTGTAGATGTCTTTGTACTGGCAAAATCTAACTTGCAGATTGTAGACGACGGCGGGCTCGTGCAGATACGACAACGAGGTGAGATCATTTTCGCCTATCAATATCGAAGGGTTCCTTAGAAACGGTAAATCGGCTTCGGACTTGACATTTAACGTTTTCACTTCTTTGTCCTCGTCCGTCCGCACTTGGAGGGTCGGTCGCTTCGGCGAATAGTCCTCCACCACTTCGGCGCCCTCCCAGACCTTTTCGGGGTGCGGGACCCACACTTTCGCACCCTAAAATTAAAAGAAAATTTAGTCGAAACGTGATCTGTAGCAGTTCCAGGAAATAGATTGTTTTTATAAAATAAAAGTTATTTAATATTTACATAGGAATTGTACAAAAGAAATTGCCTGTGAAAGTGAGTTGAATGCTTTCGACCTTTACGAGTAACTTGACTCATTTCTAACATGAGAACGTTCCCTTTCTTTGGTTCTTTGGCAGGTTAGAAAGGTGTCCATTGTTAGTTTTTGTTGATCCTACGAGGATCGTATTTTGAGTCACGATTGCCATTTAGAACGGAATTTTGAGCCGCATTAAGTTCTATTGGAAACGTGTTTCTTAGGCAAAAGAACGCAATGTTGCAGGAATCTCGCGATTTTTTTTACGTTTAGAAATCTGTAGCCGTTTTAATGCACGCGAAGTACTTTGCAGTGATTTATCTGACTGTTTTTTATTTGAAAATAACGTTACGTTTGTTTAAAGCGAACTGGGGGGCGCGTCACCGCGGGGTGTCGCGGAAATGGGGTCCAAAGATTAAACAAAATTTAATTTTTTGTATTAATACGTTTTTTCCATTTATAAATGTACTGTATTATTTTATAAAATACCCTGTGTCCTCTTTTACACGCTAGTTCTTTTACACGGTTTACAAAATTATAATTTTCAAAATTTTGAAACATGAAAATATTTAAAATTAATATTTTGACGGCGATTACAATTTAAAAACTTGGGTAAATTTTAAATCGATTAATTATGACAAATATCGATTTTATGTTTAAAAACGTTTTTACCATAGCAATGAGTGGAAGGGAGCGAAAAGATACGACAATAACGTGAACGCAAGTGAGAGGGAACGACTAAAATTATTCAATTTATTTCTCATCCAATTTATTGGCCTAAATTGTTGCGAATTATGCTTAAAACCGAGTGTGCACATTCGAGCTCAAAGTGGCACATTCCGATCTCGGGAAAATGAAGCGCGCCGCTCCGCGTCGCGCTTCATTTGCCTCCCTCGCTCGGAAATGTGCCACTTTTCGCTCGAATGCGCACATCTTCGTATTTAGTAGATTTTTCTACTTTATCCATCGCTCTTTCAAATCAAAATATTAAATTAAATTTAGTAAACATAAATTTTATGTTCGAAAAATGTATTTACCATAGCAATGAGTGGAAGAGAGCGAAAAGATACGACAAACACATAAATTCGAGTGAGAGGGACCGATTAAAATTATTCAAGTGATTTTTCATCTAATTTATTGGCCTAAATTGTTGTGAATCATGCTTAAAACCGAGTGTGCACATTCGAGCTCAAAGTGGCACATTCCGATCTCGGGAAAATGAAGCGCGCCGCTCCGCGTCGCGCTTCATTTGCCTCCCTCGCTCGGAAATGTGCCACTTTTCGCTCGAATGCGCACATCTTCGTATTTAGTAGATTTTTCTACTTTATCCATCGCTCTTTCAAATCAAAATATTAAATTAAATTTAGTAAACATAATTTTATGTTCGAAAAATGTATTTACCATAGCAATGAGTGGAAGGGAGCGAAAAGATACGACAAACACATGAATGCGAGTGAGAGGGACCGATTAAAATTATTCAATTGATTTTTCATCTAATTTATTGGCCTAAATTGTTGTGAATCATGCTTAAAACCAGTGTGCACATTCGAGCTCAAAGTGGCACATTCCGATCTCGGGAAAATGAAGCGCGCCGCTCCGCGTCGCGCTTCATTTGCCTCCCTCGCTCGGAAATGTGCCACTTTTCGCTCGAATGCGCACATCTTCGTATTTAGTAGATTTTTCTACTTTATCCATCGCTCTTTCAAATCAAAATATTAAATTAAATTTAGTAAACATAGATTTTATGTTCGAAAAATGTATTTACCATAGCAATGAGTGGAAGGGAGCGAAAAGATACGACAAACACATGAATGCGAGTGAGAGGGACCGATTAAAATTATTCAATTGATTTTTCATCTAATTTATTGGCTTAAATTGTTGTGAATCGTGCTTAAAACCGAGTGTGCACATTCGAGCTCAAAGTGGCACATTCCGATCTCGGGAAAATGAAGCGCGCCGCTCCGCGTCGCGCTTCATTTGCCTCCCTCGCTCGGAAATGTGCCACTTTTCGCTCGAACGCGCCCATCTTCGTATTTGTCTACTAGAACGTAAAGTTTGGAAACCGCTGCTTTAAAGTAAATCGTAGTTTGCAGTTTTGTTTATTTTTTTGGAATAATTTGGGTGTGTTTTTGATTGTGCATAACGAACACGTAAAAAAACGATTTACAAACAGTCTTTGTGCTAAGATTTGGGTCAAAGTTCGGGCATGTAACTGTAACCGTACAAAACCGAGTACTTACCTATGCGAAGAAATTTGAAATTAGCAACTTCGAAGATTGTTAATCTAAATATGGTCGTACTTATTATTTCTTTATGTTGCTTTGTGTTTGGATGTTATTAAACTTTGATGTTGCTAATTTTAACATTTTTTCGCATAAGAAACTTTATAATGCGAAGTGGTGCCTTTGAATAGAACACATAATTAATGGGTCTTCATGAAATAAAATAACATTGATAAGTAATTGTTGTAGATCGTATTACTAAAATGAGACGTCGTTAATTTAATAACTATTTATTAGTGCCTTGAATGTGTATAGAAATCTATCATTACGCTTATACGAATCCATTTGAGATGAGAGTGAATGCTAGATTGCCATTAAGAATTACTTTAATGGTTTTAAAATGAGAATAAATTACACAATTGTTACAAAACTTCAAAATTGGATTTACATACAGCCAGCAGACTAGAAATAATTAACTAATAGGCAATTTCATGGTAAGTAAACACAAAACGTTACAATTAAATTTTATTTGACAGCCTAACAAAATAAAAAGAGCATTAAAAATACATAAGATAAAAGAGATAAAAAATGTAATTTTTATTAAGCAAATTAGTGTACTTTGTAAACACGTATTTTGGAAAACGAACAAAAAAAATAACTTAACTCGCAACAAAGACGTTATTCAAATTGCGTTTTTCCATCCCCAATTATTTTTGAGTTCATTAGGTTCTGAAAATTTTTTATGTGATTAGAGGCCGATTTTTCTCAAACACTTTGATCGTTATCACAGTTACAAATTACTAAAAAATACGCATTTATTAATGTTTTTTTAATTAAAATTTGTACAGTATGTCGGACGAATAAGCACTAGAACTTGACTCACTCGTGAATGGCCCTAAACTTAACATATATAAATGATATAACGTTTTAAGAATTATTTACAATTACAGTCGGACCTCGATAAGTCGAAGTTGACGGGAAACTAAAAATATTTCGAGTTATCAAAAATTCGAGTTATCGATATAAAAATATTAACGTTGAAATAGGCAAGTTCTAGTTATCAAAAATTCAGCTTATCGAGGTTCGACTTATGGAGGTTTGACTGTATTTAAAATTCATCATAATAATTATCATAAATTAATCCCTTGACATACAAATAAAACCGAATTTGATGAGTCCGAAAAAAACTATTAATTTGGCTCAACTTAACTGTTATGAGCATACACAAATAACATAAAATAAATAATTAATAGTTTTAAAATATTTTGAAATATGTAGAGCAGTGTTTCCCAATTTTTTTTAAGATTCCCCACCTAAGTCATTCTAAAATTTTGATGCATATAATATATAACATATAAATATTTTTTTATATTTAAAAATTGAATTATTCCATAAATGAAGCCTAATTACAACTTGTTCAAGACACAAGATTTAGGTTTTAGCAAGAAATCATTAGGAAATTATTAAAAAAAAGAAACAATAAGTAAATTTTAAAAACATAAACTAAAAAATATTTTTATATCGATAGCTCGAATTTTTGATAACGCGAATTATTTTTAGTTTCTCTTCAACTTCGACCTATCGAGGTTTGACTGTATTTAATTTTATAAATTTAATATTTCTGAACAATTAAGATAATTTATTTATTGAGTTTTCTCAATATTAATTTTATTTGCGTAAATTAATGATCTTCAAAGTTTTTTGAAAAACCACAAATTCTGTATTTACTCTATTTGAGTTTTTTGAAAATACATAATAATTTTTTCATCAAAATTTCCTTTTAAATTTACCGAATAAAGTTTTGTTTTATTTAATTTGTGTTATACAAAAAAAATTGATAATTAAAAATTTCTAAAGTTCTTAAATATATTTTAAAAATTTTCCATGTTATTAATTTATTTCATTTGAGTTCTCTAAAAATTTAAAATAATTTATTCTTCGAGTTTACTTTAATAATTTTGCTAAATGTTTAAAACTGAATTTCATTCTATGTAAAAAAACCGGTGCATGTACTTATGTACGCACGTTAGAAGTAATACTTCTTTGGCGCGACTAAATTAAATATAACAACGCGCTATGTTGCGCTTGTGTATAGCTAGACCAGTGGTTATCAAACTATATGTCACTGCGCATATGTCGTTTTATTTGAATACATTGCTATTTCCTTTTTAAATCCAAAAAGTAATTTAAACAAATTGAATAAATACGAAGATGTGCGCGTTCGAGCGAAAAGTGGCACATTTTCGAGCGAGGGAGGCAAATGAAGCGCGACGCGGAGCGGCGCGCTTCATTTTCCCGAGATCGGAAATGTGCCACTTTGAGCTCGAATGTGCACACTCGGTTTTAAGCATTATTCGCAAGAATTTTGTCAACGAAAAATTAGTATATAAATTTTATCATTCCCTCTCACTCGTACTTATGAGTTTAACGTATCTTTTCGCTCGCTCCCACTCATTGCTATAGTAAAAATACGTTTTTTGAATATATAATCGATATATTTACTGAACTAAATTAAATTTGTTGATTGAAGAGAAACTTTAATTTACAAAATTTAATAAATACGAGGATGTGCGCGTTCGAGCGAAAAGTGGCACATTTTCGAGCGAGGGAGGCAAATGAAGCGCGACGCGGAGCGGCGCGCTTCATTTTCCCGAGATCGGAAATGTGCCACTTTGAGCTCGAACGCGCACACTCGGCTTTAAGCACACTTTACAAGAATTAATTTACTCTCTGAACAATTCGCAATTAAATATTACAGAATTATATTAATAACAAAATTCCCAAATGGCCAATTTTGTGCCTTTTAACAAAATTATTGTTGAAAACAAACCTTTTTCGGAACATAAAATTGAATACAGTTCTTAGAGACGTCAAAATCTACAATGGCACCCTACACGATTGACGTCTCCTAGACCTCATTGTATGTCAAAGGGGGGTTAATAGCGGAAATCGTGCACGTTAACTTTTCACACACTATTACTTGGCGAAAAACAATATCAAAAATTTTCATAAATGAAAGTAGCGCAATTCGCTATTACTGCCACTTTTATTTCTTTTCCATCCTATAATTAAACGGTACTTAATTCATCTTCCAACGATTGTTTGCTAATTCCCCAAAACAAGAGCTCCTCGTCTCGAGCTTTCGTACAAAAACATTCCAAATGCTAGACCAAAAATCTCACCTGCCACAAAAACAACAGCTAGAGGCGAAAAAAAAAGGCCAAACGCGTACCAAAGTCCAAACGGGTCTTGCATAATATTTTTTCTTTGTTCTTAGTCATCAAATAACATTTATGTGTGTGGTACATAATTTCTCGTTTCTCGTTTAACAACTTTACCTTAGCGTTTCGCAGACAGCGACCCTTAACATTCGTTCAGAACCGGCTTTTCAGCGGTACCAAAATCGGTTGTGCCGTATCGTTGAAAAAAAAACTAAAAGGCGCGAAACGTTTTTTAAACTTTTTTTAAAACACTTTGTACGCACACAATTAGCGCAAATCTATTTTTATCAAATTTAAATAGTAACAGAGCAATTAGTCACTGTGTACTCGAAGAGACGATTAGAAAGATAACTGATAAGAATTTGTTAATCTCGAACGTGTTTATAATAATTTCGGATGAAAGAATTTCTATGCAAGTGACCGGAAAGTGGTAAATTCCACCGAGGCAAGAAAAAAAAAACGAACAAAACAGATTAACAAAACGATCGAAAAGCTTGCAAAAGATTAATTTCAAGTATAAAGAATAGATCAAGGTCTACGTGTTATTGGCGATATGTCGGCTTTCGAATAAAATTTTACGACCAGCACAAGATAACATTTAAACATTACCTTCGTGTACAACTCGATGGATGTCATTGTTGTTAAGTAACGATAAGACCCTTTTTTTTCCCAAAACAGCTGCGGTCGAACGGAAACGGTAACAACTGGCGGTTAATTCGAAATTGACTTCATTGGGGGGTTGGGTTAATTTAGAAATACGTTGACATTATTGAAGAGTGAATTTGTGTTATCGTAAAAAAATTTCGACTATTGTTGACACGAACTGAAATGCATAACACGACGTGCACCAGCTATGGTGCGTACGAAACTATAAAGCACTATTTCGCGCAGAGTTAAATGCCATGTGTAAAAGTAAAGATTTGAAATTTAAGTGGGTGAAGTATACATCAAACGAACCGTGGAAAGTAATTTCCTTTGATGGCGGGCCGGTTTGAAGCCGCTTCGTTCGAATTGTGCACAACAGATGGCGGTGTTTAATAGAAATATAAATAGAATTGTATAGTACAGTGGAAACTCGGTTATCCGGACTAATTATTGTTGCAGCTCGTTCGGATAATCGAAAATTTGGTTAATTGAATGTATTGGAAAAAAAAAACGAATTTTAGCTATATATAATGTGACATTTTGAGAGCGCAACTACGGTTTTAGAGTTAGTTGAATTTTTTTAAAGTAACTGTATTATTGTGAATCGTGGTTAAAACGGAGTGTGCGCATTCGAGCTCAAAGTGGCACATTCCGATCTCGGGAAAATGAAGCGCGCCGCTCCGCGTCGCGCTTCATTTGCCTCCCTCGCTCGGAAATGTGCCACTTTTCGCTCGAACGCGCACATCCTCGTATTTATTGAATTTTGTAAATTAAACTTTCTCTTCAGTCAACAAATTTAATTTAGTTCAGTAAATATATCGATTATATATTCAAAAAACGTATTTTTACCATAGCAATGAGTGGGAGCGAGCGAAAAGATACGATAAACTCATAAGTAGGAGTGAGAGGGAATGATAAAAATTATTTACTAATTTTTCGTTGACAAAATTATTGCGAATAATGCTTTAAACCGAGTGTGCACATTCGAGCTCAAAGTGGCACATTCCGATCTCGGGAAAATGAAGCGCGCCGCTCCGCGTCGCGCTTCATTTGCCTCCCTCGCTCGGAAATGTGCCACTTTTCGCTCGAACGCGCACATCCTCGTATTTATTGAATTTTGTAAATTAAACTTTCTCTTCAGTCAACAAATTTAATTTAGTTCAGTAAATATATCGATTATATATTCCAAAAACGTATTTTTACCATAGCAATGAGTGGGAGCGAGCGAAAAGATACGATAAACTCATAAGTAAGAGTGAGAGGGACTGATAAAAATTATTTACTAATTTTTTGTTGACAAAATTATTGCGAATAATGCTTTAAACCGAGTGTGCACATTCGAGCTCAAAGTGGCACATTCCGATCTCGGGAAAATGAAGCGCGCCGCTCCGCGTCGCGCTTCATTTGCCTCCCTCGCTCGGAAATGTGCCACTTTTCGCTCGAACGCGCACATCCTCGTATTTATTAAATTTTGTAAATTAAACTTTCTTTTCAGTCAACAAATTTAATTTAGTTCAGTAAATATATCGATTATATATTCAAAAAACGTATTTTTACCATAGCAATGAGTGGGAGCGAGCGAAAAGATACGATAAACTCATAAGTAGGAGTGAGAGGGAATGATAAAAATTATTTACTAATTTTTCGTTGACAAAATTATTGCGAATAATGCTTTAAACCGAGTGTGCACATTCGAGCTCAAAGTGGCACATTCCGATCTCGGGAAAATGAAGCGCGCCGCTCCGCGTCGCGCTTCATTTGCCTTCCTCGCTCGGAAATGTGCCACTTTTCGCTCGAACGCGCACATCCTCGTATTTATTGAATTTTGTAAATTAAACTTTCTTTTCAGTCAACAAATTTAATTTAGTTCAGTAAATATATCGATTATATATTCAAAAAACGTATTTTTACCATAGCAATGAGTGGGAGCGAGCGAAAAGATACGATAAACTCATAAGTAGGAATGAGAGGGAACGATAAAAATTATTTACTAATTTTTTGTTGACAAAATTATTGCGAATAATGCTTTGGATTTATTTTGCTAAACGCACTACATAATTAATTTTTTCAGGGCTAATTAGCAAAAATATAACAAAGATGTATTTAAATAAAATCTTTGCCAACAATCGTAGTAAACAGCTCTTGCGTTAGATTTTAATTAATTGAAAAGAGAATTGCATTTATTTGCTAAACGCACTACAAATGAGAACTGGAATTAATGGGTATACTTCTCTTCCGCATCACAAATTATAAGTTATTGCCACCCTTGAGAATTCCAATTGTTTAACTACTTCAAAATAGTAGGTTTGTCCTTCTGCCCTTCTTTTACTTTTTACCTTCTTTCCTTTTTATATACTTCGTTTTTTAGTATTCACCTGTAACTCATATTTTCTTGCTTCTTTTTCTAAGTTGCTAAATACTGCTTTTAATTAGCAATAATACAACAAAAATAAATTTTAATGGAAACCAATACTTTTGTATCACTGTGTATACGTGTTTTCGTAAAATAAAATAAATTGATAATTCCGTTTAAAATTATCAAGCTTTTTTTTAATCGACTTTTGATACCAAGCAAATGGGCTTCCGGGGTCAGCCGATAAGACATCTGTTTTCACATAACGTTAGAATTGCTTTGTATCGATTTTTAAATCGTCCTTTAATAGTATTTTCAAATTAAATTTTTAAATTTGTGATTCAACCCTTAAACTAAAGTGCATTTTCATTCGAGGTCTTTCTATTAAAATCTACACCATTCGAAAAGCTTTTGAACTAACAATCTTAATTGTTTTATGTTTTTTTTTCGCGTTAAAATTAAAGTTTTTTTCAAAGTTTAAAAATGGCTTTTAAAAATACGTATTTTGTCTAATTGATTTCTATTGTTTGACTTTTAATATCAATATTCTAATAGGTCTTAATTTACAGTTTTCCAACTTATTCTAGAATGTTGGATTAAAATGAGTCAAACCTTACTGTTTTGGGATATGATCAATTCAATACAGTCGAACTTCCATAAGTCGAACGCCGATAAGACGAATTTTTGTTAGCTCGAACTCGAACCTGTTTCACTAAGATTTGCCTATCTCAACGTTAATATTTTTATGTCAATAAATCGAATTATTTAATAAGTCGAAGCGTTTTACAATTCTTTAAATTCAAGTTTCCATTAGTAAATAGGTCGATGACTCGAAGTTAAATTTTACAACATTTTTAAAAATTACGCTACCTGAGAGAGGATTAAAAACGGGTGCGGTTCGGTGTTATTGCTTAAAAGGTCTATTCTATGAAAAGGTTTTATACTATAAGCTGTTTTGACGGCGGCACTTCAATTGGATTCAAAAACTAATTTATGTTTAGGCGTGAAAAGATAACAGACAGATAGACAGACAGCCAGAGTTACTTTCGCTTTTATAATATTAGTTAGGATAATTAAATTTTTTTAGAAAATAAGTTAGGTATTGTGAATCGTGCTTAATGTGAAGTGTGCACATTCGAGCTCAAAGTGGCACATTTCGATCTCGGGAAAATGAAGCGCGCCGCTCCGCGTCGCGCTTCATTTGCTTCCCTCGTTCGGAAATGTGCCACTTTTCGCTCGAATGCGCACATCCTCGTATTTATTAAATTTTGTAAATTAAAGTTTCTCTTCAATCAACAAATTTAATTTAGTTCAGTAAATATATCCATTATATATTCAAAAAACGTATTTTTACTATAGCAATGAGTGGGAGCGAGCGAAAAGATACGTTAAACTCATAAGTACGAGTGAGAGGGAATGATAAAATTTATATACTAATTTTTCGTTGACAAAATTATTGCGAATAATGCTTAAAACCGAGTGTGCACATTCGAGCTCAAAGTGGCACATTCCGATCTCGGGAAAATGAAGCGCGCCGCTCCGCGTCGCGCTTCATTTGCCTCCTCGCTCGGAAATGTGCCACTTTTCGCTCGAATGTGCACATCCTGGTATTTATTTACATTTATGATTACATTTAATTTAGTTATGCCAAGAAGTATAACTTCTCACGGGCGTGCATAAGTACACGCACCTTTCTTTATCATTTAACAATTGTTGTAAGTAATATGAAAATTTTCAGCTTAACCACTTTAATAAATTTTATGTACAGTTAAACTGTAATAACTCCACAACTCGAATTTTTTGATAACTCAAGTTGGAAAGTGTTTCTCGACAAAATGTCTATTTCAAAAAGGTAGAATTGAAACTATTCTAATATAACTATGGTTACGAAGTGATTAACCTTTCTGATTGGTCAATTAGCTAACGGCCATAATGGTGTATCAAAAATGAGCCAATCACAGTGACTTATTTAAAGCGGGATTTTTAAAGTATGCTTTAAACCACTTACAGTTCTAATTACGTTATATAAAATACCATTTCACATAAAGTATATATACATACACAAATATATATTTAATTTTTAAGCTTCTTTAATAATTCGAATTATTGATAATTCGAACTAATTTTGGTGTCCCTTCAACTTCGACTTATCAAGGTTTGACTGTATTTTGAAAATAAATTACGATATTAACCTGAAATTTTTACCAGTGTAAGATATATTAATTAAGTATCGTATTTATAAGTTTCAAATAAATGCTTTAAATAATAACAAATTTTTTAAAAACTGTGTTTAATATTTAAATATTGAAAAACAGTAAAACTTACCATCTCCTGTTTAAAAAACCATTAAGACTTTTTAATCAATTAATTCTAATTAATACTATTTATTATTATTATTGTATTTAGTCTCATATTTGTGTGTTTGAAATATTTTATTTTATTTCGCAGTAAAAAGTACGTTTTTAATTTTTTTCAAGAGTTATCTCTAAATTTTTTGCAAGAGTCAAATCCGTCATTACAAACTCTGTAATTTATTTCTTCGAATTTCATTATTTCATTCTCAAAATTAGTATTCTAAAAGACCAAAATTTGGATTTTAGGAAAATCATTCTGGAAAATTCCATGTCGGTGTATATTTTGAAAAATTCATATTTCGAAAAGGGTTGGAGATATTTAGCTGAAATTATTACTGAAGGTAGATATATTAATAGTCTATCTAATTTAAAGGATCGAAATAAAGCCCTTAAGGTCTAACAGAAGTATGATTTTTAAACGTTTGATTTAATATAAAAATTTAAAAAAAAAACTGAAAGCTTATGGATATGCTGTTAAAAACCCCCTTGGGAATGTTTAATCAATTAATTATTACTATTGTTATTAATTAATATTGTTGTATTTACTCCTACATTCATGCTTATGAAAAAGGTTCGTTTTAACTAGGTTTTTAATTTTTTCAAGGGTTGTTTCAAAGTTTTTGCTGAATCTACTACCTCAATTAGGTAGCTAATAGCAACCTAAAATTTATTGTTATTTATAATTCGATAAATTTTTTTTATTAGTGCCTTAAAAATTAATTTTTTGTTTTTTTTTCGGGTTATAATCGAGAATTTTTCAGAGTTCAAAAACGGCATATGAAACTACATAATTTATTGATCCGATTACCATTTGTCAATTTTCGAAAACGTAAAAGTCCAAAATTGCGTTTTTCCAAATACGTTCCAGAACATTCGATAAGAATTCTATTGCATCGGCAATAAAAGGTAAAACTCGGATTTTTACGGGTTCTCGTACAATCGGCCAGCTGTGGGTTGCCTAGTTCTAATAATGCAATCGGTGCTATTCGCACATTCGCAGTTGTTCTGGTCTACTTTCGAAAACTTCGAGTAATGCATGCGCGTTAGCTCTCCATTCAGTATTTCTCGGACTTTTATAGTGTGTGCTTGTGCAAATTGTTGTTCGTCAGAAGCTTCGGGCTTTGTGGATATCTACTCCTAAGATAAGATTTTTGGTTTTTAATTTATTTTTGCTAAATCTCAACTCTTGATTTGGATTTAATCATTTCACATTGTACTCGCAGATTTATGATAAGAGTAACTTTAATCAAAATTAAGGGTTGTGATGCTATGTTTATTGATATCCTTTGTGCTTTATTGTATTTTGATGTGCTATTATGATATATGTGTCATTTAAAAAGAGCAGCCTTCTGCAGTGACTGAAGTCGCAGCCCCGCTGGGGCTCTACCATTGAAATGCGCACCCACGAGCTTTGATAAGCCAACTTGCTGCTTCGCGAAAACTTAATGTTTGGCTTTATGTCTCAATTAAATATTTGTAATTACGGTAATCGAGATTGTTACAGTTCATTACATATTTATGAAGCGGGAAATTTGAAAGTATCGGGGGCAGTAAATTTCTATTTTATATTGCAAGGGGATGTTCCTACGTACCCCTAGCAACTATAGCCGGTGTCATTTCCTGGCGCTATCGCTCTAAAATACAAATTTTCGATAAAAGTAAATAAATAAAAAAAATACACTTTGACTCATAAAAAAAATCGTAGCACCCTTATTTTCGATGCAATCATTACAAGCGAGACGGATTCGGAATTCTAAGACTTTTCTACATAAGATACATGTAAAATAATTATAGGGCACAATGTTAATTTTTCGAGTAGGTATACTTTTAATATAAAAAGAATTAAAAAAATCATAATTCTTTAAATCGAAGAGATATTAATATGCGGTTTCAAAATTTTGTTTTCGGGTCCACTGTATCCACTTTTGTGCCTTAGAGGTGTTACACGAAGTCAAAGTATTTTTGGAACTGGTTTCCGCCCCTAAAAAAAATTATTACATATGTGATGGAGTTAGTTTTTATTATTTAGCTGATCCGAGAAGGGTTGAAATTTGTGCAAAATAATTGTGGGTCAGATAGTTTTCTATTATTTAGTTTGGCATTTTCGAAACCGATTATAAATAATTTAATTGCAACAACACCTGGCGGTTCGAAGTGCCGCTGACCTTTGGGCTTCGTTTCATCGAAGCTCAGCGCTGGCTACCCCCACAAGCGACCGTACGCTACCACTCAACGATGTCTTAGGCGCTCGGAGTCCGAGCTGTCCTTTGCATAAGCGGTACGATTTTGGTGCTCTTATTGTTTTTTCTTTTCGCTGCAAGACTTCGGGTACCCAATAAATGCAAATTATAGGATTCTGATTGGCTTGATTTCTGGAATATAATTATTACAAGTGGCTTAATAATTTTCTAATTTCATATGGTTTAAATATTGTTTGCTTTAATTCAAATGGTAGCAATTATATTCATCAAAAAAATTGACCTTTCTCTTTTTTTGTAATATTAATGCGTTGGGGACAAGCATTGATATCTGTAAGGGTTGTAATTATTTCGTGGTTTCTGTCTGTGTATTTTAAAGACCTTCTAGAATTTGTGACGTGGGCTTTATATAACATTATGAATAATAGGCCTACGTGCGTTTTCCATTTTATTTTATCGGGCAAGCTGAGCTCTAATCGGAAGGTTATCGAACTTTCGAATTTGCAGCAACCGCTTCGAATGCGTTAAATTTATTTATTAAATTTATTCTTAAGGCATTTGAGATTTTTTGACGGAGCTTAATCAGAATAGTCTGAATTATAAAAAAAATACAACCCCGTTCAAAAATCTTTCAGATTAGGGGAGGTATCGAGCACCCAAATGTTTAATAGAATATTAACACGTATTTAATAGCAAAAAACGAAAAAAATAGAATTGCTTTATATTGCCAGGGGATGTTCCTACGTACCCCTAGTAACCGTAGCCGGTGTCATTTCCCCGCGCTTCCCCTCTAAAATAAAAATATTCGACAAAACTAAATCAATAAAAAAACGGACCCCTTGATTTACAAAAAAAATCGTATCGCCCTTATTTTCGATCCAATCATTACAAACGACACGGATTCCGAATCCTGAGGCTTTTTTACATAAGATACATGTAAAATAAATATAGGGCGCAACGTAAATTTTTCGAACATAAAAAATTGCGTTTTTAGGGGCTCATTTTGGCACGATTTTGAACTTTAAAAAAATTGTAGCGCCGTTATTTACGGACCAATATTTAAAAACTATCTATATTCGGATTTGGCAGCCTCTTTGGCTTCAGATAGGCATAAGAAACCATAGGCGTGCTATTCCAAAGCTTTGGGAAAACGTTTTGAAAATTCAAAATCGATGGGTTTTAACCCATGTTTTTTTGAGAAAAAATGAAAAAAATAGAATTGCTTTATATTGCCAGGGATGTTCCCACGTACCCCTAGTAACCGTAGCCGGTGTCATTTCCCGCGCTTCCCTCTAAAATAAAAATATTCGACAAAACTAAATCAATAAAAAAACGGACCCCTTGATTCACAAAAAAAATCGTAGCGCCCTTATTTTCGATCCAATCATTACAAACGACACGGATTCCGAATCCTGAGGCTTTTTTACATAAGATACATGTAAAATAAATATAGGGCGCGACGTAAATTTTTCGAACATAAAAAATTGCAATTTTAACAGCTCATTTTGGCACGATTTTGAACTTTCAAAAAATTGTAGCGCCGTTATTTACGGACCAATATTTAAAAACTATCTATATTCGGATTTGGCAGCCTCTTTGGCTTCAGATAGGCCTAAGAAACCATAGGCGTGCTATTCCAAAGCTTTGGGAAAACGTTTTGAAAATTCAAAATCGATGGGTTTTAACCCATGTTTTTTTGAGAAAAAATGAAAAAAATAGAATTGCTTTATATTGCCAGGGGATGTTCCTACGTACCCCTAGTAACCGTAGCCGGTGTCATTTCCCCGCGCTTCCCCTCTAAAATAAAAATATTCGACAAAACTAAATCAATAAAAAAACGGACCCCTTGATTCACAAAAAAAATCGTAGCGCCCTTATTTTCGAACCAATCATTACAAACGACACGGATTCCGAATCCTGAGGCTTTTTTATATAAGATACATGTAAAATAAATATAGGGCGCGACGTAAATTTTTCGAACATAAAAAATTGCAATTTTAACAGCTCATTTTGGCACGATTTTGAACTTTCAAAAAATTGTAGCGCCGTTATTTACGGACCAATATTTAAAAACTATCTATATTCGGATTTGGCAGCCTCTTTGGCTTCAGATAGGCCTAAGAAACCATAGGCGTGCTATTCCAAAGCTTTGGGAAAACGTTTTGAAAATTCAAAATCGATGGGTTTTAACCCATGTTTTTGAGAAAAATGAAAAAATAGAATTGCTTTATATTGCCAGGGATGTTCTACGTACCCCTAGTAACCGTAGCCGGTGTCATTTCCCCGCGCTTCCCTCTAAAATAAAAATTTCGACAAAACTAAATCAATAAAAAACGGACCCCTTGATTCACAAAAAATCGTAGCGCCCTTATTTTCGAACCAATCATTACAAACGACACGGATTCGGGAAACCTGAGGCTTTTTACATAAGATACATGTAAAATAAATATAGGGCGCAACGTAAATTTTCGAACATAAAAATTGCAATTTTAACAGCTCATTTTGGCACGATTTTGAACTTTCAAAAATTGTAGCGCCGTTATTTACGGACCAATATTTAAAACTATCATATTCGGATTTGGCAGCCTCTTTGGCTTCAGATAGGCCTAAGAAACCATAGGCGTGCTATTCCAAAGCTTTGGGAAAACGTTTTGAAAATTCAAAATCGATGGGTTTTAACCCATGTTTTTGAGAAAAATGAAAAAATAGAATTGCTTTATATTGCCAGGGATGTTCCTACGTACCCCTAGTAACCGTAGCCGGTGTCATTTCCCCGCGCTTCCCTCTAAAATAAAAATATTCGACAAAACTAAATCAATAAAAACGGACCCCTTGATTCACAAAAAATCGTAGCGCCCTTATTTTCGAACCAATCATTACAAACGACACGGATTCGGGAAACCTGAGGCTTTTTATATAAGATACATGTAAAATAAATATAGGGCGCAACGTAAATTTTCGAACATAAAAATTGCAATTTTAACAGCTCATTTTGGCACGATTTTGAACTTTCAAAAATTGTAGCGCCGTTATTTACGGACCAATATTTAAAAACTATACATATTCGGATTTGGCAGCCTCTTTGGCTTCAGATAGGCCTAAGAAACCATAGGCGTGCTATTCCAAAGCTTTGGGAAAACGTTTTGAAAATTCAAAATCGATGGGTTTTAACCCATGTTTTTTTGAGAAAAAATGAAAAAAATAGAATTGCTTTATATTGCCAGGGGATGTTTCTACGTACCCCTAGTAACCGTAGCCGATGTCATTTCCCCGCGCTTCCCCTCTAAAATAAAAATATTCGACAAAACTAAATCAATAAAAAAACGGACCCCTTGATTCACAAAAAAAATCGTAGCGCCCTTATTTTCGAACCAATCATTACAAACGACACGGATTCCGAATCCTGAGGCTTTTTTATATAAGATACATGTAAAATAAATATAGGGCGCAACGTAAATTTTCGAACATAAAAATTGCAATTTTAACAGCTCATTTTGGCACGATTTTGAACTTTCAAAAATTGTAGCGCCGTTATTTACGGACCAATATTTAAAACTATACATATTCGGATTTGGCAGCCTCTTTGGCTTCAGATAGGCCTAAGAAACCATAGGCGTGCTATTCCAAAGCTTTGGGAAAACGTTTTGAAAATTCAAAATCGATGGGTTTTAACCCATGTTTTTGAGAAAAATGAAAAAATAGAATTGCTTTATATTGCCAGGGATGTTCCTACGTACCCCTAGTAACCGTAGCCGGTGTCATTTCCCGCGCTTCCCTCTAAAATAAAAATATTCGACAAAACTAAATCAATAAAAAACGGACCCCTTGATTCACAAAAAATCGTAGCGCCCTTATTTTCGACCAATCATTACAAACGACACGGATTCGAATCCTGAGGCTTTTTATATAAGATACATGTAAAATAAATATAGGGCGCGACGTAAATTTTCGAACATAAAAATTGCAATTTTAACAGCTCATTTTGGCACGATTTTGAACTTTCAAAAATTGTAGCGCCGTTATTTACGGACCAATATTTAAAAACTATCATATTCGGATTTGGCAGCCTCTTTGGCTTCAGATAGGCCTAAGAAACCATAGGCGTGCTATTCCAAAGCTTTGGGAAAACGTTTTGAAAATTCAAAATCGATGGGTTTTAACCCATGTTTTTGAGAAAAATGAAAAAATAGAATTGCTTTATATTGCCAGGGATGTTCCTACGTACCCCTAGTAACCGTAGCCGGTGTCATTTCCCCCCGCTTCCTCTAAAATAAAAATATTCGACAAAACTAAATCAATAAAAACGGACCCTTGATTCACAAAAAATCGTAGCGCCCTTATTTTCGATCCAATCATTACAAACGACACGGATTCCGAATCCTGAGGCTTTTTTATATAAGATACATGTAAAATAAATATAGGGCGCGACGTAAATTTTTCGAACATAAAAAATTGCAATTTTAACAGCTCATTTTGGCACGATTTTGAACTTTCAAAAAATTGTAGCGCCGTTATTTACGGACCAATATTTAAAAACTATCTATATTCGGATTTGGCAGCCTCTTTGGCTTCAGATAGGCCTAAGAAACCATAGGCGTGCTATTCCAAAGCTTTGGGAAAACGTTTTGAAAATTCAAAATCGATGGGTTTTAACCCATGTTTTTTTGAGAAAAAATGAAAAAAATAGAATTGCTTTATATTGCCAGGGGATGTTCCTACGTACCCCTAGTAACCGTAGCCGGTGTCATTTCCCGCGCTTCCTCTAAAATAAAAATATTCGACAAAACTAAATCAATAAAAAACGGACCCCTTGATTCACAAAAAAAATCGTAGCGCCCTTATTTTCGATCCAATCATTACAAACGACACGGATTCCGAATCCTGAGGCTTTTTTACATAAGATACATGTAAAATAAGTATAGGGCGCAACGTAAGATTTTCGAACATAAAAAATTGCAATTTTAACGGCTCATTTTGGCACGATTTTGAACTTTCAAAAAATTGTAGCGCCGTTATTTACGGACCAATATTTAAAAACTATCTATATTCGGATTTGGCAGCCTCTTTGGCTTCAGATAGGCCTAAGAAACCATAGGCGTGCTATTCCAAAGCTTTGGGAAAACGTTTTGAAAATTCAAAATCGATGGGTTTTAACCCATGTTTTTTTGAGAAAAAATGAAAAAAATAGAATTGCTTTATATTGCCAGGGATGTTCCTACGTACCCTAGTAACCGTAGCCGGTGTCATTTCCCGCGCTTCCCTCTAAAATAAAAATATTCGACAAAACTAAATCAATAAAAAACGGACCCCTTGATTCACAAAAAATCGTAGCGCCCTTATTTTCGATCCAATCATTACAAACGACACGGATTCCGAATCCTGAGGCTTTTTTACATAAGATACATGTAAAATAAATATAGGGCGCAACGTAAATTTTTCGAACATAAAAATTGCAATTTTAACAGCTCATTTTGGCACGATTTTGAACTTTCAAAAATTGTAGCGCCGTTATTTACGGACCAATATTTAAAACTATACATATTCGGATTTGGCAGCCTCTTTGGCTTCAGATAGGCCTAAGAAACCATAGGCGTGCTATTCCAAAGCTTTGGGAAAACGTTTTGAAAATTCAAAATCGATGGGTTTTAACCCATGTTTTTTGAGAAAAATGAAAAAATAGAATTGCTTTATATTGCCAGGGATGTTCCTACGTACCCCTAGTAACCGTAGCCGGTGTCATTTCCCGCGCTTCCTCTAAAATAAAAATATTCGACAAAACTAAATCAATAAAAAACGGACCCCTTGATTCACAAAAAATCGTAGCGCCCTTATTTTCGATCCAATCATTACAAACGACACGGATTCGAATCCTGAGGCTTTTTACATAAGATACATGTAAAATAAATATAGGGCGCAACGTAAATTTTTCGAACATAAAAATTGCAATTTTAACAGCTCATTTTGGCACGATTTTGAACTTTCAAAAATTGTAGCGCCGTTATTTACGGACCAATATTTAAAACTATACATATTCGGATTTGGCAGCCTCTTTGGCTTCAGATAGGCCTAAGAAACCATAGGCGTGCTATTCCAAAGCTTTGGGAAAACGTTTTGAAAATTCAAAATCGATGGGTTTTAACCCATGTTTTTTGAGAAAAATGAAAAAATAGAATTGCTTTATATTGCCAGGGATGTTCCTACGTACCCCTAGTAACCGTAGCCGGTGTCATTTCCCGCGCTTCCTCTAAAATAAAAATATTCGACAAAACTAAATCAATAAAAAACGGACCCCTTGATTCACAAAAAATCGTAGCGCCCTTATTTTCGATCCAATCATTACAAACGACACGGATTCGAATCCTGAGGCTTTTTACATAAGATACATGTAAAATAAATATAGGGCGCAACGTAAATTTTTCGAACATAAAAATTGCAATTTTAACAGCTCATTTTGGCACGATTTTGAACTTTCAAAAATTGTAGCGCCGTTATTTACGGACCAATATTTAAAACTATACATATTCGGATTTGGCAGCCTCTTTGGCTTCAGATAGGCCTAAGAAACCATAGGCGTGCTATTCCAAAGCTTTGGGAAAACGTTTTGAAAATTCAAAATCGATGGGTTTTAACCCATGTTTTTTGAGAAAAATGAAAAAATAGAATTGCTTTATATTGCCAGGGATGTTCTACGTACCCCTAGTAACCGTAGCCGGTGTCATTTCCCCGCGCTTCCTCTAAAATAAAAATATTCGACAAAACTAAATCAATAAAAAACGGACCCCTTGATTCACAAAAAATCGTAGCGCCCTTATTTTCGATCCAATCATTACAAACGACACGGATTCGAATCCTGAGGCTTTTTACATAAGATACATGTAAAATAAATATAGGGCGCAACGTAAATTTTTCGAACATAAAAATTGCAATTTTAACAGCTCATTTTGGCACGATTTTGAACTTTCAAAAATTGTAGCGCCGTTATTTACGGACCAATATTTAAAACTATACATATTCGGATTTGGCAGCCTCTTTGGCTTCAGATAGGCCTAAGAAACCATAGGCGTGCTATTCCAAAGCTTTGGGAAAACGTTTTGAAAATTCAAAATCGATGGGTTTTAACCCATGTTTTTGAGAAAAATGAAAAAATAGAATTGCTTTATATTGCCAGGGATGTTCCTACGTACCCCTAGTAACCGTAGCCGGTGTCATTTCCCGCGCTTCCCTCTAAAATAAAAATATTCGACAAAACTAAATCAATAAAAAACGGACCCCTTGATTCACAAAAAATCGTAGCGCCCTTATTTTCGATCCAATCATTACAAACGACACGGATTCGGAATCCTGAGGCTTTTTTACATAAGATACATGTAAAATAAATATAGGGCGCAACGTAAATTTTTTGAACATAAAAAATTGCAATTTTAACAGCTCATTTTGGCACGATTTTGAACTTTCAAAAATTGTAGCGCCGTTATTTACGGACCAATATTTAAAAACTATACATATTCGGATTTGGCAGCCTCTTTGGCTTCAGATAGGCCTAAGAAACCATAGGCGTGCTATTCCAAAGCTTTGGGAAAACGTTTTGAAAATTCAAAATCGATGGGTTTTAACCCATGTTTTTTGAGAAAAATGAAAAAATAGAATTGCTTTATATTGCCAGGGATGTTCCTACGTACCCCTAGTAACCGTAGCCGGTGTCATTTCCCGCGCTTCCCTCTAAAATAAAAATATTCGACAAAACTAAATCAATAAAAAAACGTACCCCTTGATTCACAAAAAAAATCGTAGCGCCCTTATTTTCGATCCAATCATTACAAACGACACGGATTCGGAATCCTGAGGCTTTTTTACATAAGATACATGTAAAAAAAATATAGGGCGCAACGTAAATTTTTCGAACATAAAAAATTGCAATTTTAACAGCTCATTTTGGCACGATTTTGAACTTTCAAAAAATTGTAGCGCCGTTATTTACGGACTAATATTTGAAAACTATCTATATTCGGATTTGGCAGCCTCTTTGGCTTCAGATAGGCCTAAGAAACCATAGGCGTGCTATTCCAAAGCTTTGGGAAAACGTTTTGAAAATTCAAAATCGATGGGTTTTAACCCATGTTTTTGAGAAAAATGAAAAAATAGAATTGCTTTATATTGCCAGGGATGTTCCTACGTACCCTAGTAACCGTAGCCGGTGTCATTTCCCGCGCTTCCCTCTAAAATAAAAATATTCGACAAAACTAAATCAATAAAAAAACGGACCCCTTGATTCACAAAAAAAATCGTAGCGCCCTTATTTTCGATCCAATCATTACAAACGACACGGATTCGGAATCCTGAGGCTTTTTTACATAAGATACATGTAAAATAAATATAGGGCGCAACGTAAATTTTTTGAACATAAAAAATTGCAATTTTAACAGCTCATTTTGGCACGATTTTGAACTTTAAAAAATTGTAGCGCCGTTATTTACGGACCAATATTTAAAAACTATACATATTCGGATTTGGCAGCCTCTTTGGCTTCAGATAGGCCTAAGAAACCATAGGCGTGCTATTCCAGAGCTTTGGGAAAACGTTTTGAAAATTCAAAATCGATGGGTTTTAACCCATGTTTTTTTGAGAAAAAATGAAAAAAATAGAATTGCTTTATATTGCCAGGGGATGTTCCTACGTACCCCTAGTAACCGTAGCCGGTGTCATTTCCCGCGCTTCCCCTCTAAAATAAAAATATTCGACAAAACTAAATCAATAAAAAAACGGACCCCTTGATTCACAAAAAAAATCGTAGCGCCCTTATTTTCGATCCAATCATTACAAACGACACGGATTCGGAATCCTGAGGCTTTTTTACATAAGATACATGTAAAAAAAATATAGGGCGCAACGTAAATTTTTCGAACATAAAAAATTGCAATTTTAACAGCTCATTTTGGCACGATTTTGAACTTTCAAAAAATTGTAGCGCCGTTATTTACGGACTAATATTTAAAACTATACATATTCGGATTTGGCAGCCTCTTTGGCTTCAGATAGGCCTAAGAAACCATAGGCGTGCTATTCCAAAGCTTTGGGAAAACGTTTTGAAAATTCAAAATCGATGGGTTTTAACCCATGTTTTTTTTAAAAAAAATGAAAAAAATAGAATTGCTTTATATTGCCAGGGAATGTTCCTACGTACCCCTAGTAACCGTAGCCGGTGTCATTTCCCCGCGCTTCCCCTCTAAAATAAAAATTTTCGACAAAACTAAATCAATAAAAAAACGGACCCCTTGATTCACAAAAAAAATCGTAGCGCCCTTATTTTCGATCCAATCATTACAAACGACACGGATTCGGAATCCTGAGGCTTTTTTACATAAGATACATGTAAAAAAAATATAGGGCGCAACGTAAATTTTTCGAACATAAAAAATTGCAATTTTAACAGCTCATTTTGGCACGATTTTGAACTTTCAAAAAATTGTAGCGCCGTTATTTACGGACCAATATTTAAAAAATATACATATTCGGATTTGGCAGCCTCTTTGGCTTCAGATAGGCCTAAGAAACCATAGGCGTGCTATTCCAAAGCTTTGGGAAAACGTTTTGAAAATTCAAAATCGATGGGTTTTAACCCATGTTTTTGAGAAAAATGAAAAAATAGAATTGCTTTATATTGCCAGGGATGTTCCTACGTACCCCTAGTAACCGTAGCCGGTGTCATTTCCCGCGCTTCCCTCTAAAATAAAAATATTCGACAAAACTAAATCAATAAAAAACGGACCCCTTGATTCACAAAAAATCGTAGCGCCCTTATTTTCGATCCAATCATTACAAACGACACGGATTCGAATCCTGAGGCTTTTTACATAAGATACATGTAAAATAAATATAGGGCGCAACGTAAATTTTTCGAACATAAAAATTGCAATTTTAACAGCTCATTTTGGCACGATTTTGAACTTTCAAAAATTGTAGCGCCGTTATTTACGGACCAATATTTAAAACTATACATATTCGGATTTGGCAGCCTCTTTGGCTTCAGATAGGCCTAAGAAACCATAGGCGTGCTATTCCAAAGCTTTGGGAAAACGTTTTGAAAATTCAAAATCGATGGGTTTTAACCCATGTTTTTGAGAAAAATGAAAAAATAGAATTGCTTTATATTGCCAGGGATGTTCCTACGTACCCCTAGTAACCGTAGCCGGTGTCATTTCCCGCGCTTCCCTCTAAAATAAAAATATTCGACAAAACTAAATCAATAAAAAACGGACCCCTTGATTCACAAAAAATCGTAGCGCCCTTATTTTCGATCCAATCATTACAAACGACACGGATTCGAATCCTGAGGCTTTTTACATAAGATACATGTAAAATAAATATAGGGCGCAACGTAAATTTTTCGAACATAAAAATTGCAATTTTAACAGCTCATTTTGGCACGATTTTGAACTTTCAAAAATTGTAGCGCCGTTATTTACGGACCAATATTTAAAACTATACATATTCGGATTTGGCAGCCTCTTTGGCTTCAGATAGGCCTAAGAAACCATAGGCGTGCTATTCCAAAGCTTTGGGAAAACGTTTTGAAAATTCAAAATCGATGGGTTTTAACCCATGTTTTTTGAGAAAAATGAAAAAATAGAATTGCTTTATATTGCCAGGGATGTTCCTACGTACCCCTAGTAACCGTAGCCGGTGTCATTTCCCGCGCTTCCCTCTAAAATAAAAATATTCGACAAAACTAAATCAATAAAAAACGGACCCCTTGATTCACAAAAAATCGTAGCGCCCTTATTTTCGATCCAATCATTACAAACGACACGGATTCGGGAAACCTGAGGCTTTTTACATAAGATACATGTAAAATAAATATAGGGCGCAACGTAAATTTTTCGAACATAAAAAATTGCAATTTTAACAGCTCATTTTGGCACGATTTTGAACTTTCAAAAAATTGTAGCGCCGTTATTTACGGACCAATATTTAAAAACTATACATATTCGGATTTGGCAGCCTCTTTGGCTTCAGATAGGCCTAAGAAACCATAGGCGTGCTATTCCAAAGCTTTGGGAAAACGTTTTGAAAATTCAAAATCGATGGGTTTTAACCCATGTTTTTTGAGAAAAATGAAAAAATAGAATTGCTTTATATTGCCAGGGATGTTCCTACGTACCCCTAGTAACCGTAGCCGGTGTCATTTCCCGCGCTTCCTCTAAAATAAAAATATTCGACAAAACTAAATCAATAAAAAACGGACCCCTTGATTCACAAAAAATCGTAGCGCCCTTATTTTCGATCCAATCATTACAAACGACACGGATTCGAATCCTGAGGCTTTTTACATAAGATACATGTAAAATAAATATAGGGCGCAACGTAAATTTTTCGAACATAAAAATTGCAATTTTAACAGCTCATTTTGGCACGATTTTGAACTTTCAAAAAATTGTAGCGCCGTTATTTACGGACCAATATTTAAAAACTATACATATTCGGATTTGGCAGCCTCTTTGGCTTCAGATAGGCCTAAGAAACCATAGGCGTGCTATTCCAAAGCTTTGGGAAAACGTTTTGAAAATTAAAACGAGGGTTTTAACCCTGTTTTTAAAAAAAGAAAAAATGAATTTTTATATTCCCGGGGTTCCACGTACCCCCTTTAACCTACCGGGGCATTTCCCCCCGCTTCCTCAAAATAAAAATTTTCAAAAACTAATCAAAAAAAAAGTACCCCTTTTACAAAAGAAATCGTAGCGCCCTTATTTTGTTCATTACAAACCACGGATTAATCTGAGGCTTTTACATAAGTACATGTAAAATAAATATAGGGCAACGTTTTTTGAACATAAAAATTGCAATTTTACGAGCTCATTTTGGCACGATTTTGAACTTTCAAAAATTGTAGCGCCGTTATTTACGGACCAATATTTAAAAACTATACATATTCGGATTTGGCAGCCTCTTTGGCTTCAGATAGGCCTAAGAAACCATAGGCGTGCTATTCCAAAGCTTTGGGAAAACGTTTTGAAAATTCAAAATCGATGGGTTTTAACCCATGTTTTTGAGAAAAATGAAAAAATAGAATTGCTTTATATTGCCAGGGATGTTCCTACGTACCCCTAGTAACCGTAGCCGGTGTCATTTCCCCGCGCTTCCCCTCTAAAATAAAAATATTCGACAAAACTAAATCAATAAAAAAACGGACCCCTTGATTCACAAAAAAAATCGTAGCGCCCTTATTTTCGATCCAATCATTACAAACGACACGGATTCCGAATCCTGAGGCTTTTTTACATAAGATACATGTAAAATAAATATAGGGCGCAACGTAAATTTTCGAACATAAAAAATTGCAATTTTAACAGCTCATTTTGGCACGATTTTGAACTTTAAAAAAATTGTAGCGCCGTTATTTACGGACCAATATTTAAAAACTATCTATATTCGGATTTGGCAGCCTCTTTGGCTTCAGATAGGCCTAAGAAACCATAGGCGTGCTATTCCAAAGCTTTGGGAAAACGTTTTGAAAATTCAAAATCGATGGGTTTTAACCCATGTTTTTTTGAGAAAAAATGAAAAAAATAGAATTGCTTTATATTGCCAGGGGATGTTCCTACGTACCCCTAGTAACCGTAGCCGGTGTCATTTCCCCGCGCTTCCCCTCTAAAATAAAAATATTCGACAAAACTAAATCAATAAAAAAACGGACCCCTTGATTCACAAAAAAAATCGTAGCGCCCTTATTTTCGATCCAATCATTACAAACGACACGGATTCCGAATCCTGAGGCTTTTTTACATAAGATACATGTAAAATAAATATAGGGCGCAACGTAAATTTTTCGAACATAAAAAATTGCAATTTTAACGGCTCATTTTGGCACGATTTTGAACTTTCAAAAAATTGTAGCGCCGTTATTTACGGACCAATATTTAAAAACTATGTATATTCGGATTTGGCAGCCTCTTTGGCTTCAGATAGGCCTAAGAAACCATAGGCGTGCTATTCCAAAGCTTTGGGAAAACGTTTTGAAAATTCAAAATCGATGGGTTTTAACCCATGTTTTTTTGAGAAAAAATGAAAAAATAGAATTGCTTTATATTGCCAGGGGGTGTTCCTACGTACCCCTAGTAACCGTAGCCGGTGTCATTTCCCCCCGCTTCCCTCTAAAATAAAAATATTCGACAAAACTAAATCAATAAAAAACGGACCCCTTGATTCACAAAAAATCGTAGCGCCCTTATTTTCGATCCAATCATTACAAACGACACGGATTCGGAATCCTGAGGCTTTTTACATAAGATACATGTAAAATAAATATAGGGCGCAAGTAAATTTTTCGAACATAAAAATTGCAATTTTAACAGCTCATTTTGGCACGATTTTGAACTTTCAAAAATTGTAGCGCCGTTATTTACGGACCAATATTTAAAACTATACATATTCGGATTTGGCAGCCTCTTTGGCTTCAGATAGGCCTAAGAAACCATAGGCGTGCTATTCCAAAGCTTTGGGAAAACGTTTTGAAAATTCAAAATCGATGGGTTTTAACCCATGTTTTTGAGAAAAATGAAAAAATAGAATTGCTTTATATTGCCAGGGATGTTCCTACGTACCCCTAGTAACCGTAGCCGGTGTCATTTCCCGCGCTTCCCTCTAAAATAAAAATATTCGACAAAACTAAATCAATAAAAAACGGACCCCTTGATTCACAAAAAATCGTAGCGCCCTTATTTTCGATCCAATCATTACAAACGACACGGATTCGAATCCTGAGGCTTTTTACATAAGATACATGTAAAATAAATATAGGGCGCAACGTAAATTTTTCGAACATAAAAATTGCAATTTTAACAGCTCATTTTGGCACGATTTTGAACTTTCAAAAATTGTAGCGCCGTTATTTACGGACCAATATTTAAAACTATACATATTCGGATTTGGCAGCCTCTTTGGCTTCAGATAGGCCTAAGAAACCATAGGCGTGCTATTCCAAAGCTTTGGGAAAACGTTTTGAAAATTCAAAATCGATGGGTTTTAACCCATGTTTTTGAGAAAAATGAAAAAATAGAATTGCTTTATATTGCCAGGGGATGTTCCTACGTACCCCTAGTAACCGTAGCCGGTGTCATTTCCCCGCGCTTCCCCTCTAAAATAAAAATATTCGACAAAACTAAATCAATAAAAAAACGGACCCCTTGATTCACAAAAAAAATCGTAGCGCCCTTATTTTCGATCCAATCATTACAAACGACACGGATTCGAATCCTGAGGCTTTTTTACATAAGATACATGTAAAATAAATATAGGGCGCGACGTAAATTTTTCGAACATAAAAAATTGCAATTTTAACAGCTCATTTTGGCACGATTTTGAACTTTAAAAAATTGTAGCGCCGTTATTTACGGACCAATATTTAAAACTATACATATTCGGATTTGGCAGCCTCTTTGGCTTCAGATAGGCCTAAGAAACCATAGGCGTGCTATTCCAAAGCTTTGGGAAAACGTTTTGAAAATTCAAAATCGATGGGTTTTAACCCATGTTTTTGAGAAAAATGAAAAAATAGAATTGCTTTATATTGCCAGGGATGTTCCTACGTACCCTAGTAACCGTAGCCGGTGTCATTTCCCGCGCTTCCTCTAAAATAAAAATATTCGACAAAACTAAATCAATAAAAAACGGACCCCTTGATTCACAAAAAATCGTAGCGCCCTTATTTTCGATCCAATCATTACAAACGACACGGATTCGAATCCTGAGGCTTTTTACATAAGATACATGTAAAATAAATATAGGGCGCAACGTAAATTTTTCGAACATAAAAATTGCAATTTTAACAGCTCATTTTGGCACGATTTTGAACTTTCAAAAATTGTAGCGCCGTTATTTACGGACCAATATTTAAAACTATACATATTCGGATTTGGCAGCCTCTTTGGCTTCAGATAGGCCTAAGAAACCATAGGCGTGCTATTCCAAAGCTTTGGGAAAACGTTTTGAAAATTCAAAATCGATGGGTTTTAAACCCATGTTTTTTTGAGAAAAAATGAAAAAAATAGAATTGCTTTATATTGCCAGGGATGTTCCTACGTACCCCTAGTAACCGTAGCCGTGTCATTTCCCGCGCTTCCTCTAAAATAAAAATATTCGACAAAACTAAATCAATAAAAAAACGGACCCCTTGATTCACAAAAAAAATCGTAGCGCCCTTATTTTCGATCCAATCATTACAAACGACACGGATTCCGAATCCTGAGGCTTTTTTACATAAGATACATGTAAAATAAATATAGGGCGCAACGTAAATTTTTCGAACATAAAAAATTGCAATTTTAACGGCTCATTTTGGCACGATTTTGAACTTTCAAAAAATTGTAGCGCCGTTATTTACGGACCAATATTTAAAAACTATCTATATTCGGATTTGGCAGCCTCTTTGGCTTCAGATAGGCCTAAGAAACCATAGGCGTGCTATTCCAAAGCTTTGGGAAAACGTTTTGAAAATTCAAAATCGATGGGTTTTAACCCATGTTTTTTTGAGAAAAAATGAAAAAAATAGAATTGCTTTATATTGCCAGGGGATGTTTCTACGTACCCCTAGTAACCGTAGCCGGTGTCATTTCCCTGCGCTTCCCCTCTAAAATAAAAATATTCGACAAAACTAAATCAATAAAAAAACGGACCCCTTGATTCACAAAAAAAATCGTAGCGCCCTTATTTTCGAACCAATCATTACAAACGACACGGATTCCGAATCCTGAGGCTTTTTTATATAAGATACATGTAAAATAAATATAGGGCGCGACGTAAATTTTTCGAACATAAAAAATTGCAATTTTAACAGCTCATTTTGGCACGATTTTGAACTTTAAAAAATTGTAGCGCCGTTATTTACGGACCAATATTTAAAAACTATCTATATTCGGATTTGGCAGCCTCTTTGGCTTCAGATAGGCCTAAGAAACCATAGGCGTGCTATTCCAAAGCTTTGGGAAAACGTTTTGAAAATTCAAAATCGATGGGTTTTAACCCATGTTTTTTTGAGAAAAAATGAAAAAAATAGAATTGCTTTATATTGCCAGGGGATGTTTCTACGTACCCCTAGTAACCGTAGCCGATGTCATTTCCCCGCGCTTCCCCTCTAAAATAAAAATATTCGACAAAACTAAATCAATAAAAAAACGGACCCCTTGATTCACAAAAAAAATCGTAGCGCCCTTATTTTCGATCCAATCATTACAAACGACACGGATTCGAATCCTGAGGCTTTTTACATAAGATACATGTAAAATAAATATAGGGCGCGACGTAAATTTTCGAACATAAAAAATTGCAATTTTAACAGCTCATTTTGGCACGATTTTGAACTTTCAAAAAATTGTAGCGCCGTTATTTACGGACCAATATTTAAAAACTATCTATATTCGGATTTGGCAGCCTCTTTGGCTTCAGATAGGCCTAAGAAACCATAGGCGTGCTATTCCAAAGCTTTGGGAAAACGTTTTGAAAATTCAAAATCGATGGGTTTTAACCCATGTTTTTTTGAGAAAAAATGAAAAAAATAGAATTGCTTTATATTGCCAGGGGATGTTTCTACGTACCCCTAGTAACCGTAGCCGATGTCATTTCCCCGCGCTTCCCCTCTAAAATAAAAATATTCGACAAAACTAAATCAATAAAAAAACGGACCCCTTGATTCACAAAAAAAATCGTAGCGCCGTTATTTTCGATCCAATCATTACAAACGACACGGATTCCGAATCCTGAGGCTTTTTTACATGAGATACATGTAAAATAAATATAGGGCGCAACGTAAATTTTTCGAACATAAAAAATTGCGTTTTTAGAGGCTCATTTTGGCACGATTTTGAACTTTAAAAGAATTGTAGCGCCGTTATTTACCGACCAATATTTAAAAACTATCTATATTCGGATTTGGCAGCCTCTTTGGCTTCAGATAGGCCTAAGAAACCATAGGCGTGCTATTCCAAAGCTTTGGGAAAACGTTTTGAAAATTCAAAATCGATGGGTTTTAACCCATGTTTTTTTGAGAAAAAATGAAAAAAATAGAATTGCTTTATATTGCCAGGGGATGTTTCTACGTACCCCTAGTAACCGTAGCCGATGTCATTTCCCCGCGCTTCCCCTCTAAAATAAAAATATTCGACAAAACTAAATCAATAAAAAAACGGACCCCTTGATTCACAAAAAAAATCGTAGCGCCGTTATTTTCGATCCAATCATTACAAACGACACGGATTCCGAATCCTGAGGCTTTTTTATATAAGATACATGTAAAATAAATATAGGGCGCGACGTAAATTTTTCGAACATAAAAAATTGCAATTTTAACAGCTCATTTTGGCACGATTTTGAACTTTAAAAAAATTGTAGCGCCGTTATTTACGGACCAATATTTAAAAACTATCTATATTCGGATTTGGCAGCCTCTTTGGCTTCAGATAGGCCTAAGAAACCATAGGCGTGCTATTCCAAAGCTTTGGGAAAACGTTTTGAAAATTCAAAATCGATGGGTTTTAACCCATGTTTTTTTGAGAAAAAATGAAAAAAATAGAATTGCTTTATATTGCCAGGGGATGTTTCTACGTACCCCTAGTAACCGTAGCCGATGTCATTTCCCCGCGCTTCCCCTCTAAAATAAAAATATTCGACAAAACTAAATCAATAAAAAAACGGACCCCTTGATTCACAAAAAAAATCGTAGCGCCGTTATTTTCGATCCAATCATTACAAACGACACGGATTCCGAATCCTGAGGCTTTTTTACATGAGATACATGTAAAATAAATATAGGGCGCAACGTAAATTTTTTGAACATAAAAAATTGCGTTTTTAGGGGCTCATTTTGGCACGATTTTGAACTTTAAAAAAATTGTAGCGCCGTTATTTACGGACCAATATTTAAAAACTATGTATATTCGGATTTGGCAGCCTCTTTGGCTTCAGATAGGCCTAAGAAACCATAGGCGTGCTATTCCAAAGCTTTGGGAAAACGTTTTGAAAATTCAAAATCGATGGGTTTTAACCCATGTTTTTTTGAGAAAAAATGAAAAAAATAGAATTGCTTTATATTGCCAGGGGATGTTCCTACGTACCCCTAGTAACCGTAGCCGGTGTCATTTCCCCGCGCTTCCCCTCTAAAATAAAAATATTCGACAAAACTAAATCAATAAAAAAACGGACCCCTTGATTCACAAAAAAAATCGTAGCGCCCTTATTTTCGAACCAATCATTACAAACGACACGGATTCCGAATCCTGAGGCTTTTTTATATAAGATACATGTAAAATAAATATAGGGCGCGACGTAAATTTTTCGAACATAAAAAATTGCAATTTTAACAGCTCATTTTGGCACGATTTTGAACTTTAAAAAAATTGTAGCGCCGTTATTTACGGACCAATATTTAAAAACTATCTATATTCGGATTTGGCAGCCTCTTTGGCTTCAGATAGGCCTAAGAAACCATAGGCGTGCTATTCCAAAGCTTTGGGAAAACGTTTTGAAAATTCAAAATCGATGGGTTTTAACCCATGTTTTTTTGAGAAAAAATGAAAAAAATAGAATTGCTTTATATTGCCAGGGGATGTTCCTACGTACCCCTAGTAACCGTAGCCGGTGTCATTTCCCCGCGCTTCCTCTAAAATAAAAATATTCGACAAAACTAAATCAATAAAAAAACGGACCCCTTGATTCACAAAAAAAATCGTAGCGCCCTTATTTTCCATCCAATCATTACAAACGACACGGATTCCGAATCCTGAGGCTTTTTTACATAAGATACATGTAAAATAAATATAGGGCGCAACGTAAATTTTTCGAACATAAAAAATTGCGTTTTTAGGGGCTCATTTTGGCACGATTTTGAACTTTAAAAAAATTGTAGCGCCGTTATTTACGGACCAATATTTAAAAACTATCTATATTCGGATTTGGCAGCCTCTTTGGCTTCAGATAGGCCTAAGAAACCATAGGCGTGCTATTCCAAAGCTTTGGGAAAACGTTTTGAAAATTCAAAATCGATGGGTTTTACATTTACATGTAAAATAAGTATATGGCGCAATGTTAATTGTTCGAGTAATTCAGGGTTGAAGTTTTAGGTTCAATTTTGTGCCACAAAATTTTACTTTAAAAAATTGTACAGTTATTTGTGGTCAGATATTTAAAAGCTATACAGATTCGGATTTTCCATACTTTTTAGCTTCGGACACGCTTAAAAAACCATAAGAGTGCCATTTGAAAATTTCAAGAGAAATCGGATTGAAGATTACAAGTCGTGTTTATTTTATCAAAATTTCGGCTTTGAACATAAAACGCTCTTAATAAGTCATTCAAATAAATAGTTTTATTAGTTTTAATTATTTATTTTTTCATTTAAGAAATTCCTATATTAAATATGATAAAACAAGAGTTTAATCTATCGCTAAGATCAGATTCTTCTAATAATTTCTTGGGGCGTTACACCACCGATGGGAGCCCCACTTTGATTTTAAATCGACAGGAGTACAGCGACTTGTGCGGCTCTTACATGCCTTGGGAAGCTCGTTATGCATATTATCCCAGTTCTGGAGATCCTTCAGCAGTTCCCATCCCCAATTCGAATCCCTACATTAATTGTCTTAACCACCACCCTGGCGTGTGCGAGTTCGAAGGCTCACAAGAGTTGAGAGGGAATGGTAGAGGTTCCTATGTCTCCTCTTCGAATGGCTACAATAATAACTATCAAAGCTTCTAAATTACATTTTTTACAAAGCAAAAGGTCAATGATTTTTAATTTATTAAAATTGTATCAAATTTTATCACAATTTATGTGCTGCGTTAAATATATTTAGAAAATACTGGAATAATACTTTGAGTGAATATCAACGAGAGTTGGCAAAGATTTTGTCACATTGCGATATTAGAGTTTCATTTAGTAAGATGTCTGTTGTCATGTCGGGGAGGATGCTCGATGTTATTTCGGAGGGCCCAATTAGAGTTGGGGGCGAAGACTGTGGCTAAATTGTGGGGGTTCATCTTGTTGATTGCTGAATGAAGGGAGACCCTACGATAATAATACTTTAAACTATGTTTTTCTTCAAAAGCCCTACTCACCGATGTAAATGGTCGATCATGAATTGCAAGGTGTTATAATGGGTCTTAGGCAAAGAGAGTAAAGCTTGCTTGATCGAAGCCAATCTCAGATCAGTATTTTTGTGTTCTAAAATTAACATAGTTACAATTTCGTTTCAATATCGTGTTCATGTTTACCTACTAAATTGTGTTTAGTAATAAAATTAATCAACGATACTTGGGTGCTTCTCACTAACTTAGACGTGGTCCAAAACAATTTTAATCAACTTGAAATCCATATAAATTGGATTTTAATATCCTTTTCATCTCAAAATTGTAGAAACACTTCTTTACTACATCAGTAATTTGGTGTAACGATTACTCATCTAGAAGTACTCGAGACAAATTAGTTGAAACATACAATTGCTTCTTTGAATTGGCTAACTTTATACTCTTCCGGATGTATAGTACTGTTCAATTGATTCTCATCATTTTTACACATGCAATAGTTTACACTATTAATACTAAATGATATGTTTGGTGCTCTTCAAATTACATACTTGCTTCTCTCTTTGGTTAGTATTTGCAATTTCCTTTTATTAAGAGTCATGTATGGACTTTCTTGGTAATTAACAGTTGATAATTTTTGCAAAAATAAAGGCACTCTTAGTTTCAAATACATCGTAACCAGACCATCAACAACTAACAATCTAACACAGTTCTATATAAGCCAGAATTGGAATCGTAATACAACTTATAATGATGTATTTTATCATTAAATCTAAAAAATATAACATACAATTGAAAACATTCACAATTTGTTTTGTGTACTTCAAACTCAAAGTGTGGAATTGCCCATTAGAAAATTTAGTTTTTCTAACTAGATATGCTCCATTAGGCTGAGAATTTAATAGATTTGCATCTTCAATGTGTGAGATTCCTCTATGATAATCACGACCCAAATAACTTGGTATTTCTAAGGATACATCCGTGCTTATTACTGGGATTGGTACGGGAGCATCTAATTGCATTCTGAATACTAAAACAATAACATTAAAGCAATTCTAATGTAAAAATTGTGGAATTAATAATCCCAGAAACTAAAAGTAACGTCTTACAGTCTATTTTCCAAACGGAATAGGTAGGAGATTGTAAATCAAGACCCATTTGATTAACCCTATTGTAGTAGGACTGCTAATACTTTTAATATTAAATAAGATAATTCATTATTCTCGAAAATCACTAAATTTTTTGCACAGATACAGCTAATTCGTTTCTTTTTCGAGTGCAAATAAATAATAAATATCTAACTGTAAACTATTTTTTGATAGTATTTGGGAGTGTGAAAAATGCCCATTAAATTTAAGGTGCATTTGTCATACGGAAAGTAGTTTTGATAACATTTTCAAAATTGTGTCAAAATATTTTTTAGATGAATAAAGGCGTTAATGTAATAGTGACTAATTAATGATTGAATTACCGTTCGAAAAATATAATAAACATGCCACAATAAGCAGAACATTTTACTTTAAAGAAGTTTTAACCAGATGTGAATAACCATGTATCCAGTGTTAATTTTATTTTAATTTCTATTTAATTATAAGAATTTATTTAGACTTACATTTTTCTTAATTACAATATTTTTAATTTTACAGGTGACACATTGAGTTAATTCTTCGGAGGATCTTTTCTCACATGAATATCTGCAATTTCAACTACTTATTCTTTGCTCTCAAGTACCGGAAGTTGAAGAGAATTAGACTGTGTTCAATGGCACACAAATTGATGAAATCATCCCATCTTTATCGTTACTTGACTTTTATAATATTAAGATAGTTTTAAATAACTTAATATGTTTAATTAATGTATATCTTGTTAGCTTGTAAGAATTTTTATTTGTTGGCTCCTTTGTGTGTCTTCGAGATTTGCTTCGCGTTTTGCTCCATAGACTTTATTCCGAAGAAAGTCTTAAACATCTCTTCATCATTGAAGTGTGATGTTTAATTTTTCAATTAATTATAGATGTGTCTTTAATTTAAAGAAAAACTTATGGATGCGGGCGTACTTTATTTTGAGTAAACAAACGGTAACGCGGTTTAGAAAATAGACCTTTATATTTTCTTAGACGTTATTTCTTTCTAGATGTAACTTAGCTAAAAACAGCAAAGGTCACTTGTGCTGTGCACGAGTCCTTGCTGTTTGATCTCTTGTGTTAGGATAATTGCTAAGATCACATGTACACACATTTTTGGCTTCATTTTCTTATTTGTTTGATTTTTAAATATCTTTGCGGTAAATCAGTACGTTATGAATTAGCATTACATTTTCAAATTTTACTTATTAAATCAAAATCTTAATAACATATTTAAAAAAAGTTAAGTCGACAATTTCTTTTCAAATTAATTTATCATTATTTTATTATTGAAAATTGTTAAATATATTTGGAGTAAAATATCATTACAAATAATAATCAATTAATAATTGCATTTAAATAACTTTTTTAAAATAAGAATTTAATAATATAACTTTTCGAATATTTAAACTTAGTTTTTACTTTTTTTTAAATATATCAACTTATGGTAAAGAAAATAAAAATTAAATTCAACAAACGCACACAACCCACATAATTACCGAAGGTGGGACCAGTATTAAAAGGTGTAGACAAAAAAAACTAAAAGGGTCGTTTTGTTTTATAATAAGTTTTAAGATATAACGTCTAAGAAATATCAAGGTTTTCGTTGTGACACACAAGGAAACCTTTTATCCCAAAATGCGAAGAAGCAGCAAAGGTATCGTAAAATGAACTACATATATTTCTTTTCAACACACTCGCAACACATACACATTCTATGAAGATAGCTTTGTTAGAGATTTTTAATTCGTGTTTAAATTTTATTACTGCTAACTATTCTAAATTATATTTAACAATAATCAAGTTCCACACTTATTTAGCTTGAATATTTTACTAGCTTAATCTTTATTTTTATTTTAATTATTTAGACATTTATATACTTGGGATTTCATTTGTCTCATCTTCATTTACAGTTTATCTTAATAAATATCTTTTTCTTCACTGCATGGGGTAGTCTGTATAGCCTGTTCCGACATTTATCTATTCGTTGATCTTTCCACTTTACATCGTCCTATCTCTGGCCATTCTTTGGAGCTAATTACACCAATTTTCTTTGTGTCTTTTTATTTCCCCTTTCAAGCTATATATATTAAATTCTTATCTAATATCGGCATTATTTAATCTGTTTTGTCTTGTATAGCCTTTAACACTTCGTAAAAATTTCACTTCTGCTGCTTGTATTTGTGATTCCTGTTTCTTGGTGAGGGCCCATGTTTGGCTGCCGTATAGTATAGTTGCTACTGCCGTGGTTTAAGAAACGCGACTTAAATTCTACAAAACAAATATCTTTTGCATGTAATTCTTTATTAATAACTGTTAATACTGTACCTACTATTTAATGATTTGTCTCAGTCTTTTCTTATTATCTACTTTCTTCACTACCCTTTTTGATTTAACTTTATTATTTAAAGATTCATCTCGCCCAGATAGGGCTCCCAGAATTAAAAAATGTTGACAAACTGTCTCATATGTCAAAGTCGTGTCAACAAAGAAGTCCATTGGCACTGACTCAATATCCGGCTACGGGATTTTAACATTCCCAAATAATGATAAATAATTTGTTCTGTATTGCAATAGCAGTGTCTATTTCACCTCCATGATTTATTGTACTAATTATTTATTGAATTAATATTTGTTTAAAGTGGTAATTAACTGTTATACAATGTTATTTATAGTTTACTTTTCCCATAGGATAAAAAGTCCCGTTTGTTCAAATGCGTCCAACGAAGTAGACAACCCCTACGGTCGTGTTTGAAATAATAGCAGCTACTTTGCAAAGTGTAACCCGTGTATATTAGATGGCGCTAGTTGTGTTATTTGATGTTAAAAATAATTCGCACCTCTAATGTCAGTTTAGTTTTATTTATATATAAACTCGTAAAATTGCAAGACGTAAATAATTAACAATTTTTGGTTTGAGTTCATATCGTAAGGTCACCACTGCAATATACAGGAATGTATGTAGGTCGTTAATTTAGTATTCCAGGTTTGTAAATGAGACAATATCAAGTATCAAAACCACCTGCTTCTGTACTTTGAAGTTTCCAGCTGATTTTAAAGATCCAACCTATTGGTAATACTTATTGTGGAGGATTTTTATTATTTATAATTAAGGTATAATTAATTTTGTTTTTCATTTTTTTGTAGAGAACAGTCGTGTTGAAAAATTCTTTCGGAAGCCAAAGTGGATTCTTACAAGTACCCTTGGTTCTTCTTCACATCGGGTAATTCAGAAGCCTTTGGGAAACCTAATCCAGCAGCACCAGCAGAATCATTAATGAAAGGTTAAATCCATGTTAGCGTAGTTTTTGCTAAACTTTTACTATTTTGTAAATTTATTTTAGGAATTTTATTACTTTTAAAACCTATTTCTTTTTGCCACACTTATTTATGTTTAATTATGTATTTATAATTTGTTAAAAAAGTTGCACTATTATCATATTGATAAGTATATTAATGTTTCGATCAAACCTCCCTTAATTTACATATTTGGCACTTTGTTTAATTTGAATAGGGTTTCTTTTGCATTTAAACGGCAAAAAAGGGATGCAACTTTTTATTATTTTTATGTTTTTAAATTGTAACAAATTGTATATCTTTTTCTGTTATTCTAAGACAACATTAAGTGCTCCGACGCGAAGGGCTTTGGTCGTTGATTAAAACCTTGTTGGTTTCATACATTGGTTACCCTTCACATCGGACCGCATAATATTTGGTGAATGATGGGGTGTTCTAAGATTGTGTAATCTTAAAACATCATATCAAGGGTTGTTCTATGTTGTAATCAAATTTGAGTTTTATGACGAATGTTCCTAATTAGATATAAAGGGCGTTAAGTCCAAGGGGATGTAAGGGGAGATTGGAAAATAAAAAAAACTATTTACTACCTGTTGTTTCTTTTATCACTAAAAATGTAAGGGGAAGTGTCATCTAGTAACAGGGACATAAAAGAAAAATTACAAAAATATAATTCCGAAAATCACGAGTTACGGTCTTAGATTAAAAAAAATATAATAAAAAAAAGCCTCTTATCTTTGCGAAAATCTTTGTAGCCTCGGGCTATAAACATTTTTAAGTCGTTTTGCCAATGTTTTCAAAACGCGCTGGAGCGTGAAACGGCTCAAGCAATAAAAAGCTCTTATCTTTGCGAAAATCTTTGTAGCCTCGGGCTATAAAAATTTTTAAGTCGTTTTGCCAATGTTTTCAAAACGCGCTGGAGCGTGAAACGGCTCAAGCAATAAAAAAAGCCTCTTATCTTTGCGAAAATCTTTGTAGCCTCGGGCTATAAACATTTTTAAGTCGTTTTGCCAATGTTTTCAAAACGCGCTGGAGCGTGAAACGGCTCAAGCAATATAAAAAGCCTCTTATCTTTGCGAAAATCTTTGTAGCCTCGGGCTATAAAAATTTTTAAGTCGTTTTGCCAATGTTTTCAAAATATAATTTCGCAAATCGCGAGTTACGGTCGGCCGAGTCGGCCGAGTCGGCCGAGGGTTTATCTTAGAGATTTTTAAAAATATTTTTCAAATCACGAGTATCCTACGGTCATTCGTCATTCGTCATTCGTCTCGTTCGGCTCGTTGCTCGTTGGATTTTTCTTAAAGATTTTGAAAAATATTTTGCTTGCCCGGTATGGGAATCGAACCCGAGACCATTTGAACAAACAACCGATGTCTAACCATCTGAGCTATGGCGTTCATATAGAAAGAGTGTGTTTTAAACTTTATAAAGTACAAGTTCCTATAATATTAATTTAAAATTTATTTCTTACAAATAATTTTTTAAAAATCTTAACTTGTCTGGGAATCGAACCCATCGAACCACACACCGTTGGATCAAACATCGTCCTTGCTCTCCACTGAGCTATGGCGTTGTTATACGAAGTGTATGTTCTAAATCTTATAAATAGCAAGTTTATATATATTAATTTAAAATTTATTTTTGAATGTTCAAAGCCCAGCTGACTCTTGCTCTTGCTCTTGCTCTTCCAATGAATTATTACATATTAAAATTCGGGTAACAATAAAGACTCTTTATTACATATAATAATTTGTACAAGTTTATTTACAGAGTTTAAATTTAACAGTTAAGAAGTTTGAATCACACTTTTTTGAAGTTCGCGGATTCAAAAATATTTAATTCAAACTTCTTATCTGTTTTAAATTATAATTAAACTAATTAATTAATTAAAATAACCAAGTTTTAATATAATAAAAAGTTGCAACCCTTACGATTGTTTTTATTGTAATGAATTAAGAAGAAACCTTATGGGTAATGTGTAAGCTAAAAGTGATTTGCACATCAATCTTGGGATTGCAACTTTTTTTACAATTACATTACATTACAATTACATACTATAAATAAAAAGGAAAAGGAAGGTGTTTTAAGTGTGTGTGAAAAGATAAAATAATAATATGAGGATGTAGTGGCGTTATTTTATAAAAGTAATAATAAATAAAAGTTAAGTGCCCTTCAAAGTGCTACATAAATCAAAGAAAGACAACAAATAAGGTAAGTATTTAGAAAATGAAAAAACGAAATATTAAAAAAGGAAGTCCAAAAAATAATAAACTAAATAAAAAGAAAATGAAAAGTATAAGAAGTGGTAATTTTTAACAAATTCGAAAAAAATCTAAGTAAAAATGACTTAATTTTGCAATATAATTGAAAAGTTCAAGAAAGTTTGAAGAATAAACAAGACAGGAAAAATTAATAAGATTTAAAAAGGAAAACATTCAAAACGCACGGTCGATAATTAAATGAAGAGAGGCTGGCTTTAATATATTTAAGAATTAATGAAACGAACGTTAAAGAAATGAGAATGAACAAGGAAAGTAAGTAGAAGTAGATAAATAATTGTTATGTGAATAATAAAAATAATGTAAGTTTCAAATAACATAAATAAATTACAAAAGATGTAAAAATAAATAAAAAAATAACAAGTGTACAAATAATGTGTAAATAATAAACTAACTTTAAGTTTAATAACTTACAATTTATAAAAATGAAAACATTCCAACAAAGACAAGTATTACATATTAATTTTAGAAAGTTTAATTAATTAATAAGACGAGAACATATTCTACGTTAAAACTAAATTCGATGATGAAGTATTACATGGTTACATAAGTAGGAGTAGTCATAACTCCACAATTATTATCCTTAGCAGACATAAGGACGTAGCCATCATTGCCCCAATAATTCGACCAGCTATTTTTAATTAACCAATAATCTTTACCATTAATTGTTCCATATCCAACAGCCAAGACAGCGTGATCGAGCTCATCAATTTTATTTCCACTACAAATAATACAATAAGTAAAACATAATTTAAAAATTCATTTTACTCACCATTTGGGTTCGTAATAGACTCCATTCGAATAAAAGCTAAAAGTGCGATGGCTTGCATCGATGGCAACGCTAATGGGTCCATGCTTAACAATAGATAACCGTAGAGCAGCTAAATCGTTCGATGTAACATTCACATATCCATTTATTTTAGCCGTTAACGACACCTTATCAACGTGACAATACCCATCCTAAAAATATTACGCTCATAAACTTCAAGAATTACACGAGATAAATAATACCCACCTGACCCAGATAAGGGCCATATTCATCTTCAGTTGGAATACCACCATGCTTTAACATCCATTTGTAAGCTCTAAAATCTTCACCACCGTCACAGCCATTATTCCCAAAACTAAAACAAAGAATTAAAACAAGATCATATAATTCCTCTTGTGTTATATCGTACCCCAAGAACAATCAATAAGGGCTTGTTGAGACAACCGGACTAATTGGTGTCCGTTGCTCAAAAAGAAAGCACCTTCAATAGCACCAACGGTTCCAAAAGACCAGCACGATCCACACACGGATTGATCTACAAAAACATTTCATTTAGTTCTTAAAATAATTCATATTAAAATGCGTACCTTTCACAGGAGTGACAGCACCGTAAATCCTCCAATCAAATTCAGACGGCAAGCTTTTCGAATTAATATGCTTGTAAGGGAAAGCTGAGCCCCCATTATCAACGCCAGAATAACGACGGCCCCTCAGAGCCTCCAACTCTAATTCAGTCCTATCAGCTAAATGGTTCACACTTAAACTAAAGCCTAAAATATTATAAACAATGTTATAAAATTTAAAACATATGTAAAGTAAATAAATCACCTCTGTTTTGTCTATTTAAAGAATGAATGAACCTAAGATTTTGTGTAAAGATGTCTTTTCTATGTTCTGTTTGAACGACATCACTGTATTGTTTCCCGTGTTTAATTTGAAACTTCTCAAACTCCATATCGATGTGGGAAGTAACAGTGGGATGAACGAATTCCTTCATCGGGTTAAAGGTATAAATGTGGTCAGCCCCAGGGCCAGGAAACGAAGTACAAGACATATCTGCAATTATAATTAAATATCATTTATCGTATTATTTAATTTGGTAGCTCCATTACCGTTCTCTACTTGGAAGACTGTCGGGTCGATGTTCTCAACGCTGTACGAATCGTAATCAAGATAATAATGGTCATAGTGACTTCCTAAGAGCGAATTAAATCCTTTCATTTCATACCTAAAATAAATTATTCTTATACTTATATCATTAAAGCGAGGGCGAGAGCGCCAGGAAATGACACCGGATATAGATACTAGGGGTACGTAGGAACATCCCCTCGCAATATAAAGCAATTCTATTTTTTTCATTTTTTCCGTAAAAAAACATGGGTTAAAACCCATCGATTTTGAATTTTCAAAACGCTTTCCCAAAGCTCTGGAATAGCACGCCTACGGTTTCTTAGGCCTATCCGAAGCCAAAAAGGCTGCCAAATCCGATTCTGAATAGTCTTTAAAGATCCGTCCACAAATAACGGCGCTACAATTTTTTGAAAGTTCAAAATTGGCTCAAAATCAGCGCTAAAAATCGCAATTTTTATTTTCGAAAATTAACGTCGCACCCTATACATATTATACATGTATCTTATGTAAAAAGCCTCAGGATTCCGAATCCGTGTCGTTTGTAATGATTGGATCGAAAATAAGGGCGCTACGATTTTTTGTGAATCAAGGGTACGTATTTCTATTCATTTAGTTTGTACCGAAAATTTTTATTTTAGAGGAAGCGCGGGAAATGACACCGGTTATAGTCACTAGGGTACGTAGGAACATCCCTGGCAATATAAAGCAATTCTATTTTTCATTTTTCTCAAAAGACATGGGTTAAAACCCATCGATTTTGAATTTTCAAAACGTTTTCCCAAAGCTCTGGAATAGCACGCCTACGGTTTCTTAGGCCTATCCGAAGCCAAAAAGGCTGCCAAATCCGATTCTGAATAGTCTTTAAAGATCCGTCCACAAATAACGGCGCTACAATTTTTTGAAAGTTCAAAATTGGCTCAAAATGAGCTCTAAAATCGCAATTTTTATTTTCGAAAATTAACGTCGCACCCTATACATATTATACATGTATCTTATGTAAAAAAGCCTCAGGATTCCGAATCCGTATCGTTTGTAATGATTGGATCGAAAATAAGGGCGCTACAATTTTTTTTGTGAATCAATGGGTACGTATTTTTAATCATTTAGTTTGTATGGAAAATTTTTATTTTAGAGGGGAAGCGCGGGGAAATGACACCGGTTATAGTCACTAGGGGTACGTAGGAACATCCCCTGGCAATATAAAGCAATTCTATTTTTTTCATTTTTTCTCAAAAAGACATGGGTTAAAACCCATCGATTTTGAATTTTCAAAACGTTTTCCCAAAGCTCTGGAATAGCACGCCTACGGTTTCTTAGGCCTATCCGAAGCCAAAAAGGCTGCCAAATCCGATTCTGAATAGTCTTTAAAGATCCGTCCACAAATAACGGCGCTACAATTTTTTGAAAGTTCAAAATTGGCTCAAAATGAGCTCTAAAATCGCAATTTTTATTTTCGAAAAATTAACGTCGCACCCTATACATATTATACATGTATCTTATGTAAAAAGCCTCAGGATTCCGAATCCGTGTCGTTTGTAATGATTGGATCGAAAATAAGGGCGCTACAATTTTTTGTGAATCAATGGGTACGTATTTTTAATCATTTAGTTTGTATCGAAAATTTTTATTTTAGAGGAAGCGCGGGGGAAAAGACACCGGTTATAGTCACTAGGGGTACGTAGGAACATCCCTGGCAATATAAAGCAATTCTATTTTTTCATTTTTCTCAAAAGACATGGGTTAAAACCCATCGATTTTGAATTTTCAAAACGTTTTCCCAAAGCTCTGGAATAGCACGCCTACGGTTTCTTAGGCCTATCCGAAGCCAAAAGGCTGCCAAATCCGATTCTGAATAGTCTTTAAAGATCCGTCCACAAATAACGGCGCTACAATTTTTGAAAGTTCAAAATTGGCTCAAAATGAGCTCTAAAATCGCAATTTTTATTTTCGAAAAATTAACGTCGCACCCTATACATATTATACATGTATCTTATGTAAAAAGCCTCAGGATTCCGAATCCGTGTCGTTTGTAATGATTGGATCGAAAATAAGGGCGCTACAATTTTTTTTGTGAATCAATGGGTACGTATTTTTAATCATTTAGTTTGTATCGAAAATTTTTATTTTAGAGGAAGCGCGGGGGAAAAGACACCGGTTATAGTCACTAGGGGTACGTAGGAACATCCCTGGCAATATAAAGCAATTCTATTTTTTTCATTTTTTCTCAAAAAGACATGGGTTAAAACCCATCGATTTTGAATTTTCAAAACGTTTTCCCAAAGCTCTGGAATAGCACGCCTACGGTTTCTTAGGCCTATCCGAAGCCAAAAAGGCTGCCAAATCCGATTCTGAATAGTCTTTAAAGATCCGTCCACAAATAACGGCGCTACAATTTTTTGAAAGTTCAAAATTGGCTCAAAATGAGCTCTAAATATCGCAATTTTTTATTTTCGAAAAATTAACGTCGCACCCTATACATATTATACATGTATCTTATGTAAAAAAGCCTCAGGATTCCGAATCCGTATCGTTTGTAATGATTGGATCGAAAATAAGGGCGCTACAATTTTTTTTGTGAATCAATGGGTACGTATTTTTAATCATTTAGTTTGTATCGAAAATTTTTATTTTAGAGGGGAAGCGCGGGGAAATGACACCGGTTATAGTCACTAGGGGTACGTAGGAACGTCCCCTCGCAATATAAAGCAATTCTATTTTTTTCATTTATTACCCAAAATACATGGACTAAAACCCATCGATTTTGAATTTTCAAAACGTTTTCCCAAAGCTCTGGAATAGCACGCCTACGGTTTCTTAGGCCTATCCGAAGCCAAAAGGCTGCCAAATCCGATTCTGAATAGTTTTAAAGACCTCCCAAATAAGGCGCCAATTTTGAAAATTTAAAATTGGCTCAAAAGAGCTCTAAATATCGCAAATTTTCGAAAAAATTTAAAGTCGCACCCTATACATAATACGCAATTTTTATTTTCGAAAAATTAACGTCGCACCCTATACATATTATACATGTATCTTATGTAAAAAAGCCTCAGGATTCCGAATCCGTATCGTTTGTAATGATTGGATCGAAAATAAGGGCGCTACAATTTTTTTTGTGAATCAATGGGTACGTATTTTTAATCATTTAGTTTGTATGGAAAATTTTTATTTTAGAGGGGAAGCGCGGGGAAATGACACCGGTTATAGTCACTAGGGGTACGTAGGAACATCCCCTGGCAATATAAAGCAATTCTATTTTTTTCATTTTTTCTCAAAAAGACATGGGTTAAAACCCATCGATTTTGAATTTTCAAAACGTTTTCCCAAAGCTCTGGAATAGCACGCCTACGGTTTCTTAGGCCTATCCGAAGCCAAAAAGGCTGCCAAATCCGATTCTGAATAGTCTTTAAAGATCCGTCCGTAAATAACGGCGCTACAATTTTTTGAAAGTTCAAAATTGGCTCAAAATGAGCTCTAAATATCGCAATTTTTTATTTTCGAAAAATTAACGTCGCACCCTATACATATTATACATGTATCTTATGTAAAAAAGCCTCAGGATTCCGAATCCGTATCGTTTGTAATGATTGGATCGAAAATAAGGGCGCTACAATTTTTTTTGTGAATCAAGGAGTACGTATTTTTAATCATTTAGTTTGTATCGAAAATTTTTATTTTAGAGGGGAAGCGCGGGGAAATGACACCGGTTATAGTCACTAGGGGTACGTAGGAACGTCCCCTCGCAATATAAAGCAATTCTATTTTTTTCATTTATTACCCAAAATACATGGACTAAAACCCATCGATTTTGAATTTTCAAAACGTTTTCCCAAAGCTCTGGAATAGCACGCCTACGGTTTCTTAGGCCTATCCGAAGCCAAAAAGGCTGCCAAATCCGATTCTGAATAGTCTTTAAAGATCCGTCCACAAATAACGGCGCTACAATTTTTTGAAAGTTCAAAATTGGCTCAAAATGAGCTCTAAAAATCGCAATTTTTTATTTTCGAAAAATTAACGTCGCACCCTATACATATTATACATGTATCTTATGTAAAAAAGCCTCAGGATTCCGAATCCGTATCGTTTGTAATGATTGGATCGAAAATAAGGGCGCTACAATTTTTTTTGTGAATCAATGGGTACGTATTTTTAATCATTTAGTTTGTATCGAAAATTTTTATTTTAGAGGGGAAGCGCGGGGAAATGACACCGGTTATAGTTAGTAGGGGTACGTAGGAACATCCCCTGGCAATATAAAGCAATTCTATTTTTTTCATTTTTTCTCAAAAAGACATGGGTTAAAACCCATCGATTTTGAATTTTCAAAACGTTTTCCCAAAGCTTTGGAATAGCACGCCTATGGTTTCTTAGGCCTATCTGAAGCCAAAGAGGCTGCCAAATCCGAATATAGATAGTTTTTAAATATTGGTCCGTAAATAACGGCGCTACAATTTTTTTAAAGTTCAAAATCGTGCCAAAATAAGCCCCTAAAAACGCAATTTTTTATGTTCGAAAAATTTACGTTGCCCCCTATATTTATTTTACATGTATCTTATGTAAAAAAGCAACAGGATTCGAAATCCGTGTCGTTTGTAATGATTGGATCGAAAATAAGGGCGCTACGATTTTTTTTGTGAATCAAAGCGCATGTTTTTTTATTTATTTAGTTTTATCGAAAATTTTTATTTTAGGCTGCAAAATCCGAATCTGTATAATTTTTTAATGAGAATCTCAAATGTAGAACCGTTACTCTAATTTAATTTATAAAATGTGTATGTGGGAGATGTGTGTTTGTGTGGAAAGAACATGTAGATTTCACCTTACCATTAGTAGATCTTCAATCTTTATTCCATATTTGAGGGCACATTATTCCTTTGTGTGTCACAGGTCATGGATAGTTCTTAGATGTTGTTTAATAATACTTAAATTAAAATAAAACGTCCTCTCTTTAATTTTATATTTTCTAATTACAAATATCATAATTCTTTCCCCACCCTCTGCAATGTGTATTGTGTTTAATTTGAAATTTGGTTGTATTTTTTTACTAATAAGATTTTTTTTTAAATTAAGTTCTAAACCAAATAGAGATTTATATTATTTTCAAAACGGCTACTTTCAATTAACAGAAAACAATTTAGAAAAATAAATTCAAACCAAAATAATAAAAAGTATTTTAAGAGTGTAGTGTGTAATAAACTTATAAACTACCCTAATACAATGGGTCAAACAGTGGAGCCCCCGTGCACAGCACAGGTAGCCACGACTGTCTTCAGCTAAGAAAAAACAACACCTAAGTACATACCATGACCTATTTTGCATACCGTGCTATCATATTATTCTTTTTTTTAAGTTAAAATTAATTGTCCTTGTCTTATTCCTTATTTTTTTAAAATAATGTACCGCCGTTCGAAAAAAAAGATTAATAATACCCCCTCTTGCAGGGGGATGTTCCGACGTACCCCTAGTAACTATAGCCAGAGCCATTTCCCCCTGCTACCTTCTAACACAAAAATTTTCGCCCTTTTGAGAAATTAAATTTGGCTTTAAAATTAATCTTTTAAAACGCTTAACTTTTTTAATTTTGAGAAGTACGCGGAAAGCGTTCAGGTTCGAAAGTATTAGGCCTTAGTACGTCCGAAATCGGTGCTAACTTCAACTCCCCAAAATCGAGAAAAACATGGATTAACACCTTTTTTCGAAACGAGCACAATTTGGGAGTGGAATGGTCGGTCTAATCACCACGTCGTCATCTGGAACTAAAGAAAATTATTTTAAGTACGATTTTGAAAAATCGCCAGAAAGATTAGAAATTTACCAACAACCAAAGTCGATTATTTTTAGATTCGGAGAAAAGAAATATAAAAATAACTGATATGCTACCTCTGCAATGATGTTGAATATCCTTGGGCGCCCCCTTCGACTCCTTGGCGATTTCTGAATTTCGATTTTTCTTTTGTATTCTGAAACAACATTTGGCATTAGGGAAAGTTCGGGATAAACAACAAACGATATAAAAAATTACTGTGTGGTGTTGAGGATAATAATTAACAATAAATAAACCCTTTAATATTTTTGCAAATAATATTTAGCTAGATTACTAATTAATTTGCACTTTAAACCGGTTGCAAACGAAGTTCAAATTATCTTACCCTCGAAGGTGTTTCCAAGAGCTTTTCGGACACCAATAACAAATATTTTAAACAAATTAAATTACGGTAGTTACATTGCAATACAACAATTAAATACTGTAATGAACAGCAAACGATGTGAACAAAAGTAAAATCAAAGTGAAAGTGCTTGGAAGGCCTCCAAAATAAGCCGATAGTGCGCAAAAACGTTTATTGTGAACTCACTTTGCCTTTCCTTATCGGACTACGCACGTGTACCTTTGCTATGGGCTTAATCGCCCCCAATTTTAGAGGTAAATAATTTTTAAAATTTATTTTATCAGGCCGACTCATTTTGCAAAACTTTCGTAACGCACTTACTTTTATTTCGAAATCATTGCTAAACGGTACAAATTGGCTCTTGTAATTAAAACAATCAAATTGTAGTAAAGGTCCCAACTAAATAGTCCTTCTGTTAGATTTGAATAATTCCGAAGAAAAATTTCGAACTTTTCTGGATATTAAAAAACATGTAGCAACGGTAATAATTTTTTTATGGGCTTATAAAGCAAGCTACAACAAAACGCAATCTAAATAAAATGGTGCTGAAGGTCCCTTCTAAACAACCCTTGTATTAGATTTAAATAATTTTAAAAACAACCATGATTTTGCGTGTATTAGAATAAATCTAGTTCAAATCTATAAGAAATCACGATCGTTTTCATAAATTGGTAAAAACAAATTGAAAAACCATCTTGACTAATTGCAAAGCAAACAAATAAATTTTTATTATTAAGTGCTGCCTTATAAGTAAATGTTTTTTAATTAACAAGAAATAGTTTGTTTAACTAAATTATTTTGGGCTGTTTAATATGATTGTTAACAAACAATTTATTTAAATACATTTTTGATCTCAACAACTCCAGAATATTTAATTAAACATTCCAATCTGCTTTTGGTTCTATGGAAAACCACAAAATTTGTTTGACTAAATTATTTAAACGTAACTTAAGGGTTGTTGCATACGCTCGTTAGCAAACAATTTATGTAAATAAATTATTGTTGTATCTCCGTTAATAATCATTATAATTATATGTCTTCAGATGGTAAACAAAGCCATGGGCTCTTACTACGTTTGGGTGGAAGCTGTAACCTTGATGCAGGTCAGTTTACAACTTTCATTCATAAGTCAAGGTTGTCCGCACATCGATGGCGTCGAATAGTCGTCACCAATGCCAATTATCAAAACTAAAGACAAAAAAAAATAGTAAAATAAGAGTTTATAAGAAAAAGAAGTACAATAAACTATATTAATTTCAGTAAATAACTATTACAATTATAATGTGAGTGTTTTTGTAGACATTTCCAAAAAATTTCCACGAAAAAAAACTTCATCAAGAGAAGAATCAAATGGAGGTTAATGATGGTTATAATTTGGTCAATTCTAAATAATTAACGATGGACATGGTTGTTGCAGCTTGTATTTTAGATTTATAAAACATCGAGAGGTGGAGTTTAGAATTTTGTAATATTCTGCCAAGGATCGGTGTAAATTCATTCAAAGGTATTCAATACAGTTAGTTGTTAAAAAAATAAATAATATACCTTTAAATAGAATGGACGGTCTAATCAACAGCAATTCTTTGGATTAAGGACTGCAAGTCTTATTGTGGGGAGCTCTTCATTCCACAGTTACCTATATGAAACCCTGCAAGAATTATTATACGAAGCTAATATAAATTTTCAAGAATGAGATGAAAATACACTTACAATCAAAATGCAGAGAACTCAATTTAAATATATGCTTTTATATCATATTAAATAAGAAATCTGAAACACTTTGTTAATAGTTAAACAATGTTATATTTAAACTCAAATTTATATATTTTATAGCAATTACAGTTACATTTCTATTGATATTGTTGGTAAAAGAAGGCCAGTTATTTAGAACCAGCGCTTGCGTAAGAAATTGTTTAGTGGATAGTAATGATTGTCTAAATATCCGATTTTTTCTATATAAATTTCTAATTTATTTAAATATTTCAAAGGTAAGCTTAAACGAATAAAATAGATGCATATTTTGCCTTACGAGAGGTTGTACGAATGAACATTGTACGTTTAGTTGTTAAAATAGGGTTATGTAAGTAAATTTACAGTTGTAAATATTCTCCTTTTGTGTAATCTAAAGTGTTATCTTTTCTTTTACTTTTAGAGTCAATATGGCAGATCAGCAACAGTTTTTCCTAAAATGGAACGATTTTCAAAGCAATATGGTTTCGTCTTTCAGACACCTCCGAGATGAGAAAAGTTTTACAGATGTTACATTAGCATGCGAAGGCCAAACTTGTAAAGCACATAAAATGGTCTTGTCCGCATGCAGCCCTTATTTCAAAAGTCTTTTAGAGGTAAAATGCTTGTTACTTGAGATGTACTCGATGTGATAAATGACAATTTTAGGAAAATCCATCTAAGCATCCGATAATTATATTAAAAGATGTAGCATACAGTCATTTGCAAGCTATTCTAGAATTTATGTATGCTGGTGAAGTAAATGTGAGTCAAGAACAATTACCAGCTTTTCTCAAGACTGCTGACAGACTTAAAGTGAAAGGTCTCGCCGAAGCTCCACAAGCTATCAAACGAGAATAATTCCTAATTACATTTTTGCACCTAGTATGGATATGATTTTTGATAATTTTTCTTATAGATAAATTTATCACTATTGCAATATTTTGTTACTAAATTTTGTATTTATTTCTTTTTTTTTTTTAAATGGGTAATAATTTTTGATCGATGGCTTTCCATTTTAAAACGTGACTATATTTTCTTAATTCAAAATGGAAAGGAATCCCTTATCTTTAAGACGGCTGGGGATGAAAAAAATCAAAATTTTTAAACGAATTTGTTAAAAAAAAATGTGACGATAAGGGATATTAAAATGATTAATTGTTGATTCAAGATTTCAAATGCAATTAAATACTTAAATTGATTGTGTTTTTACTGTATTTTTTTCGGACGCTTTGAAACTTAGATTTATTGATTGTCGGTGGTTTTAGCTTGTAGTTTTTAAATTCAATGGGTTTACTTAAGACATGATGTTAATTAACTTTAATAATCGCAAATTTTAATTATTAAGTATAAATATTATTGATTTATGCATTTGTACTATAGTATTAAGTGACAGAGATTTATATAATGTTTTTTTACTATTAAATAGTTCAGGTTTGATATTTTTTACCATTCAATGTTGTTACCACATATGCAGATTTTGTATCTCTTGAACCAACAAATCTCATAAATAGTGTCTAATTATAGGTAGAATTTACAGCTTAATTTGTAATTTTCATAGGTATTTCTTATTGTAATAAAATGTTATGATAATTTCCAAATATTACTAGTATTTCCATTCCGAAGCTCTATAATTAATGTCTTAATTATTTTATATTTTAAATACTTTTGTAGGTAGCAAATTATATGATTAAACTTATTGTTTTGCGCCATGTGTTATCTCTTATTGATTTACAGTGTTCGAGTAAGCAGAAGAGAAGTCTCAATTAAGCTATATAAAAGTTTCTTGTATTCAAGGATAAGAAACTACATAGTAACTGTTGCTATAAAAATGGTCATATTAATTATTTTCGTTTCGATAAGACGGAATAAAACTAAATTTGCAAAGATACTTACCAAAATACAAAGAAATACCAATAATTTTATTGTTTATGCTATTGGTTTCAAGCAACGATTCAGAGATGTGTTTAAGGGTTCTTATGCTCCGATGTCAGTCCTGTACCTCGACATAAATATTCTCTATAACAAATACAAAAAAACATAAGTTATTGCTGCATTTATTTTACACACAACAATTAATATGAGGGTTACAGTTATAAACAATTTAATATTAAACTTCTATACATATTTTGATTGTCTTTTAAAAGTTAGTATTTAAAATATATTGGAAAATATGTCATACAAATTCTAAAGTAGAAAATAGATATGTTATTTGGAACTATTACATACTCTTTTTTTATTATTTTTACATATTTTTAGTCATTAATCTCTCTATTCATGTTTCAAACAAATCACTACTAACATGTACTTATTTAATTATTGTACAAGTATTTTAATTTAATAAGCAAGGAAAAGCAAGTGCTTCTTTTAACTTCCTTTTTGTAACACGCGCGTTGTTAAGCCAGTGAATACCAAACTGGGGGAGGGCGTCTAACTAAGAAGTCGCGGACCAGTGCAAAGGGGGCCCCAAAAAGTTAATAACAATTAATTTTTTTTATGAGACATCTATCCCTCCATTTACACGGTTTCAAAAAATGTTCAAGAATAGAAACTATTTAAAATATACATTTTTGCTATACAAGATGTGTATTTCTAATTATTGTTTAAGACAATCGGTCCAAACATTTTTTTCTCAATGGGGGACCAGTTTGGATTTTTTTGTACGGGGGGCGCAGTAATATAAAGTTTGGAAACCGCTGGCTTCAGCTCTTTTGGTATAACAACAGTTTAGTTTTACAAATTGAAAGTCTGATAATTAAATATCGAATTATTAATTGTGTTTTAGTTTTATCTCTAATATTGACTAAATTCTAAAGCATACAAAGGAGAAACTGCATAAGCGTATAAATATGTGTACAAGGCAGTGAAGCGGTAGATTATATGGAATAAAACAATTCTCGAAAGGCCTTACATATTTAAACAGGCCACATTGAATCTAAACTAATGACACTTTACATTTGAAAATACATTTATTTATGTATGTATTTAGGCCTTAACTACCTTAAAGGAGGGTCGTCCTTTTGCTTCTAATTAATTTATTATTATTACGTAATAACAACAAGTACTGGCTTAGTAAACTATAAATATCATACGAAAAAACATAGAACAGCTTTAAAAGCTATAGTAGTACGTTCTAATTGGTTTTTATTATATTTTTTTTCCTAAAGGTTTTTAGTTTTCTCATAAAAAATTTAGAATCCACTGGAGAATACTATAAATACTTTTAAATATCACATGAAATCTTAGATCTAAGGATGTATTACAAATCATAAAGCAGTCTTCAGATACTCGAACACATTCAAGAGTTGGCATTTTAAATTTTTTCACCAAAGCTATTAGGTTTTTGCTTTATTCATTGAAATACAACCCAAGTTTCAGTCTAAATAGTAATAGTACTAATTTTATCCATAGGACAGAAAGCTTAGCTCTTTCTTCAAACAGTTTTAACAGGATTTTAATGCGGAACTTGGGGTTACCAATTCTCCAGTTTTAATCCGGAGATTCCAGAAAGATCAAAAAAAATTGTTCATCTTTTATGAATAATAATTAATTTTAATATGGACTGTGATGATTAATTATTTTTATATCTAAGTCTCAACATCAGTCAAAAAAGCTCAAAATATGACTTTATTAAAAAACCAAACCAAAGTTAGTTGTATTTCAGATTAAAATTAATGTTATTGATTATTATTGAAGGTTGTGCCAGTATAAATATTCAATTAAAAAAAATGTCAAACTAAAAACCATCCGTGTTATCTTATATTACATAAAATACAAAAATGAATAAATTAATTGATGAATTAGTTGATTATTTTGTCCTATTTTTGTAAAAATCCACATCCAATGAGGGTTTAATTGGTATTTACACATTTGAAAAAATATCTCCGGACTTATTGGAACAACACCTAGAGCCTTTTAAATTTTGAGTTGGTAACCCTAAGCGAAAAGAGTAAATATTAAAAATGTTGTAAAATTCATTGATGATTAAATTTTTCTAGCTTGCACAAAACGCTCCAAAAAGAAGAATTGATTAAAATCAGTTGTTTTGTATTATTAATCATATTAAATATTTATTTGAATAAAATGTTCGTTAACAATTTCGACTAGAAATGGGTTTGGGAATGCCCCAAGCATCTATTTGGACTCCATTTGGGTTTTGATAGGGCATGCCCAATAAGGAAATTTCCGTTAGGACCCGACAAAAACCAAATTTGCAAATTCCAAGGTGAAAATAAACAAATTTGATCTCCAAAATAGATAAATTAAGATCTACATAAATCTAAACCGTTTTTTACTATTATAACGAGTTACTGCTAGGGCATGCCCTAACGGAACCTAACTGGTGTTGCTTTGGTCGGATTTAATTGCGAATGCCCCATCGGGATCTAACTGGCATTGCCCGGTGAGGACCTAAGTAAATTTCGCGTTACATCTCAATATGCGGTCCAAATAGGGCAGCCCAGTTTAGACCCGACAAGACCTACTAAAAAATTTCTAATCCGCTCTTGCGTTAGATTGAAATAGTTTTCTACAAAAATTAGTTATAAATATTAAATTTGAAAAGCAAACTTTTGATTTAGTTCGCGGAGCGATTCGCGCAACACTTTTCCATAAAAATGCATTAACGAAAAAGGGGGCGCTTCAAATGCAAAAGCCGGATGAGGAAGTCGTTCCGGAGCGATTTCTTTTTTTTTGCGGAATTAGAGTACATGCAAGTTTTCGCACGACTTCGACTTGCTAATGTCGTTCATACATATTTTTTGTAAAATTTCTCTAGCTATATTTAAACTTAAACTAGTTTTGGAGCCGTGAAGTTTATTTTTGGTTGTTACCTTCTTCTTATCACGCGATTCCCTCAATCTGATTTGCTTTAATATGCCGACAAGCAATTCGTCAACGTTATGCTGTATTCCACTCGACGTCTCAATGAATTTGCAGTCTCTCGAAACGGCTAAGGCTTTCCCATCTAAAATAAAAATTAATCGATTAATTAAGGCCACCACCAAGTTCCTTTTATTAGCACAGAAATTAAGCAATTTATAGCAAATAACAAATTGATTGAGGGCCACGTCGAAACTGTTCTCCGAAAAGGTTTCTTTCAGTACGTCCTAATTGTATACAAACGTTTAATTAGCCCCAAAGGCATAGTTAAGGATTGGTGCTGTTTACCTAAAGGATTATTGATTAAGGGATGCCTTTATAATTGATTTTAATTAAAGCCATTAGCGAACTGTTGCACAGCTTTTAGATAATTCGACGAAATCGGAGCTCTCTTAGAAGTGTTTAATCTTAAAAACGTAGATGTGGAGCTTTCTAAAATTTTTAATCAAGTTTTACATCAGGTAATTACTTAAGGAATTCTTCGGGACCTTGGAAAATAAACTAATCTCATTTTAGCATCGTTTTAACACCTACGGAGTTGCTGGTTCGTTTGAGCCAGTGCTTTCCAAACGGGGGGGCTGGTTGTTTTACGCGGTTTCTATGATAAAGGGGTGTTGTTTTAAATAACGTTGGTGTTTCTTTGTAAGTTTTGATTGAAAGTGTTTGGAAGAGAAATTGATAGTTGTGAATTATGCTTAAAACCGAGTGTGCACATTCGAGCTCAAAGTGGCACATTCCGATCTCGGGAAAATGAAGCGCGCCGCTCCGCGTCGCGCTTCATTTGCCTCCCTCGCTCGGAAATGTGCCACTTTTCGCTCGAATGCGCACATCCTCGTATTTAGTGGATTTGTCTACTTTATCCATTGCTCTTTCAAATCAAAATATTCAATTAAATTTAGTAAACACTGATTTTATGTTCGAAAAATGTTTTTACCATAGCAATGAGTGGAAGGGAGCGAAAAGATACGACAATAACGTGAATGCGAGTGAGAGGAACCGATTAAAATTATTCAATTGATTTTACATCTATTTTATTGGCCTAAATTGTTGTGAATCGTGCTTAAAACCGAGTGTGCACATTCGAGCTCAAAGTGGCACATTCCGATCTCGGGAAAATGAAGCGCGCCGCTCCGCGTCGCGCTTCATTTGCTTCCCTCGCTCGGAAATGTGCCACTTTTCGCTCGAATGCGCACATCATCGTATTTAGTAGATTTGTCTACTTTATCTATCGCTCTGTCAACTCAAAATTTTAAATTTTTAGTAAATATTGATTTTATCTTCGAAAAACGTATTTACCATAGCAATGAGTGGAAGGGAGCGAAAAGATATGACAATAGCGACAGTGCGAGTGAGAGCGAATGATTAAAATTAATTGACTAAATTATCGTCTAATTTATTGACCTAAACTATTGTGAATTTTATTATTTGTTTATTCAGATATGATTTTTTTAAAGTTAACATAAACAAATGGGTACTAACAATAAGAAAACTTATATTAAAGCTTATTGAAAGCTTATAATTCTTTTTAGTTGCCAGTTAATAAAAATTGAAATATTAATCAATTAAAGTAATAAATTTACTTTATAAATAATTGCTATAGGGGCAAATAGTACAGTTGTTGGCCAGTCGACAATGATTGGCCCTATTTAGAAAATTATATACTAGTAAATCTATATTTCTTAATATATATTTTCTAATAAATGGTTCGTTTTTTTGCTAATTGACTATTCTCTTATTTTAAATAGAAAATATTGGCCAATGACTGTAAATTCACTGGTCAATTACTATATTTATATGGCCACTAACTATGTTTTTTAATAAAAGGGCCAATCACTGTACTGTTTACCCCTATGGGCAATTCTCATTTTTTATTAGAAAAATATGTAATAAAAAAAAGTCACTTTCATGGACGATAAAAATTTACCCATGGAAGTGACTTTTTTTATTATTATGAATGTTAAGTTAATTGAGGTAAATAAAGTTGATGGTAAAATTGATTTCCAAAAAGTGATTTTTCAAACCCCTATAATTGTCTAAATTGGGGGCTGCAAGCTCGGTGAATATTTTTCCCTTGAAGAAAAAGACCAAAATTATTAAGATCCATCATCACTTTTATGAGAAAGACGTTTTCATTTTTTGACATATTTTGCTAATAAAAAATCGGAAATTTAAATTGTAAATTGTAGGGGAACCTGTTGTATCTTGGTCACTTTGTACCTAAGGCAACTTTATTTTTTTTTAATATGTGCGGGCTTTCGTGACCCATAATTTTTGATATTTCAAATGCCACATTGACAGACATTAACGTAAAGTTAGCAGCAGCTGGTCAATGTACTTTGTTAATGTATGAGATCAATTAAAATTTTTAATCGAAACAAAGTAAGTCTTTTTATATTCTTTTTACTTCAATATCTTATTGATTTTTATTACCTAATAACAAATCACTCATCGATATAGATATATTATTTATTAATGTTTGCATAGTAGTGGTCCGATTTTGGCACAGCATAATCTTTAATTGTATTTTTGAGTTTAAATGTCAAGGGTCGGTGTGTTGTACCTCGGTCACCGTCAATAAATTGTACCTTGGCCCTAAGATCAACGTGCAATAAATAAAAATTTAGATATACCTTTGTTATAAATTCTTTTTTTTTTTTTATTTTGCTTCAGATAATATGCCTCGCAAGTCTAACAAAAAATTTAAATTTTTGCAAAGTTAACCATTAAATATGTGAAATTTTAGTATACGAGAAAAGTTTTGCTAATTTTTGAAACAATTTTAGTGTCACGTCAAAGAAGAACATTAGTAGTTCTTATAATCCAAAAATAAATATATAGTTTTCATAGAACAATGAGTTTTATTTTGCTTAATGTGAATAGAGCCAAGGTACATCACCTCTGTTGTACCTAGGCCATAGATCCACTAATTTTTAAATCTTATAGCAATTTGAGTAAACGGTTGGTAATGCTTTCAAATATTTTATGATGAATACCTTATTAGTGCCCCACTACGATGCAATTAATTTTATCAACAAATTGTTACATATACAATTAATAAAAAATTACAAGTGAAAAAAAAGCCAAGGTGCAACAGGTTAACCTATATTCTGAAAAATTTGGGTGCTTTATTTAAATAATATTGTTTAAAATCCCTAAATCAAAAATTTGTTTTTTTTTATACAAAAACCGTCATAGCTGTAGCCATTCTTCTCTGCTCCCCCAAAATTTGACGAGAAAACTAAATAAATCAAAAATAATACACTTTGACTCATAAAAACTATCGTAGTGCCCTCATTTTTGCTCTGATCATTAAAAGCGACCCGGATTCGGAATTCTGGGGCTTTTCTCCATAAGATGCATGCAAAATGTGGATAGAGTGCAATGTTAATTTTTCGGGTAATTAAGGGTTGAAGTTTTAGGTTCATTTATGTAGCAGAAGGTTTTACGTTAAAAACATTTGTTGACGTATCTTTTGGATTTCCTAGACTTGTGGGCTTCAAATAGACCCAAGAAAATCGTAGGCATGCTAGTTAAAATTCTCAAGAAAAACAGATTCGAATAATTTAATTAAATGACCCCCTATCCCAAATTTTCTAAAATAATACAAACACAAAATTTCATGTATAAAATTTTAGCAATAATTCTAGGTCTCCCCTTAAACTAGTGTGCGCCCCCCAGTATGGAAAACCTGCAATAGGACACCATTTTTTTATGTTTTCGAGAAAACAAAACGAATAGAGCTAATGATGATGTTTCAATAAATACGGATTTGTTTTTTTTTTAAATTCAATTTCTTAACGCAAAATTCTTTGAACCCGCTCCGGAGACCGCAGTTTGAGAACCACTACCCTAAATGTTTTGAAAGATCCTTCAAATTTTTTTATATATGCGAAACAAATGTTACCGTTCATTACGTTAACCTAGAATTTTTGTTTGGGCGAACTGCAGTTGACTTGTATTAAAAATAAATCAAAAAAGAAAAAATGCTACCTTAACAGTAATTATTTAGCGTTTCCAAAACTTTGGATCACCAGCAAATAAGGCACTCTAACACATTTCGCCGGAGCACACTAACATACGTCTCATTTTCACAAAATTTCACCACTGAATGACCTAATTGGCATATATTACTCATCAGTTTTGCAAAATATTCTAGAGCAGGTGTTCTTATGTGATTATAAACGAAATTGCCTTAAACAATAAGATAACTGGGCGACTGCATGTGTGCTTTGATAATGTTGTTGTAAATTTAAAGAAATTAATTCTATCGTGGAACATGTTTAATACCCGACTAGAAAATAATTTCAAAAGTCCTAAGTATTGATCTGCACCCCATTGAGTCTCAATAGGGCATACCCAAAAAGGCAATCCCCGTTAGGACAGAATTATAAACCCAACTTGGAAATTCCAAAATAAAAATAAATAAAGTATTATTAAGTTTTCCCAAATGTGATCTAGGTGGGACGTAATTGGGATAACACAACGTGAAAATAAAAAAACCGACCAGTTTTTTTAATTGGGGTCTATATGGCATCTGATTGAGATAGTCTAACCTAAAAATAAATAAATTTGATCAATGCAGATTTAATTTGACTTCCAAAATGGGTAAATTACGTCTACGCAAACCGTTTTTCCCCTTTTGGTAAATTAATTCAATGATAATTGAGACCTGCCAGGGAATGCCCTAACGCAACCAGACTGGGATTGCCTTAGGGCCTTAGGGCCTGAAAAATTTCTAATCCGGTATAAACAAAACCAATCAAAGCGGGATTCGTTGGATTTATCTATATTAATCACAAACATAAATTCAGAATTGTTATTCGGTAAAAAAGACTCGGCGGCAAAAAGTTTGGGACGCACTGGTTCAAGCGAAGTCGGGTTTTACATTTATGTATTGATTTAAAAAGGGAAGCAACCTTTAAAACTTTAATGATAAGTACCTACGGAGGAGGGTGTTTATTTACTAAATGCAAAAGTTCTTTAACCTTAGGGGCACGTCAATCATTTTGTTGCCTCTGAATTTTTCAACAGTTACATTATTAACACTTCAGTCGAAAATAATTAGATCGAAATTGCTTTTTGTAATCGGGCTAATTGTTTTGCGATTGGCCTTTCGACAGTTCAATTGAGTTTTTTATAAATATTATCGGCATCATTTTGATTATAACAAATAGCAATAATTACACTTGAAAGTCAGAAGAGGTAAACGTTTTCGGATGAGGTACTGCTGGGGTGGTGATTAGTTTTTTGTCTGACTGTACGACCAAAAAAAAAACCGAAGTTATACGTTTAAATTCAATATAACCACGTGTAAAAATTAATAAATTTGATAAATACGAGGATGCGCGCGTTCGAGCGAAAAGTGGCACATTTCCGAGCGAGGGAGGCAAATGAAGCGCGACGCGGAGCGGCGCGCTTCATTTTCCCGAGATCGGAATGTGCCACTTTGAGCTCGAATGTGCGCACTCGGTTATAAGGCTGATTCACAACAATTTAGGCCAATAAATTAGATGAAAGGGCGGTTGAATAATTTTAATCGTTTCCTCTCACTCGTACTAACAAGATTTTCGTATCTTTTCGCTCTCTTCCACTCATTGCTATAGTAAATACGTTTTTCGAACATAAAATCGATATTTACTGAACTAAATTAAAATTTTTGGTTTGAAAGAGCGATCAATAAATTAGAAGAATGTGATAAACACGAAGATGTGCGCATTCGAGCGAAAAGTGGCACATTTCCGAGCGAGGGAGGCAAATGAAGCGCGACGCGGAGCGGCGCGCTTCATTTTCCCGAGATCGGAATGTGCCACTTTGAGCTCGAATGTGCACACTCGGTTTTAAGCACGATTCACAATTATATGGCCAATTAAATTGACGAAAAGTTAGTTAAACAATTTTTATCATTCCCTCTCACTCGTACTTATGAGATTGTCGTATCTTTTCGCTCTCTCCCACTCATTGCTATGGTAAAAATACGTTTTTCGTACATAAAATCGATATCAACTGAACTAAATTAAAATTTTTGGTTTGAAAGAGCGAAAAATAAATTAGACAAATGTGTTAAACACGAAGATGTGCGCATTCGAGCGAAAAGTGGCACATTTCCGAGCGAGGGAGGCAAATGAAGCGCGACGCGGAGCGGCGCGCTTCATTTTCCCGAGATCGGAATGTGCCACTTTGAGCTCGAATGCGCACACTCGGTTTTAAGCACGATTCACAATTATTTGGCCAATTAAATCGACGAAAAGTTAGTTAAACAATTTTTATCATTCCCTCTCACTCGTACTTATGAGATTGTCGTATCTTTTCGCTCTCTCCCACTCATTGCTATGGTAAAAATACATTTTCCAACATATAATCGATATTGATTGAACTAAATTAAATTTGTTGTTCGGAAAAAAAGTTTGATTTACAAAATTCAATGAATATGCGCATTCGTGCGAAAAGTGGCACATTTTCCCGAGATCGGAAATGTGCCACTTTGAGCTCGAATGCGCACACTCGGTTTTAAGCACGATTCACAACAATTAATTTAATTTTTAATTTATTGCACTAAATTTAATAAAAATAGAAAACAAACAAATCCGATGAAACCGTATTTTCGTAAGCTGTGCGCGCGCAACTTCCGTCGCCTTCTAAAATCGCACTTTCGGCGCCGCAAGAAGTACAACTTCAAAAACAAATTTAATGCAGAGCTCGGAAGGGAGCGGGCTCTTTGATTTTGACGTGTGTCGAGAAGGGCATTGTCTGAACGTGAAATTAACATGATAACTTGTGTAATACTCACCGTTAGTGGAAATCACACGAGCTCTTGCAAGATCTGCCTTGTTTCCGACAACTATAACGCTTTTATCATGAGTGTAACCTTCTCTCCAGAGATAATTTAGGGTTTCCTCTGCGTGTTGGAAACTTGATCTTGCCACTATTGAATAGATTACCACGCATGCATGGGGCTCGTATGTGCTCAGAGAATTTTCAACCTGAAATTAATGGAGCAATTAATTTCTTTTTTCGATTAACAGTTTTACATTTAACAGAAAAAAAAATTATGAATTTAAAAATAGTTGTTGTTTACACTTATTTTAATTAGGAGAACCTGTTGTACCTTGGCCCTTTTATCACTTATAATTTTTTTTAAATTGTATATGTAACAATTTGTTAATAAAATAAATTGCATCGTAGTGGGGCACTAATAAGGTATTGATCAGAAAATATTCGAAAGCATTACCAACTACCAATATCGAAAATTATGAGTCACGAAAGCCCACGAATATTAGACAAAATAAAGTTGCTGTAGGTAGAAAGGAACCAAGGTACAACAGGTTCCCCTACAATTTACAATTTAAATTTTCGATTTGCAATAGAGAAAAGTAATTCAGCAAATCTAATAGAACAAAGAATTTATTTACGTTGATCATATGGGTAATTCTCATTTTTTATTAGCAAAATATGTCAAAAAATGAAAACGTCTTTCTAATAAAAATGATGATGGATCTTAATAATTTTGGTCTTTTTCTTCAAGGGAAAAATATTCACCGAGCTTGCAGCCCCCAATTTAGACAATTATAGGGGTTTGAAAAAATGTCCTCCATGGTAGTGACCTCATCCGTGGATGTGACATTACTTACATTAATGTAATCCATGAAAATGACATGCTACAAGAAGGTATCACTTTTTGGAAATAAATTTTACCATCAACTTTATTTACCTCAATTAACTTAACATTCATAATAATAAAAAAAGTCACTTCCATGGGTAAATTTGTATCGTCCATGGAAGTGATTTTTTTTTAATTCATATTTTTCTAATAAAAAATGAGAATTACCCATAGGGGTAAACAGTACAGTGATTAGTCCTTTTATTAAAAAACATAGTTAGTGGCCATATAAATATAGTAATTGACCAATGAATTTACAGTCATTGGCCAATATTTTCTATTTAAAATAAGATAATAGTCAATTAGCAAAAAAACGAACCATTTATTAGCAAATATATATTAGGAAATATAGATTCACTAGTATATAATTTTCTAAATAGGGCCAATCATTGTCGACTGGCCAACAACTGTACTATTTGCCCTTATAGCAATTATTTATAAAGTAAAATTATTACTTTAATTGATTAATATTTCAATTTTTATTAACTGGCAACTAAAAAAAATTATAAGCTTTCATACTTCCTTCAATATAAGTTTTCTTATTGTTAGTTGCCCTAAGTACAAAGGGACCAAGGTACAACAGGTTCCCCTACATTAGAAATGCAGATTTTTTTCCTTAAATCTAAAAGCAGAATTTCGGTTCGAATCGAAGACTGGCGATTTTGGTAAAGATCAAGGTGGGATCGTCAGGTTCAAGATCGAGATCCGAATATAAATCAAAGCGATCCATTAAGCTACAAGGAAGTTGATAAATAATTTACAAACGTTATAATTAGCGCATCCGGATTCGCTAAAGCACCTAAAGCTCCTGAAATTACTTTAAGCACGCTGGAAAGTCCTAAATAAATAAAAAAAGGTACAACCAAATAGGGCTAATTGTCTATATTAAAATTGATTATAAATGATACTTGGACCAGTCACTAAAAAATCATCAAAAACGGCGAGAAAGAGCCGGCGCCTCTTAGGTCAATTTTTGGCCTACCGAACGGAAAAATTACTGACCGGACTCAAATTGTAGAAGGCAAAATACTGATTAATCGTGTATAATTTTTTTTTAAAGGTTCTAAACGATCCGAAAAGTTTTTTTTTTGATTTGAGCCTTCAGAAACTAATTCTGATAGGTCGATTTTCATTTGAGTTTTTCTCAATGTTCCCAAACTTTTTTTTCCACAAATCAATTTTATTTATCGTGCTCTTTCTAATGACTCTAGTCAGTAATTTTTCCATCCACTCATTCGCATTTAGGCGAACTTTTGATCAAAAAGGCGCTAGCTCTTTGGTTGTATTTTCTTTGTTACTGATAATATACGAACTCAATTGTAATAGAGACCTCTGGACCCTTATTTTTTTTTTTGGGTGGCTGTAATGCAAATTATGATCAAGCCAGCTATATACAAACGACGTTTATTAATGTAAAATGGTAATGTATGGAGAGTTCTTTTAGATATTTTAAAATAACAAAAAAAAATTATAAATTTGATCCAAAATTTTATTACACCCCCTCCCCCCGCCCTTCTAGACTGCACTCTGGATCACAGTCGCAATAAAAATATTACATTTCCGTCTCACGCATTAGAACTTTGCGAAATCGAGCCAATTGAAAGTTCACTTCTCGACTCGAACATTTTTTTTATCGTAAATTTAAAAAAGCGAAATATCAAACGAATCCTATTTTGCATTGTCAGACTTGTCTCGATGCAGAAAATTCGAATGGTTTTCGCCTCGAGCACATCACTTTGGACGTAAACACTAAAATATTAAATTCTTCTAAAAAATTACTTGTGGCTCGGCATTTTCGATTTGGTTCTTTTTGTTTTCTTAGTTTGCTCTTAGAGGGTTCTTTCATAAAATGTTGATCAATAAATGTGCTTATGCAATGGGTCCTAAATCTACACAATTTCGGAAAAAAATGCATTTTAATTTTCTAGTAAATGGCAAGCCAACACGGTTTTCATATGTTCTTAAATGAAAGTGAGGTTATTTAGTACCTGATTCACTGCTAATTAATTTTGTTGCTTACATTAGATTTTATGTTTTACGATAAACGCCGTTTCACGTAGAAGCATTAGGGGGAGACCGGGGTTGGAAGTCACAATTTTTTCTTTTGCATTTATAGAGGCCATGGTCTTAATTTATCAATGACATTTATATATCAATAGATAGTGTATTTATTCTAGTTTAAGAAAAAATAAAGACTTTTTCTCTACCATTACCTAAAGAGAATATATTATAATTTTTATGACAAAAAAGAAGTGTGACTTTTAACCCCGTGTCCCCCGATGGTTGTCAGACGTTAAATAAAAAGTAAAATACAAAACGAAAAAACAAATACCTATTCTATTCTAACCTATTCTATCTAACGAACTTAGGTTATGGTAACAAAAATGACAAATGTATAATTACAGCCAATCGTTTATGTAGTAAAACTCCTAGAAACGAATAAAAAATGCCGCACATATTCATGGTTGCTTTGCACATGTGACTACTAGCCCCTGCTAACTTTAGACAACCTTCCCCAAAACAATTTTAGACAATTAACTCCCAAAATAAATTTAAATCAATGGTCATTTAAAAAACCATATATTGATATCATGAAACATATCTTAAACATCATAAATACACGAATAGGTATATCACTATGCAAAATTTAATTATACTTATGAGACTCAACAGAGATGGACAAAAAATTACTTTCACTCTGCAAGAAAAACAAACGCATATATTTCTTATACGGTATTTCAGAGCGAACTGAAGTGAAGTACGCAAGGAGGTATTGTGCTCGGGCTTCTTTGACATGGGTAAACAAATTTATTAATTCATTAGGTTTTCTGTTATGGTTAATGTGACAAGCTACCCGTAAGACAACCATACCCGGTCTCCCCTATATATTATTTATTTTTAAAAAACACATTTGGGCAGTGATAACGTGCTATTTTTCGTTGAGTAGTCACTCTCCACGATTTCCAATAATTAAATATTTAAATAAATATTTTCTGATCGGGTTCTTTTTAAGTAATAACAACTTCAGTGTAGAAAAAGTAGGTTCTTCTTGAAGCACACTGCGATCATTTTTTCCCAAGCCATAAAAATATATAATAAAAGCGCTTTATTAGATCTGGTCAAATTTTTTCTTCGTGACAATTTTCGAAAGCAAAACTCTTTCACTCACCGACATTTCCGAAGCCGGATGATCGATAAAAATCATTTCGGATTCTTCTCCGTCCAACAATACGGAGACTGTTCTCTCCCCGAACTCATCATCTAAAAACAGAAATAATTTAATTTTAATACTAGAGGTAAATCTGAAATTTTAATAAACTCGGTAATGATGTAATTTAAAACGCATTTTTTATTTAACTTAATTATTCGTCCAAGGAAGGAAACGTTTACAACTAAGAAAGTTTAAGATATTCAAATTTGCTTGCCTTATTAAATTTACGTCTTTAATATTGCTCTTGCTTTTTTTTTCAACAAATCCAAAGTTCTGCGTCTTTCGTCTGGCGAAAACGCTTAATCGCGCGGGTCGTTTGTGCGCCGAAAACAAAAAATTTGTTAACTTTCAATTTGATTCGCTGGTGGATCGGTTTTTAATTAAAAAACTACTCAAAAACACTAACTGATGTATCAAATTTGAAATAATCGATTGACGTTGAGTGATTGATAGATCCCTGTCTATTTTTCGCGACATCCTCAATGAGCGTACGGCTTTTTGTATCGTTTTCCATTTTTCTGCGAAAACCAATTCAAAAAAAAGACTAAATTTAGTTGTAAAAAGCTTTTAGTAATTTTTTATATTTAATTTGCGAGTCTTTTGGAAATACACACGGGATCACTGTTAATTTTTTCTTAAAAAAAATTACTGCTGGGTTGTTTTTCATTTAGTTCTTCGCAAAGTTTGTGAGAACACGCAAGTTTCGTTTTTTGCTTCGCTAGAAACTTCATTTGATTATTTTTTTTTTTTTTTAATTTATATTCTGATCTTGATAATTATATGTCGTGGAAAAAAATTGTTTATTACTTAAAAACGAGTGCTATACATTTAATGAGATTATTAGTAAAAGAAAAGAAAGTTTTTATGGGACCAAGAATTTGTTTTAGATCAAATTTTAGATTTTTAACATGTTCAATTTAAAAAAATTGTCGGAACTCCAAATTAAATTAAACCGTTTAACCCCTTGACATACAAAAAAAACCGAATTTTTATGAGACCGAAAAAAACTATTAATTTGGCTCAACTTAACTGTTATGAGCATACACAAATAACATAAAATTAATAATTAATAGTTTTAAGATATTTTGAAATATGTAGAGCAGTGTTTCCCAATCTTTTTTTAACATTCCCCATCTAAGTCATTCTAAAATTTTGATGCACATAATATATAACATATAAATATTTTTTTATATTTAAAAATTGAATTATTCCATAAATGAAACCTAATAACAACTTGTTCAAGACACAAGATTTAGGTTTTAGCAAGAAATCACTGGGAAATTATTAAGAAAAAAAAACAATAAGTAATTTTAAAAACATAAACTAAAAAATATTTTTATATCGATAGCTCGAATTTTTGATAACGCGAATTATTTTTAGTTTCTCTTCAATTTCGACCTATCGAGGTTTGACTGTATTTAATTTTATAAATTTAATATTTCTGAACAATTAAGATAATTTATTTATTAAGTTTTCTCTAATATTAATTTTATTTGCGTAAATTAATGATCTTCAAAGTTTTTTGAAAAACCACAAATTCTGTATTTACTCTATTTGAGATTTCTGAAAATATATAACAATTTTTTCATCAAAATTTCCTTTTAAATTTATCGAATAAAGTTTTGTTTTATTCAATTTGTGTTATACAAAAAAAATTGATAATTAAAAATTTCTAAAGTTCTTAAATATATTTTAAAAATTTTCCAAGTTATTAATTTATTTAATTTGAGTTGTCTAAAAACTTAAAATAATTTATTCTTCGAGTTTACTTTAATAATTTTGCTAAATGTTTAAAACTGAATTTCATTCTATGTAAAAAAACCGGTGCATGTACTTATGTACGCACGTTAGAAGTAATACTTCTTTGGCGCGACTAAATTAAATATAACAACGCGCTATGTTGCGCTTGTGTATAGCTAGACCAGTGGTTATCAAACTATATGTTACTGCGCATATGTCGTTTTATTTGAATACATTGCTATTTCCTTTTAAATCCAAAAAGTAATTTAAACAAATTGAATAAATACGAAGATGTGCGCGTTCGAGCGAAAAGTGGCACATTTTCGAGCGAGGAAGCAAATGAAGCGCGACGCGGAGCGGCGCGCTTCATTTTCCGAGATCGGAAATGTGCCACTGACTCGAATGCACACTCGGCTTTAAGCACACTTTACAAAATTAATTTACTCTCTGGACAATTCGCAATTAAATATTACAGAATTATATTAATAACAAAATTCCCAAATCGCCAATTTTGTGCCTTTTAACAAAATTATTGTTGAAAACAAACCTTTTTCGGAACATAAAATTGAATACAGTTCTTGACGTCTTAGACACGTCAAAATCTACAATGACACCCTAAACGATTGACGTCTCCTAGACGTCATTGTGTATGTCAAGAAGTTAATAAAACTTAATGTAGCATTACAATATTGGGGTACAAGTAGGCTGAAATATTCATCCATTGATATTAGCCACTCAACAACAGATGGCGCTATATGACGTTGTTAACATGACATTTTAAAATCTTGTAACGCATAACCGAAAATACGTTACTAAATAAAATTTAAGATTCTTCAAATATGAATTGAAGAAACGTGTTGATTAACGAACCGTTCAATTCGGGAAAGATTAGGCTTACGCTATAAATTAATTTTTAATTTACGTACGACGTGGCAAAATTAAGTCTGAAATAAAAAAGAATTGATTAGTTCCAGCATCAGAATTCCTCTCTCTAATAAAACAATATTTTAATGCAGAAAAGAACAAAAATTAAAATAACAAAGAAACTCAACTAAAAAAGCCCTTCAGGAAGCGACGTCCGCCGAATAAAGCAACCAAAAATGAAAGGAAAAGCGCGCACAAAAGTAAACTCGACGTTACACCCGCCCTCGCCATTAAAATTCAATGCTCGGTTAAAACCGAGCTTGGTAAACCCCTTCTTACACTAATAACAAAGTAGGCGCACAAACCAACATTCAAATGACTCCCGAAAATCGAGCAACAGGTCTTTTTTTTACGTCCTCGCCGGATATTTACGAAATTATCTCCCAACTCACCGAGACTCGCGTCATAAGTATTCATGTATTCCGACGTCATAAATTGCGAAACTAGGGCGGTTTTGCCGACCCCAGAATCTCCGAGTAGAACGACTCGATATTTCGGCACTTCCACTTCTTCGGGCGACCCCAAAGGGGTGGAATCCACCGTATGATAGCCGGAACCGCAGCAGGATCCTTCGAAGGGCGATCTCTCCCCAGAAACATTACTCGCCCTGTAAAAAAACAAGTAAATTTATTTCTTCTTAAAAAAAATAGCTTAATTTTATTATATTATTTTATTATTATATCGTCCTAATAACAAATAAATTAAATATGTTTTAAAATTATTTTTATTTACTTGTTTTACTAAAATTACACAAAAATATATATATTTTAAAGTTATTAAGTTTTGAGATTGTTTTTATTACTTATTTGTTTAAGATTATTATGAAAATTGTAAAAAATCGATTAAGTTGCATTTTAAATAAGTACCTGGACGATCGAGCTTCGTTTGCTGTTTTACTTTGCTAGTCATTATAACTTCATGTTAATAACGTCATGTAGTGCCATCTGTTGTTGAGTAACCAATATTAATGCAAGTATCTTTCAGATATTGTATGAGATGACGTTGGAAGAAGAAATCTTTTTGAAAATAATTGCAAAAGTGGCACTAAGTTGAAATGTTACATAAATTTTTAAATTTTTGTGGGTAACATAAAGGCTTGCTGCCGCAAACGTAATTTAGTTATGCATTTTTTTTTTAAATTTTATTTCTACACAATTTTTTAATCGTTGCAGTAATTAAATTCATATTTTAATCGCGAGAGAGGATTAAATAAGGTTTTCGCGAGAAAAAGTGGTCGTTGTAAAGCTCGCACGAAGAGAAAAAGAGAAAAGAACAGCTCTCGTTAGTTTTAAGTAGGGATTATTAAGCTTTCGCATAGGTCTCGTAGGTGTGCTCCTAATATCCTTAAAGGACCATAAAATAAAAGTGCGAACTCGAAGTGTCAAGCGGTTAATGTTGCCTCCTAAGAATTCGAACGAAAAAATCAACGTCAACGTTTAAATTCTGCAAATCAGAATCAATGGGAAGCCTTCATTTAAATTTTATTAGATTTTATAATAGCTTTCGGTTGGCATCTAAAAAGTAATAATTCCACGATTTTGGAATTTCGCAAGTTCTTTGTTCAATTTTAAATGAATATTAATAGCCGCCGAAAGAGTGCTTTTGATTGTTTGAAAGTAATTTCGGAGGGGCGTTGTTTCAGTGTTATTTCTGTGCCCCAAAAATTTACATTTTAAATGGAATTTTGTTTTCTCAGGAATATTTTGTAAAAAGTCCGCTTAATAATGCGCTCGAAGACCACTATTTTTTATGGCCGAGAATTCCCTATCAAATCCCAAGATGGAAATAAAGTCTTTTCCTTCGAGCTAACTTGAAATTATTTAGTCCAAGGTAAAATAAATAGAAATGTAATTTTTAAAGTCAATATTGGAGTAAAATGTTATGTTTGGTGAAAATGCAGATTCTGATTGGTTTATTTAAATTGTTGCTATGGTTTTGATTGTTCTCGACCAATGACAATCTAAAATTAAAGCTCGTTGTTTAAATAGCCCATTTAAAAGCTTTCGAAGCCTAATTATGTAAATTTGTCTCTTTCGAAAACGTCTTCGATTATTTGACCCCGACTACCCTTTTTCGGCTCTGATATATCTTCGCAAACACCCTGTATACATAAAATAACGCAGAAGTGTGTAATTAATTAATTACTTTTTATTTAACTACCACAATTTTGCAATTATAAGTTCTGTTTTTATACATAAATTGCTGAAAAGTGCTTTTGATTGTTCGAATGGAATTGTTATAAGAAAGGGTTCTCAAAGTTTTTCTTAGGCGGGCCAATTAAATATTACAGAAATTTTTGGCGGGCCAAAAAACAACTGAATAAAAGCAAAACAATAACTACGATTTTTTTTGTTTTAAATATATTTAACTATTTTTTTTATTAGTATACTAAATTTAATATAAATATAAATCTTTAATTATATATTTATTAAAATTAAAACAAAAAATAACTGAAATGCATCTTATTATATAATAATATATATTTGTAATATTTATTATTTATTTTACTATTTACTTATTTATTTTTTAATAAAAATATAATAAATCGTATCAATATCGCAGCTAGCATTTGGCCCGCGGGTCTCACTTTGAGAACCCCTGTTACAAGATTTAAAAATTTACTATTTAAATGAAAAATAAACTTTTACATTGATATTCTTTAAAAAAGATTAGTTGTTGTGGCTATAATTTTTTTTATTAAATCTGAAGATCAAAATAAAGACGTTTTTCTTCAAATTGTTTAATTCAAAGTAAAACAAAAATCTAAATATAGATTGAGTGTTTCAGTTTCACTAAACTAACAATTTATAAAAACCCCAAATTTTTTTAGGTTATTTTAATCGTTACTATGGCTTCGAAAGTAATCAGCCAATAAAAATACAAAATTGAAGCTGGATGTTTAAAAAACCTCTTTAAAAGCCCTCAAATTGTTTTTTTAAATTTAACCCAAGAAAAACAATTTGTGATTTAACGATTTAAAAAAAAAACTTGCCTCAGATTAATTAATTGGTTCGTAATTGAAGGGCTTTTCGTCAACTCTTAGCAATAACGCGAAAACGAAACCTTGGAATTAAATGATCACGTGTCTCACCTTTGAGCACGTGTATCCCCATTTAGAAAAAAAATATTAGAAATTTTGACGCACGAATAATTCTATTTAAAGCTTAAAATATCGTTATTAGCGCACGTGACTCGATCTATCCGATTCTTTGTCGCGAAAATGATATTTGCCTCGCAAACACACGCCCATCTCATTTTAAGACTAAATTAAAATTTAGCAAAGGAACGTCAAGGCAGAAATAAAAGCAAAAAAAAAACTAATATTCTCGATCTGTTAGAGACACAAATATCGTAGATGTTGTTCTTTTAGTTCTCTCCATTTTCGCGAAGCACCTGCATTCGATTTACATTTAACGTCCTCCGGTTCAATTTACGGCTGCGAAGGATATTTACATCTTTTCGAATGTGCTCGAAATTGGATGAACTTTTTAATAACTTCGGACGGCCTCAAAGAAAACTACAAACGAGTATTGATGGACTCGAGAAGAAAAACAGCAGTCTCAATATTTGCAGAGAAAACACAAGATAAAGTGCCGATAAAAAAAACTCATTAAAGCTTTTCGCAAAATACGAGTACTTCGTTTTCGAAGTTTTCGGATTTAAATCAAACCGATGGGGTTTTTAAATAGGCAGACAGTTATTTTAGTTAATGTCTATTTTGTAGTAAAAAAAGTTTCGACTAAAAAACTTAATATCCAATTAAAATCCCGACTAAGAAGTTTTCTGTAATTTCTTCTTAGGGTCCCAAGTAGGCTGCCTTACTGGGACCGCACATTAGGATGTAACGCAAAAGGTACTCGGGTCCTAATGGGGCAATCCCGGTTAGAACCCGATGGGGCAATATCAATTATGTCTCACTATGAACTACCCAGGTTAGTTCTGTTAGGGCATTCCCTAGCACAGCCGTTTCCAAACTGTATGTAACCGCGCCTCCCTTAAAAATATATTATTTTCACGTATAAATTTTTAAGCTGGTCTTTCATGGGGTTCTAACGGCCATTTCCTTATTCGGCATGGTCCATTGAAACCCAATGGGGTCCAGATAGATACTTGGGGCATGCCCGAAGTAATTTCTGGTCGGAATCAAAATATAATTTATAAATTAATCAATTTCATAAATAATTGAAAATAGCTATTTGCATTTTAAAAAAAATCGTATCAATGTTTTTTTTTCATTAATTACCAAGTTGGTACCATTTTATATTTTATTTATTATCCGAGCAAATTTTTTTGAACAGTAAATTAGGAATAACGAACGGTATAATTTATGGCGTCTCCTTCTAAGAAAAAAGGAAGAAAAAAACTAGCGAAAAGTTGGCAGAAATAAGATCTACGAACTTCGCCTCATAAATCAAGTAAAATTCGGAAATTGTAATTCGTCGATTTCTCAAGCCCTCCCTTATCGGATCTGATGAACATAATTTTTTTTTGTGACGCGTTCGCGAAGAGCTCGTAACATTTTGAGTTTGGAGAGGGGTAACCTAAATAAATTTCGAGTATTTCGAAAACAAAGTTTGACCTAGCAAAAGTGCTTGAACTTTGACCCGGGCGGTCGATTGGCGATAAATAACCGACTGCTGGGGGATGATGGTTCATCATTAAATTTGAATAAACGAGATCACCCCTTTTGTGCCTTAACACAAAACGTCGGCCCAATTGATCGAATTCGATTATTTAGAATTTGCAAATGGGAACGTCTTTAGGCGCAAAATCTAATTTTGGTTTTAGAACAAGTCCCGTTACATCCGAGTTTCGGGTAGTTTCCTGAATTAGTAATTTTCTATTAGGCACTTATTACATAAACACGTTTCCAATTTCAAATGCTGAATTAATCTATTGATTGTAACCTGCGGCTCTAAGCTTTGGAAGGCCCTTCTTCCATTTCGTCCCAGAAATTTATTTATCAAAAGCGGCATTTCATTTTTTTTCTTTCTTACAAATTTCACGAAATTGAAATATGATATTAAGCCAAGTGTTATTTATTTTTGTTAAAAAATAGACATTTTCGATACGTACACGGAGAAAAAAATACCGTTATAACAACTATCTAACGTAACCTCAAAGTGTTGTTAATTTAAGACTACTGTACGAAACAATATTTTTGTGTACCCCCCCCCCCCCTCACGCTAAATTTTAATTTGAGAAAAATACTCACATTATCGTAAATAAGAATTAAAAATTAAATTTTTACAACAAAAAATTAATGAAACGACTCGAGGACTTTTATTCCAAATGGTTAGTGTTTATTATTTTTTTTGGGGTGGTCTTATTTTTTTAAATCCTTTATAGGATTTATGTAATCGAATTTTGAAAGCCTTTTAACCTTCTGCATAGTAGGTGACTAAATGTCACATGCCATACTAGGTGGGGTTTGCTATACCCCGAAAATAAAATTAAATAAAATCTTCAGAATTGTACTTTATGACAGTTAAATGATAATAAATATATTTTAATAACCAATAATAAATAGGTTTAAGTAAAACACAAATCTATTTAAGCATTAGAATAGACTTTTAATAATAAAAATACAAAAACTTCACTTTTCTTCAACTTATAAACTATTGAGTCTTTTCTTGAGTACTAAATTTCAATGACACGTGTCAATTACGATACCGAATATTATGGAAACCTAACAAGAATTTCATTCTTGCCTCCTTATTGCAATACAAATTAATTTTACGGCAATTTCTTAATGATTCGCAATAATTTAGACCAATAAAATACAAAAAAAATTAATCGAATAATTTTTATCGTTCCCTCTTACTTGCATTAACAAGATTATCGTATCTTCCCCCTCCCTTCCACTCATTGCTATGGTAAATACGTTTTTCGAATATAAAATCGATATTTACTAAATTAAATTAAAATTTTTGATTTGAAGGAGCGCACGAAAAATTATACCAATATAATAAACACGAGAATGTGCGCATTCGAGCGAAAAGTGGCACATTTCCGAGCGAGGGAGGCAAATGAAGCGCGACGCGGAGCGGCGCGCTTCATTTTCCCGAGATCGGAATGTGCCACTTTGAGCTCGAATGTGCACACTCGGTTTTAAGCATTATTCGCAATAATGTAGGCCAATAAAGTAGACGAAAAATTAATTGAATAATTTTAATCGTTTTCTCTCACTCGAACTAATGAGAGTCACGTATCTTTTCGCTCTCTTCCACTCATTGCTATGGTAAATACGTTTTTCGACTATAAAATCGATATTTATTCAATTAAATTAAAATTTTTGGTTTCAAAGAGCAAAGAATAAATTAGACGAATGTGATAAATACGAAGATGTGCGCATTCGAGCGAAAAGTGGCACATTTCCGAGCGAGGGAGGCAAATGAAGCGCGACGCGGAGCGGCGCGCTTCATTTTCCCGAGATCGGAATGTGCCACTTTGAGCTCGAATGTGCACACTCGGTTTTAAGCATTATTCGCAATAATGTAGGCCAATAAAGTAGACGAAAAATTAATTGAATAATTTTAATCGTTTTCTCTCACTCGAACTAATGAGAGTCACGTATCTTTTCGCTCTCTTCCACTCATTGCTATGGTAAATACGTTTTTCGACTATAAAATCGATATTTATTCAATTAAATTAAAATTTTTGGTTTCAAAGAGCGAAGAATAAATTAGATTGTAGATTTTTATTAAATTAAACTTTTTGCTAAAATATTTAATTTAAAGCTTAATTGTCGTTCTGGATTACAAAATGCAAAGTTGGCTCGAAGCAAAAAGGCTTTACTTTCGTCTTGGGATTTAATATAAAATTCTTAATCTGAACAATGTTATAAAAACTAATAGTTTTTAGCGAACGCGATATGTTTTTTTTTTAAATCTAATCTAAAAAGCAAATTTTGAAATGTATATTTTCTACGCTTTACTCAACTTTGTAAAAATCAACAGAATTTATAAACTTTTAAACATCGCGCTTTATTTTTCCATTTTAATTGGTTGATTACATTTGAAACCATAGTAACACTCAAATTGAACCAATCAGACTAGAGATCTTCACCAAACTTAATATTTCATTAAAAATATAATAAATAATAAAAAAGTTGATGATTGGATTTATTCTGAATGAATAAAAATCAAAGCCCTGCTTAAAGCAAAAAACACTTAATTTCTCTTTTGGGTCTTAACAGAAAATTTTTAATATCGAAAAGTAGAACGTTAACAAGCGAACTCGATACAAGTTCTTTTTTCAAAACTCCTTTTTACGAAACAAAATTAATATTGAAACAATTCCATCCCCAAAACGACTTTCGAACAATCAAAAGCACTCCTTCGCATTCAATTAAAATTCGACAAACTCGCGAATTTCAAAATCGCAAAAGTTAAATAAAAGCGTCCTACAAAATAACAATTATTTGTTAATTAATTTTAGACTCGTTCTGCTTTGGCCTAATTTTTAATAATTGTACGGTGCCCGTCGAAAGAGAATGGACGTGCGAATTTGGCGTGGGACATTAGAGCTCTGATAGTTAGAGGACCAATCTTACATCGTCGTTGCTCCATTACCGCGGCCGACTAGTCCGGCAACCTTGGCATGGTTTACCGATGTTCGAATCCCCACAGGGTCTCTTTTTTTTTCACATCCGAGCCTACCGAAGTCCCTCGCTTTACGCACACGTGCCGAAAATGTCGATTTTAAACTTTGGTGTGCGGGCAAAAAAAAAATTAGTCCGAAAGCTTTAAAAAATAATTCCTGCTCGATTTGGTGCCCTTCGGAAACGACCAAATGGATTTGTTTGATTTTATTTAGCGAGCTTTTTGCGCTCTGCTTTAACGAAATCCTCGAAGGATTTGTATCATATTTCAAATTCGATTAATTGCGATTTATTAATGTAAGCTGCTTACATAATTAAGTACGTGGGTCCTTGTTGTAAGCGAAACAGTAATTTACTCCGTGTTTAAGTCTTAATAAATTTGAGAATAATGTATTATTTATGTAAGTAGGGAGACCGGGTATGGTTGTCTCACGAGTAATGTATTTAATTTTCTGAAGTTATACTTCTTTTGGTGCGCAACGGAAGCTGCGCGCGCATTTTCAATAAAAATTTGACGCTTGAACTTAGCCCTCTGAGAAAGTACATGATTTATTGTGAATCGTGCTTAAAATCGAGTGTGCACGTTCGAGCTCAAAGTGGCACATTCCGATCTCGGGAAAATGAAGCGCGCCGCTCCGCGTCGCGCTTCATTTGCCTCCCTCGCTCGGAAATGTGCCACTTTTCGCTCGAACGCGCACATCCTCGTATTCACTACGTTTGTATAATTTATAGTAGGGGAATCCGGGTATAGTTGTCTCACGGGTAAGTTGTCACGGAAGCCATAACAACAAACCTAATGAATTAATAAATTTGTTTCAAAGAAGCCCGAGCACAATACCTCCTTGCGTACTTCACTTCAGTTCGCTCTGAAATAAAAGAAATATATGCGTTCGTTTTTTTTTTGTACAGTGAAAGTATTTTTTGTGAATCTGTGTTGAGTCTCGTAAGTATATTTAAATTTTGCATAGTGACATACTTTTTTGTGTATTTATGATGTTTAAGATATGCTTCATGATATTATTCATATGGTTTCTTAAATGACCATTGATTGAAATTTATTTTGGGAGTTAATTGTCTAAAACTGTTTTGGGGAAAGTTGTCTCAAGTTAACGGGGGCTAGTTGTCACATGTGCAAAGCAACACCATAAATATGTGCGGTCTTTTTTCTTGGTTTCTAGGGGTTTTACTACATAAACGATTGACTATAATTATATTTATGTCATTTTTGTTAACATAACCTAAGTTCGTTAGAAGTTACTATTCGCTCACAGCAAATATTTTTTATTTTTTTTAATTATGAATAAGATATTTTACGTTCCTTTCTTAGGCAAAAATTTCTTACAAATATTTTACCTTTAATAAAAATAGGCATTTGTTTTGTCGTTTTGTATTTGACCTTTTATTTAGTATGTGACTGCTTACCTCAGACACGGGGTTTAAAGTCACACTTCTCTTTTCATAAAAATTATAATATGTTCTTATTAGATAATGGTAGAGAAAAAGTCATTATTTTTTCTTAAACTAGAATAAATAGACTATCTATTGATATATAAATGTCATTGATAAATGAAGACCATGGGCTCTATAAATGCAAAAGAACAAAAATTGTGACTTCTAACCCCGGTCTCCCCTACTACAAACAAAGAAGTTATAATTCACGAAATTCGAGCTCTCAGAAACGACGATTTTGCGTAACTTGAAAATTCGCACTTCGCGAGAAAATTCGGTACGCTAAACGGGGGTTCGGTTTAAATCCTTTAAAATGACCGAGAAATTAGCGACGCTAACACATCGAAAACGTTAAAGCCACATTACCATTTGGGACGCTCAGAGAGGTCTGAGTAACCGCTAACTGCGTCTCTAAAACCTCTTAGGGAGATTGTAAAAGCTCGTTCTGGTTTTAGTAATAACAGAGGCTTACGGGAAAGGGTTCGGCAATCAATGAACCCCCCTCAGATCGCACACTATTTTACTTCGCCGCATTTGCTGTTAGGCTTACAGATATCTTCGCAAATCCGCCCCTAAATGGATAAAGATGTAATCTGGATGTTGCGCGGATTTTTCTTTATAGACTTTCCCCAAAGAACACAATGCGAGATGAGCTCTTTGTTAGCCTTCCAATTTAATTTGCTCGCGGTCCGTGTGCAAATTATTTTTAAATTTCGAGATAGGCAAAGTGCGCTCGTCGAAGTTACACTTTTTTTTAGGCGTCGAGAGTGAAATTTTTAGAAGGCAACGAAAGCTGCGCGCGCACGTTAACGAAAATGAAACAGTAAAGCCGTCTATTTCAGACAACGGAAGATGCGCGCGCACAGCTGACAAAAAGTCGGCAATTGCAGTCTCAGAAAGTAAATTAATTATTGTGAATCGTGCTTAAAACCGAGTGCGCACATTCGAGCTCAAAGTGGCACATTCCGATCTCGGGAAAATGAAGCGCGCCGCTCCGCGTCGCGCTTCATTTGCCTCCCTCGCTCGGAAATGTGCCACTTTTCGCTCGAATGCGCACATCTTCGTATTTATCACATTCGTCTAATTTATTCTTCGCTCTTTGAAACCAAAAATTTTAATTTAATTGAATAAATATCGATTTCATAGTCGAAAAACGTATTTACCATAGCAATGAGTGGAAGAGAGCGAAAAGATACGTCACTCTCATCAGTACGAGTGAGAGAAAACGATTAAAATTATTCAATTAATTTTTCGTCTACTTTATTGGCCTAAATTATTGTGAATCACGCTTAAAACCGAGTGTGCACATTCGAGCTCAAAGTGGCACATTCCGATCTCGGGAAAATGAAGCGCGCCGCTCCGCGTCGCGCTTCATTTGCCTCCCTCGCTCGGAAATGTGCCACTTTTCGCTCGAATGCGCACATCTTCGTGTTTATTATATTATTATAATTTACCGTGTGCTCTTTCATATTAAAAATTTTAATTTAATGTAGTAAACATCAATTTTATATTTAAAAAATGTATTCACCATCGCAATGAGTGGAAAGGAGCGAAAAGATACGACAATTGCGTCGAAGCGCGTGAGAGGGAACGATTAAAATGATTCAATTAATTTTGCAACTAATTTTATTGACTTGTATTAAAAATAAATCAAAAAAGAAAAAATGCTACCTTAACAGTTAGCGTGTCCAAAACTTTGGGTCCCCAGCAAATAAGGCACTAAAACATTTCGCCGGAGCACACTAATGTACGTCTCACTTTCACAAAATTTCACCACTGAATGACCTAATTGGCATATATTACTCATCTGTTTTGCAAAATATTCCAGAGCAGGTGTTCTTCTGTGACTATAAACGAAATTGCCTTAAACAATAAGATAACTGGTCGACTGCATGTGTGCTTTGATAATGTTGTAAATTTAAAGAAATTAATTTGTGTTCAAAATTATTATTTTGAAGGTTGCTCGTTTTACGTCTTTATTTATTAATTTTTGTTTTTTTTGGAAATAAATTATGCGTTTTTATTTTGCGGAGATAAAAGATAAGTTTTGCGACTTTTTTTTTGTCGCTCTTTAAAAGTTAATTTTGAATAAATTGGGGACGAAAAAGGAACGTTTTCTTTTATGTTGTTGGATAGTTTCTAAAAGCCCCAAAGGGATGTAAGTTTTAAGTACTTGCAAAAAATAAGTAAGTTTAATGGAAGGTATTTTGGGATTTGCGATGGGTCGTTTTAAATTTCACCTAACATCAAAGTTGGGGGGAAGAATTCTAATTTTATTAAAAAAAAGTTTGCTTGGCCGAAAAATATTATAATTTCTTATCTTGTACACTTTGACTAAAAAATAAATTTCTAGCTCCCTTATTTTTAGGTCTATCGCCAAAACCGACAAAGATTTGGAATTATAAGACTTTTTTGCGTAAGACTCGCGAAAAACAAGTATGGGGTGCAATGTTAATTATGCGAGTAATTAAGGGTTGAAGATATTGATACGTTATTTCAACACAACATTGAACAAAAAAATCACAGCCCTGTTATTTGTGAAGGTATCTTTAAAATTTTTGCAGACTTGATATCCTTGGATTTTTTGGCTTTGAACGAGCTTAAAAAATCATAGGCGTGCTATTTAAAATTTTTGAAAAAAGCATGAGAAAAGAGGACTTTTTGATTACTTGCCTTTGCCACGATCAAAGTCGTCGAGTTTCTTAATATTCTTTTGGTGCACATTTTGGCTATGATTAATTTATTTTCACCCCACTTTTAAAGGAATTGATTGATAGCAAAATTGAAGTACGACGAGCTTCATTGTTGTGTCTTGTTGATTTTTGAAAAACAAAGTTGGTCTACCGATAAACAATAAAGATGTGTTTAATAAAAAAATTGAGGTTTTTGGAGGTGGTTTGAAGTTGCGTATGATTTTGCTCGTTTTGATCCGGCTCGAAGAACCAAAATGATTGTGCGTTTATTAGTGTCTATCCGGTTCGATAAAAAATTGAGTTTTAACTCGAAGGACCACCTTTGCTTAGTTTGAAGTATCAAATTATATTTTGTGGTTTATATTACCAAGTAGCGGGATTTTTTTTCGTTCTTCAATTGGTTGCGTTTTTCTATTTGTCTATTAAAATTTGTTAAATTTTGGAATAGAAATAACAAAAAAAAAACTCTTAATTGTGACTAATTTATTCTGAAATTGTTTTTTTGGAATTTAAGTGCCGTTCTAATATTTTTCTTTTCCTAATGAATTCTTCCATTCTAGATAAATTACATATAAATATTTTATTAACAAAGTGGCTCGAGAACATCGTTGAGATAGCAAAATTGCCATTCAATAGCAACACAAAAAAGCGAACGTATAGCGAGGTATGGTTGTACTCCGATAACCGACAATTTTGCATTTGACAATTTTTTAAAACAAACTCTACAAATAACCGAAATAAGCATTTTGCAACAATACACCACAAGCCAGTTTCTTCTCCCGTGCTTTTTTTTTAAATTTTAAATAGCACGCCTATGGTTTTTTAAGCCAAAAAATCCAAGGATTTCAATTCTGCAAAAATTTTAAAGATCCCTTCACAAATAACCGGGCTGTGATTTGTTTGTTGAATGTTGTGTTGAAATAACGTATCAATATCTTCAACCCTTAATTACTCGCATAATTAACATTGCACCCCATACTTGTTTTTCGCGAGTCTTACGCAAAAAAGTCTTATAATTCCAAATCTTTGTCGGTTTTGGCGATAGACCTAAAAATAAGGGAGCTAGAAATTTATTTTTTAGTCAAAGTGTACAAGATAAGAAATTATAATATTTTTCGGCCAAACAAACTTTTTTTTAATAAAATTAGAATTCTTCCCCCCAACTTTTATGTTAGGTGAAATTTAAAACGACCCATCGCAAATCCCAAAATACCTTCCATTAAACTTACTTATTTTTTGCAAGTACTTAAAACTTACATCCCTTTGGGGCTTTTAGAAACTATCCAACAACATAAAAGAAAACGTTCCTTTTTCGTCCCCAATTTATTCAAAATTAACTTTTAAAGAGCGACAAAAAAAAAGTCGCAAAACTTATCTTTTATCTCCGCAAAATAAAAACGCATAATTTATTTCCAAAAATTAATAAATAGAAACGTAAAACGAGCAACCTTCAAAATAATAATTTCGAACACAAATTAATTTCTTTAAATTTACAACAACGTTATCAAAGCACACATGCAGTCGCCCAGATATCTTATTGTTTAAAGCAATTTCGTTTATAATCACATTAGAACACCTGCTCTGGAATATTTTGCAAAACTGATGAGTAACATATGCGAATTAGGTCATTAAGTGGTGAAATTTAGGCCAATAAAGTAGACCAAAAATCAATTGAATAATTTTAATCGTTTTCTCTCTCTCGCACCGATAAAATTGTCCTATCTTTTCGCTCTCTTCCACTCATTGCTATGGTAAATACGTTTTTCGAATACAAAATCGATATTTATTAAATTAAATTGAAATTTGAGATTAGAAGGAGCGTAGAATAAGTTATAAAAATGTAATGAATACGAAGATGTGCGCATTCGAGCGAAAAGTGGCACATTACCGAGCGAGGGAGGCAAATGAAGCGCGACGCGGAGCGGCGCGCTTCATTTTCCCGAGATCGGAATGTGCCACTTTGAGCTCGAATGTGCACACTCGGTTTTAAGCATTATTCCCAATAATTTTGTCCACAAAAAATTACTATATAATCTTTATCGTTCCCTCTCACTCGTACTTATGAATTTATCGTATCTTTTCGCTCGCTCCCACTCATTGCTATAGTAAAAATACGTTTTTTGAATATATAATTGATATATTTAATGAACTAAATTAAATTTGTTGATTGAAGAGAAAGTTTAATTTACAAAAATCAATAAATACCAGGATGTGCGCATTCGAGCGAAAAGTGGCACATTACCGAGCGAGGGAGGCAAATGAAGCGCGACGCGGAGCGGCGTGCTTCATTTTCCCGAGATCGGAATGTGCCACTTTGAGCTCGAATGTGCACACTCGACTTTAAGCACGATTGGCAATAATAAAAACCAAAAAATTAGACATAAAATCAATTGAATCGTTCCCTCTCGCTCGCTTCGACGCGATTGTCGTATCTTTTCGCTCCCTTCCACTCATTGCTATGGTAAATACATTTTTCGAACACACAATCCATATTTATTAAGTTAAATTAAAATTTTTGATTTAAATGAGCGTAGGGTACTCCAAAAAAAATTTTAAAAATTTCGCAGCCGGACTAGTCGCGATAACAACCCTCCTTCCGATCGAATCCCGCACACCGCAAAACGTGCAACACATTTTCCTATGCCGTATCGGTCCCACTTTTCATAAAAATCGTCAGATATCAATTTTATAAATCCGGAGTTCGAATGTGGGGAAGGAGCACAAAGCAAAATGGAAAAGCGGAGAGCTCTCAAATTCGACATTCTTGCTTTCCGGTCGATGCTTAAATTCGAACTTTCCAACGGCGAAAAACTACACAAGCACATTCCGTTATTTGCAAACATTTCTGGCATTTAAAACCGAAAAAAGAAACGTAAATTTTTAACAACGACCAGATCCTCTTTCGCTGATTACAATTTTTCGACAAATTTAATAAGTCCACCGTTTCGGTTTAAAAAAAGATCAAATATGTTTTTGTAAAAATATAATATTCTGGAAGAGACACGGGCCTAATGTTTATTAAAATTCGGTGAGCGAGCTTTCTCGAAAGCAATCAAAAAAAATTGTGCTCGGTTCGACGTGCTTGTTACGAAGTTTAAAAAAAAAAAAAATGCAAACCAGCTTTTAATTACTTTTCGTTTTAAATTAATACTCCCAAGTTTCGAAACTAATAAATAATGTACCTTTAAAATGTAAAAATTTAATCTCGCGCGCAAACAAGTGGAGAAGTCTTTGCCAACAAATCCCTTAATTGGAAGTTAATATAGCGTTCGCCCAATTTTTAGGCACGAAAAATAAGTCTTAATACGCTTTGGCGTTGTTCAGCCCGGTTTTTGTGTTTCGCAGGGATAGATTAACACTTTTCGACTTTGTGTTTGACAGAAGTACCAAAAATTGTGTCGCACACGTCATCAAAACTTGTTAATGTATTTTACGCCCCCTTCGATCTCACATTTTAATTTAATTTAATAAATATCGATTTTATATTTATAAAACGTATTGACCATAGCAATGAGTGGAAGAGAGCGAAAAGATACGACAATCTCATCAGTACGAGTGAGAGAAAACGATTAAAATTATTAAATTGATTTTTCGTTTACTTTATTGGCCAAAATGAATGTGAATCACGCTTAAAACCGAGTGCGCACATTCGAGCTCAAAGTGGCACATTCCGATCTCGGGAAAATGAAGCGCGCCGCTCCGCGTCGCGCTTCATTTGCCTCCCTCGCTCGGTAATGTGCCACTTTTCGCTCGAATGCGCACATCTTCGTATTCATTACATTTTTATAACTTATTCTACGCTCCTTCTAATCTCAAATTTCAATTTAATTTAATAAATATCGATTTTGTATTCGAAAAACGTATTTACCATAGCAATGAGTGGAAGAGAGCGAAAAGATACGACAATCTCATCAGTACGAGTGAGAGAAAACGATTAAAATTATTAAATTGATTTTTCGTTTACTTTATTGGCCAAAATGAATGTGAATCACGCTTAAAACCGAGTGCGCACATTCGAGCTCAAAGTGGCACATTCCGATCTCGGGAAAATGAAGCGCGCCGCTCCGCGTCGCGCTTCATTTGCCTCCTCGCTCGGTAATGTGCCACTTTTCGCTCGAATGCGCACATCTTCGTATTCATTACATTTTATAACTTATTCTACGCTCCTTCTAATCTCAAATTTCAATTTAATTTAATAAATATCGATTTTGTATTCGAAAAACGTATTTACCATAGCAATGAGTGGAAGAGAGCGAAAAGATACGACAATCTCATCAGTACGAGTGAGAGAAAACGATTAAAATTATTAAATTGATTTTTCGTTTACTTTATTGGCCAAAATGAATGTGAATCACGCTTAAAACCGAGTGCGCACATTCGAGCTCAAAGTGGCACATTCCGATCTCGGGAAAATGAAGCGCGCCGCTCCGCGTCGCGCTTCATTTGCCTCCCTCGCTCGGTAATGTGCCACTTTTCGCTCGAATGCGCACATCTTCGTATTCATTACATTTTTATAACTTATTCTACGCTCCTTCTAATCTCAAATTTCAATTTAATTTAATAAATATCGATTTTGTATTCGAAAAACGTATTTACCATAGCAATGAGTGGAAGAGAGCGAAAAGATACGACAATCTCATCAGTACGAGTGAGAGAAAACGATTAAAATTATTAAATTGATTTTTCGTTTACTTTATTGGCCAAAATGAATGTGAATCACGCTTAAAACCGAGTGCGCACATTCGAGCTCAAAGTGGCACATTCCGATCTCGGAAAATGAAGCGCGCCGCCCGCGTCGCGCTTCATTTGCCTCCTCGCTCGGTAATGTGCCACTTTTCGCTCGAATGCGCACATCTTCGTATTCATTACATTTTTATAACTTATTCTACGCTCCTTCTAATCTCAAATTTCAATTTAATTTAATAAATATCGATTTTGTATTCGAAAAACGTATTTACCATAGCAATGAGTGGAAGAGAGCGAAAAGATACGACAATCTCATCAGTACGAGTGAGAGAAAACGATTAAAATTATTAAATTGATTTTTCGTTTACTTTATTGGCCAAAATGAATGTGAATCACGCTTAAAACCGAGTGCGCACATTCGAGCTCAAAGTGGCACATTCCGATCTCGGAAATGAAGCGCGCCGCCCGCGTCGCGCTTCATTTGCCTCCCTCGCTCGGTAATGTGCCACTTTTCGCTCGAATGCGCACATCTTCGTATTCATTACATTTTTATAACTTATTCTACGCTCCTTCTAATCTCAAATTTCAATTTAATTTAATAAATATCGATTTTGTATTCGAAAAACGTATTTACCATAGCAATGAGTGGAAGAGAGCGAAAAGATACGACAATCTCATCAGTACGAGTGAGAGAAAACGATTAAAATTATTAAATTGATTTTTCGTTTACTTTATTGGCCAAAATGAATGTGAATCACGCTTAAAACCGAGTGCGCACATTCGAGCTCAAAGTGGCACATTCCGATCTCGGTAAAATGAAGCGCGCCGCTCCGCGTCGCGCTTCATTTGCCTCCCTCGCTCGGTAATGTGCCACTTTTCGCTCGAATGCGCACATCTTCGTATTCATTACATTTTTATAACTTATTCTACGCTCCTTCTGATCTCAAATTTCAATTTAATTTAATAAATATCGATTTTGTATTCGAAAAACGTATTTACCATAGCAATGAGTGGAAGAGAGCGAAAAGATACGACAATCTCATCAGTACGAGTGAGAGAAAACGATTAAAATTATTAAATTGATTTTTCGTTTACTTTATTGGCCAAAATGAATGTGAATCACGCTTAAAACCGAGTGCGCACATTCGAGCTCAAAGTGGCACATTCCGATCTCGGAAATGAAGCGCGCCGCTCCGCGTCGCGCTTCATTTGCCTCCTCGCTCGGTAATGTGCCACTTTTCGCTCGAATGCGCACATCTTCGTATTCATTACATTTTTATAACTTATTCTACGCTCCTTCTAATCTCAAATTTCAATTTAATTTAATAAATATCGATTTTGTATTCGAAAAACGTATTTACCATAGCAATGAGTGGAAGAGAGCGAAAAGATACGACAATCTCATCAGTACGAGTGAGAGAAAACGATTAAAATTATTAAATTGATTTTTCGTTTACTTTATTGGCCAAAATGAATGTGAATCACGCTTAAAACCGCGTGCGCACATTCGAGCTCAAAGTGGCACATTCCGATCTCGGAAAATGAAGCGCGCCGCTCCGCGTCGCGCTTCATTTGCCTCCCTCGCTCGGAAATGTGCAACTTTTCGCTCGAACGTGCACATCCTCGTATTCACTCGATTTGTCTACTTTATATTTCGCTCTATCAGAATATTTAAAATTTTTTCGAAACAAATAATGAATTTTAAGGGGGAAGCGTAGTTCGAGTGCTTCGTTTTTTCCAAGAAAAAAATAAGACTTAAAATGTTATTTTGGAAAACCTACAAATTAATTTAAAGCATCTTTACTAATTTTCTAAGGACCGAAGTGTTTCACAAATCTATTTAAATCTTCAGCTCGGTAGGTATTTCTAATAATAATAATTCTTATTAACAAATAGTTCTACGAACTAGCAAATTCCAAACTGTTTGAATTAAAGTTTCATAGTTACTTTACAAAGTAAATAAATCATTTGAAAGCTTTCCCTCAGTTTCGCATTTCAACTTCCACTTAAAGACTTTCAATTGGATTAATTAAGGAAAATCGTCAGATTCTCCTTTTTATCGTTTTTAATCGAAAAAATATGCATTAAATCTAAATAAATCTAAAATTCGCAATTGTACCAAATAGGATAGTTGTCATAGGACCAAAAAAAAAAAAAAGGAAGAACCACAAATTGCTTTCGATCGCATCCAAAACACAACTCGAACTTTAAATAGCGTTAAAAAAATAATTTCGGCCCCGAAGTGCTTTAGAAAGTTATCGTGTCGAGGCATAAAACACTCTAACAATAAATGGTCTCGTAAATATAAGCCGAGCCACAACATAGTTCTTCTTCATTTCGCGCCCATTCCCATGCAAAACATAAGCAGCTTTCCCACTTCTCCTTTCGTCGATCAATTCCGTCTGGATCTGACGGTTTTTCTGCTTCTTTTGAATATGTCGCTTTCATTTAAATAAATTTTTTGAGGCCGAAAGCAAGAAAGGATGAAGCGGTGCCCAATTATGCAAAGGATCGATTTGTTGTGTTTTTTTTTTGGGGGCGTTGGAAATATCGAAGTTATTAGTCTGGAGATTTTTTAGGTGTTTACGTTTCGCAAAGAAAACGATTTTGTAATAATGTAATTTTTGAAGTTTTTTTTCCGCTCGAATGTGCACATCCTCGTAATTATTACATTTTTGTAACTTATTCTACGCTCCCTCGAATCTCAAATTTTAATTTAATTTAATAAATATCGATTTTATATTCGAAAAACGTATTTACCATAGCAATGAGTGGAAGGGAGCGAGAAGATACGGCAATAGCGACAGTAGGAGTGAGAGGAAACGATTAAAATTATTAAATTGATTTTTCGTCTACTTTATTGGCCTAAATGATTGTGAATCACGCTTAAAACCGCGTGTGCACATTCGAGCTCAAAGTGGCACATTCCGATCTCGGGAAAATGAAGCGCGCCGCTCCGCGTCGCGCTTCATTTGCTTCCCTCGCTCGGAAATGTGCCACTTTTCGCTCGAATGCGCACATCTTCGTGTTTATAAAATTTGACTACAACAATCTTCTCTTTTTCGAATCAAAAAATTAAATTTATTTTAATTGATTTAAACTTCATGGTGTAAAGTGCTAATAATTGACCATTCCCCAAAACTCGACCATCTTATTCAGAATAACAATAATAGGAAATAAAGTACTTGCGGATAATAAGGCCTGTCGGCTAATAAGGCCTATTTAACAAAAATCCTATTTAAAATAACCACTTTGGGTTAAGGGCACACACACAAACACCTATTGAACGAAGATGTCTCTACATGTTTGTGGAGGCGGCATATTCCGCTTCCTGCCCCACATGTAGCATCATATATCGTAAAACGCGGCCAGGCAACACGAATAATAAAAATCGGTCCGAATCAATTGTTAGTATTTTTTTAAATATTACACTTAGCTATATAAAATCACATTTATTTTCTTTATTCATTCAAGCTTCGATGATTCTAAATATTTGAATGACGTATCATGAACCAAATATTTTTTATTTTGATTTTCTTACATACGTGGTCGGCGTTTATTAGGGCCTACTAAATTTAACCATAGGCCTTATTATACTCCTACTTTTTGTATCAAAGTTTAATTGTTTTCTAATGCATTTTACATTACTTTTAAGGTCTCACGGATATAAATATGTAAAGAAACTTGTACCTTGATTTTTTATTTGTAACTTTTATTTCAAAATGTATATGTAACAATTTGTTAATAAAATAATTTGCACCGTATTGGAGCACTAATAAGGTGCACTTCATAAAAAAATTTAAAAGCATTAGCAACTGCTTATTCACATTGCTTTAAGATTTAAAAATTCGTGGAACTATGACTTAGGTATAACAGGGGTGATGTACCTAGACCCGTCTCATGAAAAGTATATATTTATTATTTATTTTTAGATTATACAAACTATTAATGTTCTTCTTTGATATAACACTAAAATTGTTTCAAAAATTAACAAAACATTTCTCGTATACTGAAATTTAACTATTCAAAAACTTAAAAAAATTTTAACTTTTGAATTGACCTGCTAGGCATATTATCTGAAGCAAAATCAAATAAAATAAATAAGAATATATAACAAATATACTCCTACATTTTTATTTATTACACGTTGATCCTAGAGTCAAGATACAACTGATCGACAATGACCGAGGTACATCACACCGGCCCTTGATGTTTAATCATCACAAGAACAAAATTAAAGATTATGTTGTGTTAAAATCAGACTACTACTATGCAAACGTTAATAAATAATCTTCCTGCTTACGATAAGTCATTATTAGGTAATAAAAATTATGTCAGTGGATTATACTAATGACTTTGAGTGCGCTAATGACTGTAGGAGAGGCAATTTGTCATTTTAAAAAAAAAATTATTCCAATTGCTGTATTCATGTATTTATTAAACTTAGTTATCAAATATATTATGTCCAGTTTGATTACATAAATTTTTTAAAGTTGTAGGCTTTATTACTCTTCAGTAGTATAATAAGGCCTACTGGCAAGGTTTTTAAAAATGTTAATTTTTGTTTTGTTTATTGGCAAAAGTTGCCATTTTCCTTTATATTTTATAGTAACTGAATCTTAAAAATGATTACTATTAAAACCTGTAGATTAAATTTGATGTTTTTTTATTAAATTCGATGTTTTTTCATTTAATTTCCAATTTTCCTTTGCTAGGCCTTATTACCCGCAGTTACCTTATAAGTGATTTTTGTTATTGACTGTTAGTAGTAATAAAAGCCTTAAAACACCTTAAAATGCTCGAGCATTGAGGGATGGTCGACTACTGGTCACATCACCCTATTCAAATCCATGCGCTATATTAAACGAACTAATTGTGGAAAAGCGGCGTTTGCCTCGCGAAAATTAAAGTAAAGATTTTGGGGTTTACTTATATTTCAACCAGAAATTAATTTGAAAAAGCCGTCCCCGGAAATCATTTAAAATAGAACGATTTCAATACTAAAAAAATTTCCAACTTCAAAGTTACAAAAAAAAATGTAGAAATAAAAAGTTATATTTTAGGGATCAATTTGCATAATGGTAGAAATTTTGGGGTTTATATTTTAATCAAAAAAGAATTCGATAGTTCTGTCCTACGACATCATGTCGAAGTCAAAGATTTCAATATGAAAAAAATTTATAACTTTTAAAATAAAAAAGGTACCTCTTTCTGGCATAGTAAAAGTTAAATTTTGGAGACGAATTGTTTTATTTAATTCGGCCACACCAAAGAAGTTTAACTTCTAACGCGCGTACATAACTTTTATTAAAGCCTACTTTATTCGGACGCCGGATCATTTTTTAATGAAAAGAGAAATCTGTTCGATTCTCTTTTCGACACTTTCGCCACCACTTATTAACCCTTAATTACTCCTTTAAGCCCCCAATCGATGCTAAAGACATTAATGATACGAATGCCTAGCCTCGTTTTTCCAAATAAAATAACACAAATGCACACCACACAAAGTTATTAATAGAAAAAAAATTTACAAAGTGACAAATTGTTTTATTTCGTGTTTATTAATCGACGAAGAAAATTCCGATAGTTCAATGGCGAAGAAAAAAAAAAGAGACCGTTTCTAAGAACGAGCCAAGCGTTTCTTATGTTTTGCTTTGTTGTGTGAGGGAGGATCGCTAAAATATTTGCGGCTTTCAGAAATTCTGCGAACGCGTTACGTCATGTTTACTCCGAAAGGGTGGTTTTTGTGCGGCGTAAATCTTCGCCTCCGAGCGTATCACAGCAGAAAACAGGAATGTTATTTTGCAAAATTAATTTTATAATTCTTCGATGTAAACGTATTATAAATATTAAAAAAAAAAAAATGAACGGATTTTATGGAACGTCGAAAATCGATCGCTTTTTCGCTTTGGACTCGTTTATTTTCTTGATAATGTTAATTTTTTTCGTTCTTTTTACCGAAGGAAAGCGAACAGCTAATTAATTATATTTTCGTTTTTTAATTAAGAGTTAATTCGGAAGAAATTAAGCGGAAAAACAAATCGGGATGACGGAATTGTTTTGGAAATGGCTGGGCTTGAGAATTGTACATTTAAGGGTGGACAAATTTGTTATTATTTAAATGATTTCCTAGGACCCCTTTTTCAAATTAATTTTTGTTGTAATATAAACCCCAAAATCTTTACTTTAATTTTCACGATACGAACACCGCTTTTCGCAATTAATTCGTTTAATAAAGCGCATAAACTTAAATAAGGTTATGTGACCTCAATACTTGATCATTTTAAAGATTTTTAAGGCTTTTATTTCTACTAACAGTTAATAAAAAAAATAACTTATAGGCGGCCGTGTTTCTTAATATTCTTTTGGTGCACTTTTTGGCTATGCTTAATTTATTTTGACCCCACTTTTAAAAGAATTGATTGATAGCAAACTTGAAGTACGACGAGATTGATTGTTGCGCCTTGTTGATTTTTTGAAAAACAAAGTTGGTCTACCGATAAACAATAAAGATGTGTTTAATAAAAAAATTGAGGTTTTTGGAAGTGGTTTGAAGTTGCGTATGATTTTGCTCGTTTTGATCCGGCTCGAAGGACCAAAATGATTAGACATTTATTAGTGTATATCCGGTTCGATAAAAAATCAAGTTTTAACTCGAAGGACCACATTTGCTCGGTTTGAAGTATCAAATTATATTTTGTGGTTTATATTAGCAAGTTGCGGGATTTTTTTTCGTTTCTCAATTGATTGCGTTTTTCTATTTGTCCATTAAAACTTGTTAAATTTTAGAATAGAAAACAACCATAAAAAAAAACAACTCTTAATTGTGATTAATTTAGTCTGAAATTTTTTTTTTTTTGGAATTTAGGTGCCGTTCTAATAATAGTTTTCTTTTGTTATTGAATTTTTCAATTCTAGATAAATTACATATAAATATTTTCTTAACAAAGTGGCTCGAAAAAATCGTTGAGATCGCAAAATTGCCATTCAATAGCAACACAAAAAAACGACCGTATAGCGAGGTATTGTTGTATTCCGATAACCGACAATTTAGAATTTAGCAATTTTTTAAAACGAACTCTACAAATAACCGAAATAAGCATTTTGCAACAATAAACCATAAGTCAAATTCGTCTCTTGTGCTTTTTTCAAAATTGTTAAATAGCACGCCTATGGTTTTTTAAGCTCGTCCGAAGCCAAAAAATCGAAGAATTTCAAATCTGCTAAAATTTTAAAGATCCCTTCACAAATAACCGAGCTGTGATTTGTTTTTTGAAATAACGTATCAATCTTTTCAACCCTTAATTACTCGCATAATTAGCATTACACCCTATACTTGTTATTCGCGAGTCTTACGCAAAAAAGTCTTATAATTCCAAATCTTTGCCGTTTTTGTTGGTAGAGATAAAAAAAAGAGAGCTAGAAATTTATTTTTTAGTCAAAGTGTACATCACTAGAAATTATAATAATTTTCAGCCAAACAAACCTTTTTTTAATAAAATTAGAATTCTTCCCCCAACTTTGATGTTAGGTGAAATTTAAAACAACCCATCGCAAATCCCAAAAAAACCTTCCATTACACTTACTTATTTTTTTGCAAGTACTTAAAACTTACATCCCTTTGGAGCTTTTAGAAACTATCCAACAACATAAAAGAAAACGTCGCAAAACTTATCTCCGCAAAATAAAAACGCATAATTTTCAAAAATTAATAAATAAAAACATCAAACGAGCAACCGTCAAAATAATAATTTCGAACAAAAATCAATATTTACTTTTAAATTAACATTGACTTGAAAGTGCTATGGAAAAAGTAGACAAATCGAATGAATACGAAGATGTGCGCATTGGAGCGAAAAGTGGCACATTTCCGAGCGAGAGAGGCAAATGAAGCGCGACGCGGAGCGGCGCGCTTCATTTTCCCGAGATCGGAATGTGCCACTTTGAGCTCGAATGTGCACACTCGACTTTAAGCACTATTGGCAATAATAAAAACCATAAAATTAGACAAAAAATCAATCGATTCATTTTAATCGTTCCGTCTCACTCGCTTCGACGCGATTGTCGTATCTTTTCGCTCCCTTCCACTCATTGCTATGGTAAAAACGTTTTTCGAATACAAAATTCATATTTATAAAATTAATTTAAAATTTGAGATTTGAGGGAGCGTAGATTTAATTATAAAAAAATTAAGCATGATTCACAATAATTTATTTACTTTCTCAGCTAACTTCAACCGTCGAATTTCTAATATCTATGCGCGCGCAACAGCCGCCGCCTGCTCATATTTAACTTTCAAGGCGCCAGTAGTTAAGTATAACTTAAAAAAAAAACAAAATCTCAGTATTTCGGTGCCATTTTTATTATTTTTTGACGCATCTCAGATTGTAATTCTAGATAAGCGAAAATTAGGTCAAAAACTGCCGAAAATCCAAGTAATTAAGTCGACACGACGCGTATTTACTCGGAAAATTGCTCTTGCGAGCGCAACGAAAAAACGAAGCGCCCTCTCCGGCCGAAACAACAAGTTCAACAATTCAATTAGCGCGCTAATTACGTTTAAATATAATAAAAGGCAAAGTTTCCATCGGGACGAATAATTGCAAAGCTGTCAAGTCGCCGGCGAAAACTTAGATTAGAAACGAAATGGAAATAAGGCAGGTCATCCACCGTATAATTTGCATTGCTAAATCGATACACAAAGACCGGAATTACACTCCAAGAAAAATTAACCCTCCCATAATTAATGCGGGGGTAAAGATCCTTATCATAAGCCTCCTCTCTAACGAGGTTTCACTTATGTAAGTGCCATTTTTATGCGGCCAATTGCATGCAGGACGAGGCTCCGCAACTCTTGCGTGTCAAAAAAAAAATTTTATTTTGAAAAGCCGTTTTCGCGGTGTCATTGTGTTAGCGGATTAAACTTCTATTGAAATATTTTAAATTTTTTTTAGCGGGCACCGGAAGCTGCGCGCGCACAACTACCGATAATTTAATAGTATAAAGTTAGCCGTCTAAGAAAGTAAAATAATTATTGTGAATCGTGCTTAAAACCGAGTGTGCGCATTCGAGCTCAAAGTGGCACATTCCGATCTCGGGAAAATGAAGCGCGCCGCTCCGCGTCGCGCTTCATTTGCCTCCCTCGCTCGGAAATGTGCCACTTTTCGCTCGAATGCGCACATCACCGTATTCATTGAATTTTATAAATCAAATTTTTTTTCCGATCAACAAATTTAATTTAGTTTAATCAATATATCGATTATATGTTGGAAAAACGTATTTTTAACATAGCAATGAGTGGGAGAGAGCAAAAAGATACGACAATCGCGTAGAAGCGAGTGAGAGGGAACGATTCAATTGATTTTATGTCTAATTTTTTGGTTTTTATTATTGCCAATCGTGCTTAAAGTCGAGTGTGCACATTCGAGCTCAAAGTGGCACATTCCGATCTCGGGAAAATGAAGCGCGCCGCTCCGCGTCGCGCTTCATTTGCTTCCCTCGCTCGGAAATGTGCCACTTTTCGCTCGAATGCGCACATCCTCGTATTTATTAAATTTTATAAATCAAACTTTTTTTCCGATCAACTAATTTAATTTAGTTCAATCAATATATCGATTATATGTTGGAAAATGGTATTTTTACCATAGCAATGAGTGGGAGAGAGCAAAAAGATACGACAATCGCGTAGAAACGAGTGAGAGGGAACGATTCAATTGATTTTATGTCTAATTTTTTGGTTTTTATTATTGCCAATCGTGCTTAAAGTCGAGTGTGCACATTCGAGCTCAAAGTGGCACATTCCGATCTCGGGAAAATGAAGCGCGCCGCTCCGCGTCGCGCTTCATTTGCTTCCCTCGCTCGGAAATGTGCCACTTTTCGCTCGAATGCGCACGTCCTCGTATTTATTAGATTTGTCTACTTTATCCGTCTCTCTTCAATATCAAAATATTAAATTAAACTTAGTAAACATCGATTTTATGTTCGAAAAACCTATTTCCATAGCAATGAGTGGAAGAGAGCGAAAAGATACGACAATCACGTGAAGGCAAGTGAGAGGGACCAATTAAAATTAATCTATTGATTTTTCGTCTAATTTATTGGTGTAAAATTTAGAAGGTATTAATAAAAAATCCATAAACTACAAAAATTTTCTGAAGACAAAAAAATTACAACTAATATCGCGTTTCAAAACAACAAAAAAAATTTTTCATGTTAATTACGTTATTAATTTTATTTATCTGTTTATTCACTTAACTGTTTTTATATAAATAATAAATTTATAATTATCCTGATTATTTGTTAAAGATATTATTTTAAATATAATTTAAAAAAATTAAATTATGAAAAAATTATTTTAATTATAAGAAATAGTAACGAAAGTGTGTAATACGTAGCGATTTACAGCCAGAGCAGCCAAAATCGGGAGTGCGCTGTACTCACATCGCTCGCCGCTACGTAATATCAAAACGTATATTATTTAAACTAATGCCGGGCAGTGAAATTTTATTTCGGAATATTGAACTTAAATGTATAACGCATATAACTAAAAAAAAATCGATAATCGTACAAAGAAGTCATTAAAATTTTCATTTGTTTATTTAAATGTTAATAAAAAGTATGATAATAAACAAATGAAATTGTTTTCTAATTTTTTATAAAATTATAAATATTTTACTATAAGCTCTAAAAATATCGTTGAGTTATCTCCAACAGCTTTTTCACAATTAATTTTTTAATTAAAAGTACAGAAAATTTGCATTGTAAAAAAAATTGTTGTTAAAATCAAAATTTTTAAAAACTTTTTTAAGGGATGATTATTAGTAATAACTACTTTCGAAAAATATATTTGAACAAGTTATTCCATGATCAAGTGGAAAATGAGGGGTCCACTTGACGTGATCTGACTCATTCGAAAAAACCACAAAAAAAATGGGGTGCCCACATATTTCAATTAAAACGGTTGATTATTATTAGACGAGCACATATTTAATGTTCGTTTTTATAATTAATTAGAATTCTGCCGTTATCTGCTTTTACAGGTAAATGTGGGTCGCGTAGATTATTCTAAGCCCGTTACGAGCTTTTTCAATTTAATGTTCGCTAGCAAAAAGGAAACTCCATAAGCCCCATGAAGGATTCGAGTTTTCCGTTCGCTTTTTTAACCGCTTAATTAAACACACTTCCGCCTTGAAATTTTTAAGTTTCGCCTCCGCCGTCGTTTTTAATTGCTTTCGTGCGATTAAATGTAATTGGGGAACACGTTTCGGGGTGGTTTTTTTAAGTAAAGTGCGTGTGCGTTGTGAACAACGACTGCAATAAATTTCACAGTGGTGCACCAAAATGCGAAACACCTTGTATATAATTTTTTTTATGATCTCTAAGCAAAACCCCAATAATTTGCTTTAATTTTACAAAGTAAGCGTCAATTCCAAATTAATGACATGCAAACGCAAATTCCATTATGAAGGGTGTTTCGAATTAAAGCGTAAAATATTAAGATTTTCAAAAATTGCCAAAAACGATCGTTACGAGGCTTTGTAATTATTTATAAGAGATTATTATTACAAACCGATAAACACGTGTGCCTATTTAAAAACTCAAATGCACGATTACGAAAAGCGCGATAACGTTAACTGGCAAATGACCGAAAGCGCTACGTTGAACAAAGGAAAATGAATTTTGGGCCTCGCAACTAACATTTTAGAAAGCCATTACGACCAAAAATGCCGAGATTTTTGAGAAAGGTGGCGTAAAATTTTTTAAAGTTTTATTTGTGACTTAACAAAAACGACAAAACATAGAATATTTAAAAATAAGCTTACAATTCAGATTTATATACAGGGTGTACTTCGGAGAGTTCCAAAACCCTTTGGTAAACACTATTCTGTTCTACACAAACACTAATTAGTCAAAATCAAAATTTTCTAGAACGTTCTTAACACTTCAACGCGCGATTCACAACTGGGGTGTGGGGGAACGATGTATGCAGTTTGCATCATTATCGGTTTATATCAATTTTAGCATATGTTAAATACGATTACGAAACTTTCCAAAACCGGCCTTACAGATGTTTCATAATTATTTATAAGTTTGTACACACCAAAAACAAATAATGTAACTAATTTAAATCAACTCGTGTGAGCCATCTACGGTACACGCACTAGTTTAAATCGATTTATAAGAGTTCAAATAAATAATACAATTAAACAAATATTTGCATTTTCAATTTTTAAGTAATGTATTAAAGTCGTTTAAAAAAAATGTTTTAACGACTGATATAATTCAAATTTCCTAATTATTCTTTGAAGCACATATGTTACATTCAAAGCACGTTGTATTCAAGCTGCCTATGTATAAGTTATGGAAAATTTGGGTTAAGTAAAGGGGCGGAGGTTATGTATTGATTTTTCACAAAGACGTTCACGAACCACCTCGTATTGAAGCTTCCTATAAGTTAAGGCACATTTGTAAGTAAAGGGGCGGAGTTTATGTATTGATTTTTTATCACAAAAAGTGCGATAACGTGAACTGCCAAATAGCCGAAAGCGCTTCGTCGTTTTCGTCGCGTAATCAAAGTCAGAACAAAGCAAATGCATTTCGAGTTTTGCAATAAATAATACAAAGCCATTTTAACCAAAGAGGCCTAACTTTTTGGAGCAGGGTGATATTTATATATACATATAAAGGGTGTCCCAAAAGTAATTAACATTTTTTAAAATTTTAAAACAAACATTTATTTAGCACTGTAAAGCCTCCTGCCGTGTCACATTCCTCTAAAGCGCGATTTTGATTCCCTACTTTATTTAATTAACTAATTAAGGGCGCATTGGACAAAAAAAACCGGGAGGTTTTTCGTTTCGAATGTTATCACATGTTCACCCTAGCTCCCCATGTAAATTACTTTTGAGACACCCAATATATTATTTTTAAACCGATATTAGCCAAAGTCGTGCTTCCCTGCTCCCCGTTTAGCTCGTAAAATTTTTGAGAAAATTGAATAAAGCGAAAAAAAACGGAAACGACTTCATTTTTGACCTGATCATTAAAAACGGCCCGGATTCGGATGCAATGTCAATTTTTTGAGTAATTTGAAGTTTTAGATCCATTTTTGTAGCACAAAAGTTTACGTTAAAAAAATTGTAGCGCCGTTATTTGTGAACGCATCTCTAAAAATTATACAGATACGGATTCTCCAGGCTTTTTGAATTCGGGTAGGCGCAAAAAACCATAGGCGTGCCATTTACAATTCTTGAGAAAAATGGGTTCGAAGACGCCAACTTCCAATTAATTTTTTTTAAATTTCCAATTTGAAAAATCGTAACTCGGTTATTTGGCAACGCATTTTTAAAATTTTTTTAGACTCTGAAAGCCCGTTTATCGGAGCGTAAGACCAGCCCAAAAAATCAACAGAGTCCAATGTTAAATCTAAGAGAAAAACGCGATCGAAGCTTTCAAAAAGTAAATTTTTCAAAAATTTTTAATTCTCAAAATACTTTAACAAATAATTTACAAAAATATTATTTTGAAAACGTATTTAAATTTATTTTATACTCATTTATATGCATTATATAAATTTTCCTTACTTTTAATTGTTTCTAACAATAAGAAGTAAACGATTTCTTTTACTTTACTTTTGAAACATTTCTTATAGATCCGAAATTTGATCAAGATAAATCTCTTCTAATTTTTCTCGAGCAAGTTTCGCGCTAAATTCATTAAAATTAATAACCAAAACTTTTCGTAGTGCCAACCTAATGACGACAAAAATTAATTAATTAATTAAGAAAAGACTCGAATCCAAAGCGCTCGACAAATAAAGGAAAACCACGAAGGTTTTTGTTAATTTAATTATCAAATCCAAGGATTAAAATTACAAACTTTGTTTCAAAAAGCCAACCTCAAAGAGTTCACTAACAAATACGTCCAGCGGAAAACTGTTTTTTTTTTTATTAAAAAAAGAAGACTATCGAAAGCATTTTTGAGCAAGCCAAATCCACGGTTTTACGTTTGTTTTTTTTTAAAGCGCGGTCATTATCATAAATATTGCCAAAATCTTTGACGAACTCGCTTTAACATTTCAATTTTTTTAACGTACGATCTAAAACCGCGGGCGGAGGCGTCGAAAGGGCGAAGAAAATCGTTCGGATCGCATTACCGAAATGTTTTCGGGCAAATATCGAATATCATATGCACGAATAAATCTTTCTGCGTTCACTATTATGTTAGAACTTTGGAGAAAGGCTTTCGGACGCATTTCTAGGGCTTTATTTTTCAATATTTTATTTGATATTTTCGTTTATTCGACGTCTCCTTTGCCGACGCCCACCCAAATAATTTGTTCTCGGGCGCGTTCACCTTCTCCGACAATTATTTTGTTGTTTCGGAGCGAATTAAAGGTCAAAAACGCGCAAACGAATCTGAGAAATTAAAAAAAATCACAAGTTCCGGCAAACGAGAAAATCGGAATCGCGACGAAAGTTTTCTCGTTAAGGTGAAAGGGTAGCCCTCGACTTTTAAACTAGAAGTTCAAAGTTAACCAAATTTGGATCATAGGTTGCTATTGATAAATGGTTTATTTTGGCAAAATTTAAAAAAAATTAAAAAGTATTTAAAATAAGGTACTTGCGGGTAATAAGGCCTGTCGGCTAATAAGGCCTAATTAACAAAATGAACAAAGTGGAAGAGAACGAAGATATACGACAATCTTACCAGTACGAGTGAGAGAAAACGATTAACATTATTCAATTGATTTTTCGTCTACTTTATTGGCCTAAATAATTGTGAATCACGCTTAAAACTGAGTGTGCACATTCGAGCTCAAAGTGGCACATTCCGATCTCGGGAAAATGAAGCGCGCCGCTCCGCGTCGCGCTTCATTTGCCTCCCTCGCTCGGAAATGTGCCACTTTTCGCTCGAATGCACACATCTTCGTATTTATAAAATTTGCATAAAACAATCTTCTCTTTTTCGCATCAGAAAATTAAATTTATTTCAATAGATTTAAACTTCATGGTGCTAATAATTGGCCATTCCCCAAAACTCCACCACCTTATTCAGAATAACAATAATAAAAAATAAGGTACTTGAAATATTACACTTAGCTATGTAAAATCACATTTATTTTCTTTATTCGTTCAAGATTCGATGATTTTAAATATTTGAATGACGTATCATGGACCAAATATTTTTTATTTTGATTTTCTTACATACGTGGTCGGCGGTTATTCAAGCCTACTAAATTTAACCATAGGCCTTATTATACTCCTACTTGTTGTATCAATGTTTAATTGTTTTCTAATGCATTTTACATTACTTTTAAGGTCTTACGGATATAAATATGTAAAGAAACTTGTTGTACCTCGACTCTTTTTTTATTTGTAATTTTTTTCAAAATGTATATGTAACAATTTGTTAATAAAATAATTTGCACCGTATTGAGGCACTAATAAGGTGCACTTCATAAAAAAATTTAAAAGCATTAGCAACTGCTTATTCACATTGCATTAAGATTTACAAATTCGTGGAACTATGGCTTAGGTATAACAGGGTGATGTACCTAGACCCGTCTCATGAAAAGTATATATTTATTATTTATTTTTAGATTATACGAACTATTAATGTTCTTCTTTGATATAGCACTAAAATTGTTTCAAAAATTAACAAAACATTTCTCGTATACTGAAATTTAATTATTCAAAAACTTAAAAATATTTTAACTTTTGATTTGAACCAAAATAAAATAAAATAAAGAAGAATATATAACAAATATACTCCTACATTTTTATTTATTACACGTTGATTCTAGAGTCAAGATACACCTGATCGACAATGACCGAAGTACATCACAACGGCCCTTGATGTTTAATCATCACAAGAACAAAATTAAAGATTATGTTGTGTTAAAATCAGACTACTACTATGCAAACGTTAATAAATAATCTTCCTGCTTACGATAAGTCATTATTAGGCAATAAAAATTATGTCAGTGGATTATACTAATGGCTTTGAGTGCGCTAATGACTGTTAGGAGAGGCAATTTGTAATTTTTTAAAAAAATTTTATTCCAATTGCTGTAGTCATGTATTTATTAAACTTAGTTATCAAATATATTATGTCCAGTTTGATTACTTAAATTTTTTAAAGCTGTAGGCCTTATTACGCTTCAGTAGTATAATAAGGCCTCCTGGCAAGGTTTTAATAATGCTAATTTTTGGTTTTGTTTATGGTAAAAGTTGCCATTCTTCCTTTATATTTTATAGTAACTGAATCTTAAAAATGATTACTATTAAAACCTGTTGATTAAATTCGATGTTTTTTCATTTAATTTCCAATTTCCCTTAGCTAGGCCTTATTACCCGCAAGTTACCTTAGTTAAAAAAAAACTGATATTTGTCTGAAGTAAAGTCACAAAACGGCAAGTTAAAAATTAATGAAATATAAGCAGCTTGTTGATGTTGTAATAAAACGCAAAATTTGAAGATTAAAAAAAAATCGTAGCTGTGGTTTAAAAAATATTTAAAGATGTAATTTTTTTTCCTGGTTTAAAAACAAAATTAATTCACATAATACTTATAACCGAATAATTTGCGTAGCTTTGTGAATCGTTTGAATAAATTACAATTAAATACAAACTATTCAACACTTAGAAATGCACTTATAAGATGCTTAAAATGCGTTAATAATATTTGTATCGAATATGCTGCTTCTGGTGGGAATAAACAGCATTAAATTCTTTGTTGCAAACCCTTCTAATGTTTATTTACATGTTGCTAACCTATACATGACGTTACCAATGCTCGCACGTGTGATTTCTATAAATATGTTTATCAAATATTGTTTACGAAAAATTAAAGCCCGAAAAGTGATAGAAAATAGCAATAGGAAATATTGCTCTCAAACTGTAATTTGAACTTGAGTAGCGCCAGCTAGTGTCCGCTAGATGACATAACTAGGGGTACACTTTTACGTTAAGAAAACCTAACAAGAATTTCTTTTTTACCTCTTTATTGAAATACAAATTAATTTCACGACAACTTCTTAACGATTCGCAATAATTTAGACCAATACATTACACGAAAAATTAATTGAATAATTTTAATCGTTCCCTCTCACTTGCATTGACAAGATTATCGCATCTTCTCGCTCCCTTCCACTCATTGCTATGGTAAATACGTTTTTCAAATATAAAATCGATATTTACTAAATTAAATTAAAATTTTCCATTTGAAAGAGCGCACGGTACATTATATTAATGTGATAAATTCGAAGATGTGCGCATTCGAGCGAAAAGTGGCACATTTCCGAGCGAGGGAGGCAAATGAAGCGCGACGCGAAGCGGCGCGCTTCATTTTCCCGAGATCGGAATGTGCCACTTTGAGCTCGAATGTGCACACTCGGTTTTAAGCATTATTCGCAATAATTTTGTCAACAAAAAATTAGTACATAATTTTTATCATTCCCTCTCACTCGCACTTATGATTTTATCGTATCTTCTCGCTCGCTCCCACTCATTGCTATGGTAAAAATACGTTTTTTGAATATATAATCGATATATTTACTTAACTAAATTAAATTTGTTGATTAAAGAAAAAGTTTAATTTACAAAATTTAATGAATACGAGGATGTGCGCGTTCGAGCGAAAAGTGGCACATTTCCGAGCGAGGGAGGCAAATGAAGCGCGACGCGAGCGGCGCGCTTCATTTTCCCGAGATCGGAATGTGCCACTTTGAGCTCGAATGTGCACACTCGGTTTTAAGCTCGGTTACAAACGTGCCGTTTTAACAAAAAAAAATGTTCACGTTAGTTTTACCCCACCTAGTACACGGAGGGTTAATGGTTTTTTTATTACTTTTTTTAATGCGTCAAATTATTTCCGATGCACCAATAAAAATATTCGGGGCACAACTTGCAGAAAATAAATGTGCACATGTTTGCTTTTAAACTGTAATTTGAACTTGAGTAGCGCCAGCTAGTGTCCACTAGATGAAATAACTTGGGGTACGCTTCCACGTTAAATTGTTGATTTTAATTTATTCAAAATCCGTTCCATTTTCGGCGCGCCAAACGAAAGCAGACCGTAATTATTTTTTTTGGTAAATAAAAAGGGTTTTTCTTTAATTAGCCTTTAATCGAATGTTTCGCCGATAAAGCACGCAAACGTAATTCTACAAACAATGCCATTAAGGTAATTAAATTTCGTTCAACTGATCGGTTTTCTAACCGAATTAACGAAATTTACACGCCCGTTTTCGTTCTTCTCGAATTCTCAATTTCGACTGCTTAGGAATTTCATTCAATTACTTTCGGGCGTGGGTGTAAATAAGGAAATTGTTTTGATTTCAAATTTTCGAATGAATAAGTCAATTAGTTCGGGTTGCTTTGTTCATCTTTTGCGCTAGAATAAAATTGTTCGGTTACAGAATATTTTATTAAATTTTCTGGGGTTTTTACAAAAATAGAAGATTTTGTATGGTGGGTGCTGCAGCGATCCAGGGGGGCGTTGAAATAGCTAGAAACCTTAATACATATATCTTCCTGTTTAATTGCTATTAAAATTTAAAAAAAATAATTTTAGGGGGCGCTATTTAATTTTTTTTTTGGAAAGAGGCGGTAGGCCAAATAAGTTTGGGAACCACTGGTTTAAATTGTTAAAAACCGCATTCGATTATTTTTCTTAGTAATTTTGAATGTAAGCGTTGCTCTTAAAACAATTTTTAATTTTTCTGCGAGCCCACGAAACAATTTTTTGAGGTTATATATTTTGTTTGTTATTTTTTAAACAGTTATGGATTCCGGAAATGGCATTTCAACCCCTTCTTATTTAATTTTCGGAGTTCTAATTAAATATTTTTTACTGAATTAAAATTTAATTAATTTTTCAAAAATTAAATTAATATCGACTGTTGTATTTTGTATCGATTTAGAAAAATTGCAATTTGACTTTTTTTAAAACAATCGAGAGTAAGACCAAAAAGAAACAAAAAATCAGTTGTATTTACTTCAAAAAAAAAAGGGACAAGGTGTAAATTAAAAAGAAAGCCTTTTCGCACGCTCTTTCCTTACTGCTCCCTTTAATTTAGGTAAAACACTTCTGAACCCGAAACAATTTGTAAGAACCAAAAAAAAGGGGAAAAAACTTTTAACAAAATTTGATATAAATCCAAATGAAGCAAGTTCAGGAAACTTGTAAGGGTCATTGTTATTTATTGTTCAATTTTATTTGCCTCTCTTCTTCTTTAGTTTTTGCGGGCCGATCGATGACGTTGTTTTTTTTTAATGAAAAGCAAAGCGACAAAAATCGACGTGCCCCGTCGGGGTCCGAAAATTTATCATATTCGTCGTAAATCGGTGATTGCGCGCGCGCAGATAAATTCGACCTTTCGCAACCGAAAAACTTTTCTAATTTGCATTTTGTTTTTTTTTTTTTTTGACTTTATGGGAGTTGGCGAAACTCGTTAAGCGCACTTGAAAACAACATTTAACTTTAATACAACTAATTTTTGTTTTGGGCCCGACGACGTTAAATTTCTTTTATAAGCTTTTATTAAATCATTTCGGCGAAAAAAGGGGGCCGGCTTAAAAAGTATCAAAACCGTGTGATAAACCGCTGAAAATATATTTGACGTGTTTACCTGACACGAAAGTGGAAAACCGAGAACGGGAAAATGCTTGAGGGTATATTGCTAACCAGGAAAATATATAAAATGATCGATGGACTTTCGCAGGTTACCATAACAATCTATTCTTATTTTTTTTCATTTCGCGAAAAATACGGTTTGGATGTGGTCTGGCGACACACACGTAATAATTTACTCGCACGTTTTATTTTTGACGTTATACTTCTTTTGGCGCTCGAAAGTAAAATTTTTGCTGACAGCGAAAAATTAAACAGTAAAGCCGCCTGAAGTTGGGCATCTAAGAATAGAAAATAAATTATTGTGAATCGTGCTTAAAATAATGATTTTATGTTTGGTTACCATAGCAACGAGTGGAAGGGAGCGAAAAGATACGACAATCTAATCAGTGCGAGTGAGAGAAAACGACTAAAATTGATTTTACGTCTGATTTATTGGCTTGATTTATTGTGAATCACGCTTAAAACCGAGTGTGCGCATTCGAGCTCAAAGTGGCACATTCCGATCTCGGGAAAATGAAGCGCGCCGCTTCGCGTCGCGCTTCATTTACTTCCCTCGCTCGGAAATGTGCCACTTTTCGCTCGAATGCGCACATCTTCATATTTATTACTTTTTTATAACTTGTTCTATGCTCCCTCCAATCTCAAATTTTAATTTAAATTAATAAATATCGATTTTATATTCGAAAAACGTTTTTACCATAGCAATGAGTGGAAGACAGCGAGAAGATACGATAAACTCATAAGTACGAGTGAGAGGGAATGATAAAAATTATTTATCAATTTTTCGTTGACAAAATTATTGCGAATAATGCTTAAAACCGAGTGTGCCATTCGAGCTCAAAGTGGCACATTCCGATCTCGGGAAATGAAGCGCGCCGCTCCGCGTCGCGCTTCATTTGCCTCCCTCGCTCGGAAATGTGCCACTTTTCGCTCGAATGCGCACATCTTCGTTTTTAGCACATTCGTCTAATTTATTATTCGCTCTTTCAAATCAAAAATTTTAATTTAGTTCAGTAAATATCGATGTTATGTTCGAAAAACGTATTTTTACCATATCAATGAGTGAAGAGAGCGAAAAGATAAGACAATTTCATCAGTGCAAGTGAGAGAAAACGATTAAAATTATTCAATTAAATTTTTGTCTACTTTATTGGCCTAAATTACTGTGAATCACGCTTAAAACCGAGTGTGCGCATTCGAGCTCAAAGTGGCACATTCCGATCTCGGAAATGAAGCGCGCCGCCCGCGTCGCGCTTCATTTGCCTCCCTCGCTCGAAATGTGCCACTTTTCGCTCGAATGCGCACATCCTCGTATTCGTTGAATTTGTTTGCATTCATTTTTGCCTTGATTTGCACGTTTTCCCACACAAAAACGCTTTTACGGTATAAATCGGGCAATCCCCACGTTTGCCCGACTTCAGAGCGGGCACTGCCAAAGTGTCAAATTTTTCGAATAAAAAATTAAATTTTTTGCTTCTTAATTAATTCCAATTAAAAAAAATAAAACAACTTATTGTTTTTTAAAATATCAAATCAAATCTTGAGAGGGTTGCGTGCGAGTCTTTAAACCACACGTGCGGCCACATTTTTGATTTAAATTAAGATAAAGATTTTGGGCCGAAGTGTTGGTCGCAGAACTTCAAAAAGCGACGCGCGCGTTCGACACAAACGAAATTTTACCACCCCCGCGACGGGGTGTACGGATGTTTGCCCGTTCCGAACCGTTCGACATTTGGGCCGGCTTTCAGAGATATCGGCAGATAACGAAAACAATCAATTAAGAGCTTATCAAAGCGTTTTGCAAGTTTTGTAAGTAGGTTAACGGCCGACCAACTGTCGACCCGATCGATTTTTTGACGCGTGAAACTAAATGCACTAGTTTTTCGTTTACGGCGCACTCGGCCGTGCTTTTATCTGATAATGGAAAAATCGGGCCGCTTCTTTAATGTACATCTGCGTTTTCTTATTATGAACTCCGGCGAGAGCTATTTTAGGAGATGCGACAATTGTTGCTCTTTCGACGTTAGCTAAATTCGAAAACGAAAGGAAATTGGAAGATTCTTTTTGTTATTTTTTTTTTAAAAGATTTTGGCAGGGTTTCGTTTTATTTAGGGCGAAATATTTTTTTTTTGGTCGAACAAAAAAATAATTACTATTCGAAGAAACAGATTGAAATAAATTAAGATTGGTGGGATTGGTTTCGAGACACATCATTTTTTTTGTGGCTTATTAGAAATATCAGAAAGCAAAAAAAGGTAAAAAAAGAAACAACGATAAATCTTGCTAGGTTTACAATTTTAAAAGCTGTCATCATTATGGTAATTTATTACCCTAACAGACGGCAAGACAAAAAAACTATTGCAGGGAAATTATTACTTGGTGTTTCCAATAAGTCAGAAAAATAGTTAAAAAATTCTAACTACCCCTCAATAGACAAGGGAAAAATTAATTCAATGGGAAATGTAAAAGCTACTTTCATATTGTAAAAATAATAATTTTTCAAAATCGTAAAGTCGGAGAAACTATTGCAAAAAGTTTATCACTTGATCTTTCCAATAAACTAAAATAATACACGGAGAAAAAAATATCGTTATAACAACTATCTAACGTAACCTCAAAGGCACCTATTAATGATATCCTTATAATAACTATCCGTATCTCTATTATAGCTATCCGTAGTATAGTTATTTTTCACAGGGATACGCCCTATTGCTAAATTAGCCAATCGAATCGTTGTTCTGACGAAATGTCACTTTGAATATCCGCAATAAGGAAACTCTGGATAGCTAAATTAGCTATACGGCGTATCCCTGTGAAAGGTATACTACGTATAGCTAAAATAGCGCCACGGATAGTCATTATAAGGATATTTTTTTCTCCGTGTAGTTAAAAATTTCTAACTACCCCTAAAACGACAGAAAAGACATTAATTCAAAGCTAAATATAAAAGTCAATTTTTCCTATGTTAAAAAATATCATTTTTGAAAATTGCAAATTTGAGGAAACTATTGTATAGAATTTATTACTTAGTCTTTCTACTAAACCAGAAAAATAATTAAAAAATTCTAACTACCCCTAAAACGACAGGGGATATATTAATTCAATGCTAAATGAAAAAGGTAATTTTTCCTATTGTAAAATTAATAATTTTTGAAAATCGTAAATTCGAGGAAACTATTGCAAAAAATTGATGACTTGGTCTTTCCAATAAACTAGAAAAATAGTTAAAAAAATTTAACTACCCCTAAAACGACAGGAAAGACATTAATTCAAAGCCAAATGTAAAAGTTAATTTTTCCTGTTACAAAATGTCATTTTTGAAAATTGCAAATTTGGAAGAACTATTGTATAGAAGTTATTACTTGGTCTTTCTAATAAACCAAAAAAATAATTAAAAAATTCTAACTACCCCTAAAACGGCAGGGGAGATATTAATTCAATGCTAAATGTAAAAGCTAATTTTTCCTATTGTAAAATTAATAATTTTTTAAAATCGTAAATTCAAGGAAACTATTGAAAAAAATTGATGACTTGGTCTTTCCAATAAACTAAAAAAATAGTTAAATTTAACTAACCCTAAAACGACAGAAAAGACATTAATTCAAAGCGAAATGTAAAAGTTAATTATTCCTATGTTAAAAAATGTCATTTTTGAAAATTGCAAATTTGGAGGAACTATTGTATAGAAGTTATTACTTGGTCCTTCTAATACACCAAAAAAAATTATTAAAAAATTCTAACTACCCCTAAAACGACAGGGGAGATATTAATTCAATGCTAAATGTAAAAGCTAATTTTTCCTATTGTAAAATAATAAGTTCTTAAAATAGAAAATAAAAAAAAACTATTGAATAGAAGTTATTACATGGTCTTTCTAGTAAGTCAAAAAAATAATTTAAAAATTCTAACTACCCTTAAATAGACAGGGGAGAAATTAATTCAATACTAAATGTAGGTACAAGTTAATTTGTCCTTTGTTAAAAAACATCATTTTTGAAAATTGAAAATTCGGGGAAACTATTATATAGAAGTTATTACATGGTCTTTCTAATAAACCAAAAAAATAATAAAAAAATTTTAACTACCCCTAAAAGGACAGGAAACATTAATCCATGGCAAAATGTAAAAGTTAAAAGTTCCCATTTTTTGAAATTATTTTTTTTAAATAAATAGTGCCCGACGCTCCACCTTCATTCTATAATGTACTCTCACACGCAGAAAGGTTGGGGACCCCTGCCATAGATCGCGCAAATCGAAATCCCAATTTCGCGTATAAAAAACCGCGTAAACGAAAAACAAAGCAAAACATGCACATAAGGGTCGACTTATCGAGGTCCCACTGCACTTACTTGCTGGTAGTCGAATTTACGCTAGTGTTCGATCTCGAACGTCTATTGATGATGGAGTCACCACAATTTACAACTCCTCCTTTGTTGGTTATGCTGAAGGTCCGGAGGCGGTATAGGTCGTCACTTAGCCGAGGGTTGTAAGCTTTTTCCGGAAGGGAGCACACTCTGGGCCGTATATGGTCTGGCACTGAAACACGAAAATCGAGTTACAGTTTCGATCAGCTTTTTACACGAACAACGTTTCGTCCTCGCCGCCAAAACAGAACCGCGATTTTCATTTTTGCTAATAATTTATTATGGCACGCTCGAGTGGCTTCGTAATTCGTTCCGAAATTGCGAAAATCCACAACAAAACATCTTAATTCGATATCAGAAAACCGCCTCCATTGTTCTCGGTGTACACAAAGTGGGAACAATATAAGTGTACACCAAGTTTTACTTTGAAGCTTTGCCAGCGCCTCTAATTTACTTTAGTTCTTCAGGTTATTAAGTTATTTAGTCGAGAATTTGCCCGGATCGCTTCGTGCGAACGCCACGCGCGCCGCACATCTGCGACGCGATCGGAAACGAAACTATAGATCCAAATTTTTGGGCGACCAGACACGTTTTCGGGGAAAAAATTAGTTATTCGCGTCTCGCCCGCGAGACACGTTTAGAAAGGAAGGCCGGATTTGAATCAAACGCATCGCAATTTATTTTAATGGGAAACAACAATTTTTTAAAGACACGTGGAGCTTTTTTGTTAAAGCTCCACGAATCCGTATTTGCGAAAATAATTGAGACGCGCGCCTTTTTTTTTTGTTTTTGATTAGAGAAAATTGAGTGCTTATTTTAATATGGGGAAATAAAGATTAATATTCGTTTAGTGCAGCGATTTCCAAAATGGGCGGGGAGGGGTTGTGGTATTTAATTCAAATTATTGAGAAAGTAAATTGGTTATTGTGAATGGTGCTTAAAACCGAGTGTGCACATTCGAGCGAAAAGTGGCACATTCCGATCTCGGGAAAATGAAGCGCGCCGCTCCGCGTCGCGCTTCATTTGCCTCCCTCGCTCGGAAATGTGCCACTTTTCGCTCGAATGCGCACATCTTCGTGTTTATCACATTCGTCTAATTTATTCTTTGCTCTTTCACCCCAAAATTTTTAATTTAATTGAATAAATATCGATTTTATATTCGAAAAACGTATTTACCATAGCAATGAGTGGAAGAGAGCGAAAAGATACGCCAATCTCATCAGTACGAGTGAGAGAAAACCATTAAAATTATTCAATTGATTTTTTGTCTACTTTATTGACCTAAATTATTGTAAATTACGCTTATAACCGAGTGCGCACATTCGAGCTCAAAGTGGCACATTCCGATCTCGGGAAAATGAAGCGCGCCGCTCCGCGTCGCGCTTCATTTGCCTCCCTCGCTCGGAAATGTGCCACTTTTCGCTCGAATGCGCACATCCTTGTATTCATTTAATTTTGTAAATCAAACTTTCTTTCCGATCAACCAATTTAATTTAGTTCAATCACTTATCGATTATATGTTGCAAAACGTATTTTTACCATAGCAATGAGTGGGAGAGAGCGAAAAGATACGACAATCTCATAAGTACGAGTGAGACGGAACGATAGAAATTATTTAACTAACTTTTCGTCAATTTGATTGACCAAATAATTGTGAATCGTGCTTAAAACCGAGTGTGCACATTCGAGCTCAAAGTGGCACATTCCGATCTCGGGAAAATAAAGCGCGCCGCTCCGCGTCGCGCTTCATTTGCCTCCCTCGCTCGGAAATGTGCCACTTTTCGCTCGAATGCGCACATCTTTGTATTTATAGAATTTGCCAACAATAATCTTCTTTTTTTCGAACCAGAAAATTAAATTTTTTTCCATTAGATTTGGACTTCATGGTGTAAAGTACCAATATACGACCATTCCCCAAAGCTCGACCATTTTATTCAAAATAACAATCATAAAAATATAATTTATTTTTTTTATATTAACTGCTAGTAGAAATAAAAGCCTTAAAAGTCCTTAAAATGGTCAAGTATCGAGAGATGGTCAACTACTGGTCACATAACCCTATTTAAGTCCAAACTTGGTTTTGTTTGCGTTTTAACAAAAATGTACGTGAAAACGCGCTTTTTTCATTTCGCTATTGCGATTTGGAAAAGCAAACTGTTTAAATGTCTTGCTTTTTCTTCTTTTCTTTGCAAATGTGCCACTTTTCGCTCCAATGATCACAATCTTGTTTTATTAGTAATTGTAAGCACTAAAAGTGAGGTTTCACTGTATCATAATTATGTAGTGTTTTTTTGATAAACGGATACCTCAAAAAAATTTACTATTTTACGTAAAAAAAAATAAATGGTTTTTTAAAATTAACTGACAAATTTCGGCATATTTTACTTTGTTTTTGACTTACACGATTTTCCATACAATTTATTATGATTTCGAATTACACGGTTTTCTCCGCGTAAATCGAAAAATAGGTGTACAGTGAGCGGGCACCAAAATTAGATTGCTTTCCGAGGAGTCGCAGCAACATAAAGTTTGGAAACCTCTGGTTTAGGGCTGTTTTTGCATTTATCTTCTTTTTTTCAAAGAAAAAAATTAAATTGGTATGCTTACAATTTTAATTATTTTAAAGTTTGTTTAAAAACATCAAAGATGGTCGCCAAGAGAAGTTTTACTGTACTATTTAATTGAAAGAATTATTTAAAAATATTGACCATTAAGAAAGTGTTAAGTTTTTATACGAACTTAACAATTCCACGTTTGTAGCTTAATAAAAAAAAATTATTAGTAATAATAAAAAACACTTTAAATTGTGGATGAGCTCATAATAAGATTTGTTGACGCCCAACTAAATGTCGTTAGATCTGATTCCTCAATGAAGTCTTTTTAATATTTGAAACGACATGCACGCCCGTGATTTTTTTTTATTTGTACACCCGAATTCAATTTCATAATCGATGTTTTATGTTTACAATCAGGTAAACCATAAGAATCAATAAAGTAGTTGCGAGGTTTAACAGCGGACTGAATTTTCCATTACCGACAGCATTTGCCTTAATTTAATGCCCTTAAGCCCCATCCCTTCTTTAAAAATTTACTTATTGAATTATTAATGACGATATACCTTTAAATAATTAATTTTATTAAATTTCGATTAGGGATAAAAATTTATTATTAATACCTTAAGTTCCGAAGAGGCTTATAGTTAAAATATATGGGCGACGGAGCTTTGCTCGTTTTTCGATTTCGCCGTTAGAATGTGATGGCTTTCGGTCGCCTAGGTACTGAAATATATAGATATGAACGTAGTGCCATCTGTGGATGTCTATTAATGCTTGTATATTTCAGTCTAATGAGCAAAACATTGTCTAAATACAAAATTTCATTTAAATCGTGTATATATACAAGAATATTTCGTTCAAAGAATAAGGTTATTGCTATACACAACTTCACCATTTTAATTTTTTAAATTTAATTTATTAGTATTAATGACTTTGTTACAAAAAAAGGCTTTAATTTCAAATCTTAAAAGTTAAATTTTAGAAATACTTACGTTTAGACTTAAATATTATTTTGTAAAAAAGATAGACTGAAATTTGCATTGTTGTTTTGGTAGTTGCGTCATTTTCGGTTGGCATTTCTGACGAAGTTTAAATCGTTTTCCTCATCGGGTATATATAAAAATTGACCCCATTTTTCTCTCTTTCCTCTATTGTAAAGAAATTCTTTTTGAATATTTTAAAATCGATATTTATTTAATTAAATTAATTTTTTTGAAAGAACGTAGAATGACTAATGTAATGAATCATGAGGATGTGCGCATTCTAGCGAAGCACATATTCAAGAACAAATAAGCGATCGAGCGCGCGCTTATTTTCATGGATGGATTTTAAAGTCACACTTAAACATTCACAATAATTTGAGGCAATAAAGTAGACGAAAAATCAATTGGATAATTTTAATCGTTTTCTCTCACTCGTACTAATAAAATTGACCTATCTTTTCGCTCTCTTCCACTATTGCTATGATAAATACGTATTTGAATATAAAATCGATATTTATTTAATTAAATTAAATTTTGAATTTGAGAGACGTAGAATAAGTAATAAAAATTTAATAATACGAGGATGTGCGCATTCGAGCGATAGTGGCACATTTCCGAGCGAGAGAGGCAAATAAAGCGCGACGCGGAGCGGCGCGCTTTATTTTCCCGAGATCGGAATGTGCCACTTTGAGCTCGAATGTGCACACACGGTTTTAAGCACCATTCACAATAATTTGAGGCAATAAAGTAGACGAAAAATCAATTGGATAATTTTAATCGTTTTCTCTCACTCGTACTAATAAAATTGACCTATCTTTTCGCTCTCTTCCACTCATTGCTATGGTAAATACGTTTTTTGAATATAAAATCGATATTTATTTAATTAAATTAAATTTTGAGATTTGAGAGAACGTAGAATAAGTAATAAAAATGTAATGAATACGAGGATGTGCGCATTCGAGCGAAAAGTGGCACATTTCCGAGCGAGGGAGGCAAATGAAGCGCGACGCGGAGCGGCGCGCTTCATTTTCCCGAGATCGGAATGTGCCACTTTGAGCTCGAATGTGCACACTCGGCTTTAAGCATGATTCACAATATTTTAGGTCAATAAATTATACGAAAAGTTAATTGAATAATTTTAATCGTTTCCTCTCACTTGCACCGACAAGATCATCGTATCTTTTCGCTCCTTCCACTCATTGCTATGGTAAATACATTTTTGAATATAAAATCGATATTTACTAAATTAAATTAAAATTTTTGGTGTGAAAGAGCGCATGGTAAATTATAATAATATAATCAATAGGAGGATGTGCGCATTCGAGCGAAAAGTGACACATTTCCGAGCGAGGAGGCAAATGAAGCGCGACGCGGAGCGGCGCGCTTCATTTTCCCGAGATCGGAATGTGCCACTTTGAGCTCTAATGCGCACACTCGGTTTTAAGCATAATTCGCAAAAATTAATACACTTTTTAAAAATAATTATTTTTTTATTACACTTTCTTCATGCAAAAAAACCAAATCTCTCATTTGGGGCTTTTAAAACAAATTATTTTATAAAAAAACCGTTGTAATTTTTCATTATTTTTTTTTCAATCAAATAAACGACAAATTATTTTCCTACTTTACCGGCGAACTACCTTAAGTCATTAAAATCTATTTTTCAAATCGGGCACAGTGGCGTTCCGCTTTAATTAAAACAAATATCGCAATAAACCGTTAGGATTCGTACCAACGTAAGAGAAGCGCCAATAAGGCACTGGAGAAAATATAGATTAATATCCCAGACAATGCAAATGTGGAGGAATAAATTAATATTAAAGTTTCCGGAGCAAACTTCACGCATTCAACAAACTTGAAGGATTTCAATATTGCAGGATTCAGACAGGCCCCTAAAATTTGAAATATTAAAAACGCCATTTATATATTTATTGGAAACCCTTTTCTGTTTTTCTTTTTTTTTATTGTGCCTACACGCATCAATCTTGTGTCTACATTCGTAAATTTAAATTTTGCCCGATACCTGACCTCGGAGGCTTGGCCGCCCGAAATTCCAATTTTTCGTACCTACGCTCGACCCGCTTCTGTTTGTCTTTTAATTTGAAAAAGGAACGAAGCGCGTTCGCTCTTTCCGACAAAAGGGCAGTGATCAAAGACGACGATTTAAATTAAATGTCGTCGGCACCTGCATTGAAAAAATTCTAATTTTCTAAGGACCTCGTCGAAAGGTCTCGCAATCCGCGGCGATCTTTCAAATAGAAATTTTATTTTGAACAGAGGGCGGGAAATGACGCGGACAATCGCATTTTCACTACCGAAAAGTAGTACCCTATAAAAAATCTCATTTAAACTTCGCAACTACTTTATTGATTAAAATTAAAACACTTACCAGAATCGATGATGGATCCTCTGGAGCTGGCACTAGCACTGTCACTAACACTAACCCGATTACCGACACCAACACTAGTTAAGGCATTTTGCTACAATAAGACGCGGCATCCATCCGGAAGCCTTAACTAGTGTTGGTGTCGGTAATCGGGTTATGTAGTGAATGCTAGTGCCAGCTCCAGAGGATCCATCATCGATTCTGGTAAGTGTTTTAATTTTATTATTAATAACCGCGAAAGCCTTAAGTTTAAAATACTTTATTGATTGTAAACAGAAAACATCGATTACGAAATTCAATTCGGGCGTACAAATACAAAAAAATCAGGGGCGTGCATGTCGTTTCAAATATTAAAAAGACTTCATTGATGGAATCAGATCTAACAAAATTTAATTGGGCGTCAACAAATATTATTATCAGCTCATCAACAATTTAAAATGTTTTTTATCATTACTAATAATTTTTTTTTATTAAGCTACAAACGTGGAATTGTTAAGTTCCAATAAAAACTTAACATTTTCTTAATAGTGAATATTTTTAAATAATTCTTCCAATTAAATAGTACAGTAAAACCTCTCGTGGCGACCATCTTCGATTTTTTTAAACAAAGTTTAAAATAATTAACATTGTAAGCATACAATTTTAATTTTATTATTTGAAAAAAAAAGATAAATGTAAAAACCAATCCAATAAACACAAGGCATGTATTATGTTTTTCCCCCATGGGGTACAGTCAAACTAAGAAATAATCAACACCCTAGAAACAGACCTACAGTACGTTTACTGTAGGTCTGTTTCTAGGGTGGTGATTACTTCTTAGGCTGACTGTACATTTAATATCTCAACGGTGGTTTATTCCAAGAAAAAAATCTATATTTTTTTTATTCTTTATAAAAATAGCTGTTGTTGTGTGCAACCATTTCAATTTAAATTGACCTTTAAAAAAACATTGCAGCACTAACAAAAAATTTAATTTCTGTTTATTGACGAACCCCAAAAATTAGTAATTTTTAACGTTAAATAAAACGCCCAGTCGGAATCAAAAAAGACAAAAGTTTGCTTCGTTTCGGGCGAACCATCGCCAAAATATTAAATGCACCCCATTCGTAAACAATAAAATCGTTATTTTCTAAACTTTGAATAAAAAGTGTAAAGTAACCTTACTTTTCAGTTCTAATAACAGTAAATTAATTAAATAACAAACCGGTGCGTGTTAGAAGTTATACTTCTTTGTCCTTACTAAATTAAATATAACCACGTGTTCAATTGAATAATTTTAATCGTTTTCTCTCCTTCGTACTGATGAGATTGCCGTATCTTTTCGCTCTCTTCCGCTCGTTGCTATGGTAAATACGTTTTTTGAATAAAAAATCAATATTTATCAAATTAAATTAAAATTTGAGATTGGAGGGAGCGTAGAACAAGTTATAAAAATGTAATAAATACGAGGATGTGCGCATTCGAGCGAAAAGTGGCACATTTCCGAGCGAGGGAGGCAAATGAAGCGCGACGCGAAGCGGCGCGCTTCATTTTCCCGAGATCGGAATGTGCCACTTTGAGCTCGAATGCGCACACTCGGTTTTAAGCATGATTCACAATTATTAATTTACTTGTTAAATAATCACTGCATTTAATCGTTATTGCATTTACATTATCTATCTTTGTCTTTCTCTCTAAGACGACCACCTCTACAAAAAAACCGCCGCCGGTCGTCTTAGAGAGGTTTTACTGTAGTTATGTTTTTTAAATATTAATTCTATGACTTTACAGACGTTCCCGTTGGGAACACAACAATTCACAAATCGCAGAGTGTTTTCAATTTTCTTTTTAATTGTAAAATGATTTCCACATTTTGCGATTTCACGGAATATATATGTTATTAAACCGAAACAAAATCGGATTGCGATATGTGACATGTACCATTGTAGAGAATTATGCAATTTGTTAAAAAAGGCATTGTCGATTAAACTTGTGTTTGAAAAGCGCCATTCGGTTTACGTTCGATTCCATTTATTGAATCGCAAAATTTAATAAATGCCAAAGCAAAGCTCGCATACTGATTGTTATTCAGTCCTAACAATAAATACTAAGTATTTACACAAAATGCGCGCCTGGGAATTTATATTTCAACAATAAAACTGTAGATTTATCCCATTGTCGACGTTTTATTAAATTTAAAATGCGCGCCGCTTTAAAACGCTTAGCAACAATTAATATTAGACGTCAAATATCGACACGCCCCAGTTGACGTTTATAAACAATAGTACCAACTGTTAAAAAATTAACAGTACTATTTACGACGTAGTAATTAAATTGTTGTTCGGTTGATAATCAATTTAAAGCGCAAATTAATTAAAACGATAAGTATTTGCTTAATCGCTCAAATTTAGTTATTACATTAATGGAGTAATACTAAAAGAAAACACGACACTGTTTATCGTTCGAAATGAGACTGGGGGTGCATAGACTTCTAATTAATTTATTGCTCGCGAAATTCTAAAGACTACAAAATTCGAAGTTATGCAAAACTTGTAGTTCGAATATAAATTTAAACTTGCATTTAAATAATTTCTCATTAAACTTGGGGTGGCTTTTTCTTTGGGAAAGTTCTGCCGCGTCGTAGACGTAGACACAAAAAAATCTACTTTTCCAAAAGAAAACTTTCCTATTCGAAATTAACGCTAGAATTTGTTCGATTTTGGGCGGCGTCGCTTTTCTTGTATCTTTTTATGGCTTTTTTCGTTTTTTTATAAACTACTGCTTTATACAATTTTTTTTTCAAAATGAAACATTTTCACGTAGATATAACTCGTTAATATTTTACTACAAAAGAAGTATAACTTCAAAAATTATTTTTTAACCTTAATTTTCGATTAGAACAAAGCGTGTCCTAATTTTTAAGTAGCGGAGAACACTATTTTCAATTGCGACGTAAATTTTTAAACTTTTGTTAATATCTCAAAAACGCTTAGGTTTCGGTATAGGAAGAAAACATAAACTCCCCTTATTTTTGGTCGTAGATTTCAGTAAAAAAGAAAAAAAATGGTAGTTTGACTTAAAAAAATTAAGATATTTGACTTTCTTGAAGTTGAACTTTCTACACCTTTTTTTACTAACCCTGTATACAATAAAGCAATTTTGAACAGGTCCCCAATTAGCTTGATCCTCCTACTCATTAATCCGACAAGACTTATTTTATTTGGTACAGGGGATGTTCACATAGAATTTTTAATATAAGGGTCTAAAACTGACAGTTATTCATTAAAAACATTAATTTCTCAAAAAGTATACATTTTAGGTATAGGGTATTTTACATAAAGTAATATTAAAATTTAACGTAGAATCCGAAAAGATAATAATATATAGGGTGTTCTATTTAAAATAACAAAGTTTCTGTTCACTTCCGGTATAACCGAAAGTGGCATGTCTGTCAAAATATTTTCCATGAATTCGCCATAACTTGTTATCCCTCTGTACCAATTTATAAAAAATCGTGTGAGTAGTTTCCAATATACAGATAGTGTAAGCTCGTCGTTAAACACCCTGTATATTACTAGCTCGAATGTGCACACTCTGTATTTGAGTGATTCTATAAATGTTGGGCAACTTTTGACCTAATTTTGTTCGTATAGTTTTAGGTGAAAATTTTCTAGTATTTTATTATAAAGATATAGGTAAATATAGGTAATCTAATAAATACACTGTTCCAAACAGGGCCAGTCACTTTTTCAAACAATTTTTGAGATAATTAGAATTTTCTAAATTTGAATGCCAGGGAACTGACGAGGTTACCAGGATACAAATGAAATATATCATTTATTAAAAAATACAATATTTATTGCGACTTTGATACAACTATCTTAAAATTTTACGTTGCACACATTTTTATGAATAAAATCATATTAGAAAGAATTATTAATTATATTAGAAAGTATTAAAATTAATGGATGAATGTATGTACTATATATCAGTACCATGGTAATACGTCTTCTGTCCAAATTTCGAACATTGAACTGACGACACGGAACTGATGAATGAAACACAATTTTAAGATTATAATTCAAAGTAAAATTTCTACCGGATTTTCCATTAATTGGATGATATATTTTAACAAATCGCATTTTGTCATAAATAAATCACAACGAAATATATCTACGTAAAGAAATAATTACTCGCCATAGAACTGACATTTTGTCTGGAAATGCACGTGCTTACACGATAATAACGCCGTTCTCACTGTTTTCAAAATGCCTGTCGTATAAAGGGAGTGCTTTTTAGCTAACTTTACTACCAATATTAAAATCTGAATAAAGATTTAACGTTTGAATTTCTATAATTGGGGGCAATTTCAAATTTTACAATTGGACACAGAACTGACGGATAAGAATGAACACAGAGTTCATCATTTTTTTTTAATTACTGTATTCGATTTTATGATAAAATATGGTAAATTAATTAGTTAATACTTCATAATTTATAGTACAATAGTAAAATTTACAATTAATTGAATATATTTTAACATACAATCACTCAATTATGGAATTCGGGAGTTGTGACACGCCAAGGTACTGACGTTTTGAACATTTAAAGTGTTATTTTACAAACTCGCCTTTAAAAAAAATACATCCAAATTGGGTGAGCAGGAAAAAAGACCATTGGTTTTTTGGAATGTAATAAAATATTTGCAAAAAATGATAAAATTCTTTCTCTATTGAATGATGACATCAAGTTGCCCAACTTTTGTAGAATCACCTTATAAGAACGATTCACAATAATTTAGGCCAATAAATTAGACGAAAGAGCGATTGAATAATTTTAATCGTTCCCTCTCACTTGTACTAACAAGATTTTCGTATCTTTTTTCTCAGGTCCCACTCATTGCTATGGTAAAAATGCGTTTTTCAAACATAAAATCGATATTTATTAAATTAAATTAAAATTTTGATTCGAAGGAGCGTAATATAAATTATACAAACGTAGTAAATACGAGGATGTGCGCGTTCGAGCGAAAAGTGGCACATTGCCGAGCGAGGGAAGCAAATGAAGCGCGACGCGGAGCGGCGCGCTTCATTTTCCCGAGATCGGAATGTGCCACTTTGAGCTCGAACGTGCACACTCGGTTTTAAGCACGATTCACAATTATTTGGCCGATCAAATTGACGAAAAGTTAGTTAAATAAATTCTATCATTCCCTCTCACTCGTACTTATGAAATTGTCGTATCTTTTTGCTCTCTCGCACTCATTGCTATGGTAAAAATACGTTTTTGCAACATATAATCGATATTGATTGAACTAAATTAAATTGGTTGATGCGAAAAAAAGTTTGATTTACAAAATCAATGAATACAAAGATGTGCGCGTTCGAGCGAAAAGTGGCACATTTCCGAGCGAGGGAGGCAAATGAAGCGCGACGCGGAGCGGCGCGCTTCATTTTCCCGAGATCGAAATGTGCCACTTCGAGCTCGAACGTGCACACTCGGTTTTAAGCACGATTCACAATAAATCATGTACTTTCTCAGACAGCTAAGTTTAACCGTCAAATTTTTGTTGAATATACGCGCGCATCTTTAAAACTTCAAAAATAATTTTTTAACCTCACTTTTCGATTAAAACAAAGCGTGTCCTAATTTTTAAGGAGCGGAAAACGCTATTTTCAATTTCGACGTTCGGCCAACGGAATTCCAAATCAAGTTTCGACTTATCGAATGGGGGTGCGCACAATATATCACTATAAGTGACGCCGAAAAACTTTCCAGATTAGATTTTGAATGGGGAAAAATGATTGATGACCGAGCTTCATAAGATAAATGCTCCGGTTGTTGAATGCGTTATAATAAAATCGCTCAAGTTTAACTAATAAACTGCCCTATTGTGTTTCGAAATGTTCCTTAACTTACTTTGCGCACCATCTTTCGCAAAATTCGAAAAAAAATCGCGCCGCTCGAAATCGAAGAGGCTCCTAATTTTTGTTAATCGCAATTCGCCGCGTACGAGCACTTAGAAAAAAGATTAATGATAATGTAATCAAGGAGAAAGGCTGCCTAAAAAATTAATGGAAGGGTTTTTGCGAGGATAAATAATTTTTCTACGTGAAAATAAATAACAGATTATGTTTGTCATATTTCGTTAATAAATAATAAATCTTTTCCATTAATTACGTCGCCCACCCAGATCCGCTCTAATTAAATTCAAATACAAATAGAAATATGCTTTCATCAATTTCGTAGAAATTAGAATTCTAACACGGAATCGAACGTGATTCGTCGTTATTTAAGGGATTTGATAATGGGCTTTTTAAATACTCTTAGGTTGGCAAGAAAGTAGTTAATTACGGTTTTTTGTTATACAAAGAGTCGATTTTAATCAACTACTTGTTATTTTAACAATTAAAAATAGAGAAAATAATATTTTTATGTTATTGATGTCGTGATCTAGTACCGGTACCATTTTTATGTGCGGAAGTAGTACTCGATCAGCTGCAATATAAATAAAATGTCAAACTATACTGTGGCACATAAAGTGAATGACGTTTCTCGCACGTCAAAGCGGTTAAACTCATAATTTCTTTTTTGAATAAATTAATTGTTATCGGTAATGATTATTTTTGAATTTAATAAATGATATTTTCAATAAATAACAAAATTAAACTAATTTTTTTTTCGGTTTAAAAAAAGACTTCCCAGTAATCAGATTTTGTGGTATACATAGGCTGATCGACTACTAATTCTCTTGATCGAGTACTGAGGTAACCATGTAATTATTTTGAAATATTAATTTTAGTAATTTCTGTTGATTTATTGCTTGAAATTTGATTAATCGCATATCTGAAAACTTATTAAATTAATTTTAATAGATACAAAAAAAATATATACAAGGCACAATATTAAACGCGAAAATTAAATTTAAAAATTAAAAACGAGACTGTTGCAAGACAGTTCCCAAAAAACTATTGTTTTTCTTTACAAATCAAAAGTAATTTTTGATCTCGCCAAACACCGGTAGTAAAAAAAAGCTAAATATTTTTAAAATCGGTATTTTCTACATTCCGAAAAATTGGTTAGAGAAAATAAAGGCGCCCTATGCCCTGCTTAACCTGCCGGACCCTTTATTTGTGCAAAATCTAATTTTAAAAAGCGGCTTTGTTAACGTTTACGTTGTAAGAAATTTTTTTTTAAGAAACTCGGGTTTGTTTTGAAATATTCCAAATAAAAAACGTCGTCCTTTAATTAAAGCAAAATTAACTTCGCATAACAAAGCATTTCGTGAAAAAAAGCTATGTAGGCGCGTTAGAAGTCATACTTCTTTGGCAAATCTAAATTAAATATAACGGCGTGTAAACATTAATAGGGGAGACCGGGTATAGTTGTCTCACGGGTAAGTTGTCACAAAAGCCATAACAGCAAATTAATAAATTTGTTTACCCGTGTCAAAGAAGGCCGAGCACAATACCTCCTTGCGTACTTCACTTCAGTTCGCTCTGAAATACCGTAAAAGAAATATATGCGTTCGTTTTTTTTGTACAGTGAAAGTAATTTTTTGTGAATCTGTGTTGAGTCTCGTAAGTATATTTAAATTTTGCATAGTGATATACTTGTTCGTGTATATATGATGTTTAAGATATGCTTCATGATATCATTCGTATGGTTTCTTAAATGACCATTGATTTAAATTTATTTTGGGAGTTAATTGTCTAATACTGTTTTGGAAAGTTGTCTCAAGTTAACGGGGGCTAGTTGTCACATGTGCAAAGCAACACCATAAATATGTGCGGCCTTTTTATTGGTTTCTAGGGGTTTTACTACATAAACGATTGGCTGTAATTATATTTATGTCATTTTTGTTACCATAACCTAAGTTCCTTAGATAGAAGTTATTATTCGCTCACAGCAAATATTTTTTATTTTTTTCTAATTATAAATAAGATATTTTTCGTTTCTTTCTTAGGTAAAATTTCTTACAAATAACATTTTACTTTTAATAAAAATAGGCGTGTTTTGTCGTTTTGTATTTTACCTTTTATTTAGTATGTGACTACTTACCCCAGACACGGGGTTAAAAGTCACTCATCTCTTTTAATAAAAATTATAATATGTTCTCATTAGATAATGGTAGAGAAAAAATCTTAATTTTTCTTAAACTAGCATAAATACGCTATCTATTTATATATAAATGTGATTGATAAATTAAGACCATGAGTGCTATAAATGCAAAAGAACAAAAATTGTGACTTCTAACCCCGGTCCCCCCTATAAATAAATTCAATAAATGCGAGGATGTGCGCATTCGAGCGAAAAGTGGCACATTTCCGAGCGAGGGAGGCAAATGAAGCGCGACGCGGAGCGGCGCGCTTCATTTTCCCGAGATCGGAATGTGCCACTTTGAGCTCGAATGTGCACACTCGGTTTTAACCATGATTCGCAATATTTTAGGGCAATAAATTATACGAAAAGTTAATTGAATAATTTTAATCGTTTCCTCTCACTTGCATTGATAAGATTATCCTATCTTTTCGCTCCCTTCCACTCATTGCTATGGTAAAAACGTTTTTCGAATATAAAATCGATATTTATTAAATTAAATTGAAATTTTTGGTTTGAAGTAGCCTACTATAAATTATACAAACGTGGTAAATACGAGGATGTGCGCGTTCGAGCGAAAAGTGGCACATTTCCGAGCGAGGGAGCAAATGAAGCGCGACGCGGAGCGGCGCGCTTCATTTTCCCGAGATCGGAATGTGCCACTTTGAGCTCGAATGTGCACACTCGGTTTTAACCATGATTCACAATATTTTAGGGCAATAAATTATACGAAAAGTTAATTGAATAATTTTAATCGTTTCCTCTCACTTCCATTGATAAGATTATCCTATCTTTTCGCTCCCTTCCACTCATTGCTATGGTAAACGTTTTCGATATAAAATCGATATTTATTAAATTAAATTGAAATTTTTGGTTTGAAGTAGCCTACTATAAATTATACAAACGTGGTAAATAACGAGGATGTGCGCGTTCGAGCGAAAGTGGACATTTCCGAACGAGGCGGAAAATAAGCTCGACGCGGGCGCGCATTTTGGAATCGGAAAGTCCACTTTGATCGAACGAAATCGTTTTAAGCAACATTCAAATAAATCATGGTCTTTCTCAGACGGCTAACTTCAACCGTCAAATTTTTGTTGAAAATGCGCGCGCAGCTTCCGTTACGTACCAAAAGAAGTATAACTTCAAAATATTAAATAAATTAAGCGAAAAATTTCTTTCTATGAAACCTTCCATTGTCGATTTTTCGTCTGCGTGTGCAGCATTTCGTTTCGAATGCAAGCTGCAGCAGCAAATTAGCCAACTAATTAATTGGTAACGTTCCGTGCAAGTGCGCGACTTTTTAACTTACATAAAAAATTTGCATGACGACTTTGAGAGCCGTTTCGAATTTATTATAGGGAAAGTGTTGAATGATAAAGAAAGCCTGGCTTTACATATGTAAACTTATATGTTGGTAACGCTTTAATCACAAAATCGAATATTTAAGATCGGAAAAAATTTAGCTTTATACGGGTTCGTTTTTCGATTTTGGAAAAATTGGCGGAGCGCGTATCATAATTCGAATGCCTATGAAAATTTGTTTTGGCGACTTTTAATTGAAATTAAAACGGTCGTTTTAAAAGGAACGCGAAATTATTTATTTAAATTCCGAGTTATTAATTTTTTATTAAGCGTCAAACATTTATAAAGGCAGGTCGGATTAGCTAAATATTGATTCTTGGTGATTATTTAAAGAGCGGAGGAATTATTAAACCTAATAAAGACATTTTATTAAAAAGTTCTTTTGTTTTTATTTGTTAATATGGGGTTAATTTATAAAATGAGATGGAACGTGTTAATTTCGTTACCAATATTAATAATAATGGTAACCGTGCTAGACGGCAAAGGCACTGAATAATAATATTTAAAAATCATAAAAAACTATTTGACTTTAAATACGATCTTGGGCTTTTAGTATATTGTTTATATGGGTCTATGTTAATGATAAAAAAATCATGGGGGCTGTTACTAACTCGAAACTCCTATAAAAATATTTTGTTTGGTACACGTTTTCCAATACAATAAATCGTAATATTTAAAAAATTAGAAAATAATATTTAGTTTTAATACGGTGCTGTGTTTTTAATATGTTGTTTATATGGGTCTGTGTAAACTATAAAATAAAACAAAGAAGACTATTAATAATTCGAAAGTCCTATGAAAATATTGTATTTGGTACACGTTTCTACTTGAATAAATAGTATTATTGAAAAAAAAGAAAATAATATTTGCTTTTAAATACGGTCCTGAGTTTTTAATATTTTGTTTATATGGGTTTATTTTAATGATAAAAAAATCAGGGAGGCTGTTAATAACACCAAAGTTCTATTCTTTTTGGTATACATTTTTGACTCCAATAAATAGTAATAATTAAAAAAAAACACAGAACTAATTTTGACGTTAAATACGCTTCTGTGCTTTTAGTATGTTGTTAATATGGGTCTATATCAATGATAAAAAAATCAGGGGGGCTATTAATAACTCGAAAGTCCTATAGAAGTGTTGTATTTGGTACGCGTTTTCTAATTGAATAAATAGTATTATTGAAAAAAAAAAGAAAATAATATTTGCTTTTAAATACGGTCCTGAGTTTTTAATATTTTGTTTATATGGGTTTATTTTAATTAATAAAAAATCAGGGAGGCTGTTAATAACACCAAAGTTCTATTCTTTTTGGTATACATTTTTGACTCCAATAAATAGTAATAATTAAAAAAAAACACAGAACTAATTTTGACGTTAAATACGCTTCTGTGCTTTTAGTATGTTGTTAATATGGGTCTATATCAATGATAAAAAATCAGGGGGGCTATTAATAACTCGAAAGTACTATAGAAGTGTGGTATTTGATACGCGTTTTCTAATTGAATAAATAGTATTTTTGAAAAAAAAAGGAAAATAATATTTGCTTTTAAATACGGTCCTGAGTTTTTAATATTTTGTTTTTATGGGTTTATTTTAATGATAAAAAAATCAGGGAGTCTGTTAATAACACCAAAGTTCTATTCTTTTTGGTATACATTTTTGACTCCAATAAATAGTAATAATTAAAAAAAAACACAGAACTAATTTTGACGTTAAATACGCTTCTGTGCTTTTAGTATGTTGTTAATATGGGTCTATATCAATGATAAAAAATCAGGGGGGCTATTAATAACTCGAAAGTAAGTGTTGTATTTGGTGCGTTTTTAATTAATAAATAGTATTATTAAAAAAAAAAATTTTTGCTTTAAATAGGTCCTGAGTTTTTAAATTTGTTTATATGGTTTATTTTTAATTTAAAAAAAACGGGACTGTTAATAAAACCTTTATTCTTTTGGTATACATTTTGACTCAAAAAATAGTAAAAATTAAAAAACACGAAATAATTTTCGTTAAATCGCTTCTGTGCTTTTGTATGTTGTTTAAAATTTGGGGCTATTCAAATAAAAATCGGGGCTATTAATAACTATTAGCGGAGTTCTTAGCGCAAGCACGTGTTCTTATAATGGATGTTGTTAAAAACTCTCTTTGCGACACTAGTGTGGCGACAGGTGACACTAAGTTTTTAAAACTCCCCCTTACGCACTAGGGTAACACCAAAAGGAACAGCTGATATTCCCAAAATTAAATTTGGGTCTTGTTTACACCCAAAACTTGGTAAAAAATCCAGCCATGTCTTCTGTACCCGTTGATGAAGTCAGCTTTCATCGTTGTAACTTCCCCCCCCGGTATACAATAATTGTTTCCCCATGAAAAACGGGGTTTTCCAATTTTTCGCACTTTTTCGCTGTAGATTGATTTTGGTTTAAATTTTTGCAGTCCCAATTCTTCCATAAAATTTTCCAGTAAATCTTCCCTAGCACATCGGATAAACCCAAAAGGCTTTGTAATGTAAGGATCCTCTTAGCGGCTAACCAATGTACTTTTCTATAACAGCTGTTGAATTGAGCAAGGTAATCACTGCGAAACTTAATGTCAGGTCTCGCGCAATTGACAGGTAAGTTAACGCTCCTTTTAAGTTGTAGGGTAGCTCTCTTCTTCAACAGCTTCGTTAGTTGGCTTCGACAAAGATAAATTTAATTCCATAGGAGTAGACAAACTTTTACAATCTAACATTCCAAATCGTTCCAAAATATTTGTTATATACCCACGTTGATTCAAGGCAACATATGATTCGGTATGTGAAATTCTATTCCTAAACAATAATTGACTTTCCCAAGATCCTTAATTTCCAATCTTTCAGCTAATTTATTCTTTGTAGTTTGTATCATCCTCGTATTTCGCGAGGCTATCAATATGTCGTCCACGTATGTTAATATAAATGTAACATCGTTTCCTTTTCCCAATTTGTATAAACATGGGTCGGAACTCGTAGACTTAGCTCCAACTTCGGTTAATATTTCGTTTAGTTTTCTAAACCAACTTCTTCCGGCTTGACGTAAACCATACAATGATTTTCTGAGCAAACATACGTAATTCCCTTTCTTAAGCTTCTGTAACATATCACTTGCCTTCTTTCTGATTTCGCATTTTTCCTTTTCAGCAATTGTCTCAAGTACTTCTGATAACTGTGGAGGTGGTTCCATGTATATTGTTTCATCTAATTCTCCATTTAGATAAGCACAAGTGACGTCAAGTTGGTGCATCTTCATTCCGTATTTAGCGGCAAGTGCAGCAACCAACCTTATACTGCTTAAACGAGCAACCGGTGCAAATGTTTCGTTAAAATGAATTCCGGGTTGTTGATTAAAGCCTTGGGCAACCAATCTTGCTTTTCTTCTTTCCAGATTACCTTCACTATCAAACTTATTCCTTAAGACAATTCTACTTCCAATAACAACGGAGTTAGTGGGCTTATTCACCAATTTCCAAGTATTATTCTTAAGAATAGACTTAATTTCTTCTACCATTGCATTGTGCCACTCTGCAGCATGCTCACTTTCTAAGGCTCTTTTCATAGAAATTTCGGCTAAGTTACTGTTTTCTTGAGGTTCGTTGGTTTTAGGTGTACATGTATGATAAATCTTCTTTGGTCTCCCCCTGAATCCAGTTCTGACAAACTTGGGTCTTCCGGGTCCACGCTTAGTCGTAGAATCCTCTGAATCTAAGCTGGGGTCGTCTTCGATTTCATTTTCCATGTCGCCTGAGTCACTCGTCTCTTCCAATTCTTCGATTATCGAATTATCGTTATAGAACTCTTCATTGTAAGTTTTTACTTCAATATTTTTCGTGAATTTAACGTCACGAGATACTTCCATTTTATTTTCTTCGGGTATCCAAACTCTGTAACCTTTGGTGCAGTCATCGTATCCTAGGAAGATACCTTCTCTGCTCCTCTTGTCGAGTTTTCCTTTGTTAGGATTCCTATTCAAACAAAATACTTTAGTTCCAAATTCCTCAAGATTACTTACGTTTGGGGTATTTCCAGTCCATAATTCGTAAGGCGTTTTTCCATGCAGACTTTTCGTAGGACATCTGTTTCGTACATAATTCGCTGTATTCACAGCTTCGGCCCAGAATGTACTCGAAATACCAGCTTGAATTAACAAACATCGAGCGGTGCTGACCAAAGTACGGTTTTGCGTTCAGCGATTCCATTCTGTTCCGGATTGTACGGAGCGGACAATCTTCTGATGATCACGTTCTTTGAGATAAGAATTGATACCTTCGTTTAAAAATTCTCGCCCATTGTTCTGTTGTATACATCAGCTATTAATTCCTTTCTGTTTTTCTACATAGTTGATATATTCTTTTAGAACTTTTTCTACTTCGTCTTTAGACTTTATGAACCTTACTTCACACCATTTTGAATAATCGTCTATAAATTCAATATAATATTTAGATTTTCCTTTAGATTCAGTCCTCATTGGACCACATAAATCAGTGTGTATAATTTCTAACAATTTTGATTTACGTTTCGACTTTTTGGGAAATGGGTTCGCGTCATCTTTCCGAGGTAACATATATCACATTCCGGTTGTGCGTTTTGTCAAATTTAATGTTTATTCCTTCGACATTACCGTTTCTCACACAATCTTTTAAGTCTCTGAAATTCAGGTGAGCCATTTTCCGGTGCCACGTTTCAATTATTTCCGTTCCGTTTTGAGTTTCGCGGTAACGTTACGTGCCGTATGTTCCATTTCTTCCTGTGTACGTACGTAGTACAAGTCTCCAATACGATCAGCTTTAATACGAACTTCGTTTTGCGAATTAATACATGCGCTTCATTCTTATTAAAACAACTTTAAAACCTTTTTCGGTAATCTTTGCAACCGATAATAAGTTCTTTCTCAAATTTGGCACATGTAGCGTGTTTTCCAAATCAAAACCGTTTGTTTCTCCGTTTAACTGAGTATATATACTGACCGTGCCTTTTCCTAATATTTTGGTACACATATTAGTTGCGAGATTTAACTTATCACTTGAAATCTTAAATTTCGTAAAGTTATTTTTATCATTACATAAGTGCGATGTTGCGCCACTGTCTAAACACCAATTAACGTTGACACTATCATTTTCCGCGTTTAATGTTTCCAAAGTTAAACAATCATGATTAGTAAGATTTGCCGAATTATTAAAATTTTTCTTAAAACAGTCGGCGGCCTTATGTCCGATTTTATGACATCTGTGACATCTAAACTTGAATGTTTTATTCACTTCCACATTTGTTGACGGTTTCTTAGATTGTAGTCGGTACGGTGCGTTCTTTTTCACGTAAAAGGCATCTGATGTGGTGTTGTCGGCTCTATCGCTTCTTCTTGCATCACTTTCTTCCGCAATTTTAATCTTAAGAATTTCAGGTTGAGGCAAAACGTCTCGCGATTCAATAGCACATCTAAAGTTTTCGTATGTATCTGGTAAACTGTACAACAATATTATTGCCAACAAATCAGAGTTAATTTCCACTTCAATTTCACTTAATTTATCAACAGTATCGAAGAAATTATTTAAGTGCGATCGAACGTTCTCTTGATCTTTCATGCGACATAATATTAATTGTTTCAACAATGCTGCTTTACGGGCAGGTCCCTTCGATTGATGAATTTGTTCCAGTTTATTCCACAGATCTTCTGATGTTCTACAATTTCACTTGTTGTTATGGACATATCGTTAAAATTATTTCCGATCTTGCTCTCTGGTCTTTTCGGTCCATTCCTTAAGTTCTTTCGTTTTCGCTGCCATCTTCGGGCTTCCTTCGTATGCCGTTTGTGTAGTCCCACAATTCCAATTTTGTTAGCAAAGCTTCTGTATGAATTTTCCAAGTGTCATAATTGTCACTTTGTAAACCTTCATAACATAACTGACTATTACCAGTCTTCGCCATTAATACCAAAAGTTATAATCTAGACACAATTAATAATATAATATAAATAATTATAATAATTCTTTTTAGTATATTGTATATGGGTCTCATAACATAAATTAATCAGGGCAGTTCTTATAACGCAAATCTATAGATATTTGTAATGGATTCTCACTTAAAAATTTATAATAGTAACTAGTCAACATCTTTTTAGTGTTGTTGATCTATTTACAAAATAGAGATTTTAAATAACTCAAAGTCTATGAATTTGTATTGCGTAGCGTTTTTATTTGAATAAATAATATTATTAAAAAAAGAAAATATTTTGCTTTTAAATACGGTCCTGAGTTTTATATTTTGTTATATGGATTATATTAATAATAAAAATCAGGAGCTGTTAATAACTACAAAGTTCTATATTTTGGTATACATTTTTGACTCAATAAATAGTAATAATTAAAAAAATACAGAACTCTTTGAACTTTAAAGGCTCTCTGTGATTTAGTATGTTGTTAATATGGATCTATATAATGATAAAAAATCAGGCTACTTTAATAACTCAAAGTCTATAAAATATTTTTGTAACGTATTTTACTTTAATAAATAAGTAATATACAAAAAATTAAAAAAGCATCTTTTTTTATAGTATGTTATTTATATGAATCTATGTTAAAATAAAAATTAAGGACTTATAACAGAAAATCGAATAGACTATTCAACATGTTTTCATTTCACAAATGAAATACTAAAAATAGTAAAACTACTTTTGGCTCTAATACGGTCCTGTGTTTTTAGTATGTTGTTAATATGGATCTATATTAATCATAAAAAAATCAGGAGCACTGTTTATAACTCACAATTCTTATAATATTTTTTTCGTTAGGCGTTTTCTACTTTAACAAATGGTAATTTTTTAAAAAACGGAAAAGTATCTTTTAATTTAACTACGGTCCTGTGTTGCTACTATGTGGTTTTGTATCTATATTAACCAAAAAAATTAAGGGAGCTGTCGGTAACTAGGAAGTTCTATTAAAAATGTATTCTACTTTAATAAATACTGCTTCTAATAAATAATTTAATAAACTTCCATTGAATTCTTTATAAGGCACTCTCCTCACAAAATTTAATCGATCACAAATTTAAAACAAACATTATAAAAAAAATAATAGAAAAATAGTTAAAATGCATTATAAATCTTTCCACGATTCAACTGAGCACAGAGGACGTATAACATTCAATCTGCAACTCATACAAATAAATAAACAAAAATATATCTCACTTAAAAATAAATTAGTTAGACAAAGATAAAGCTGCTTTAAGATATTTAAAAGGTACGTTTCCGTTTGAGGCCAAAAAATAATAAAAATTTTCTCCTAATTTTTTAGTCAAAAAACAATTTCGAATTTTTAAAGCTTTTTTTTAAAACCGATTTTTACGTTTAGAAAAGGGGCAAAAAGAACAAAAATTTTTTGCGATAAATGAAGGGCAAAAAATTTCGTAATGCTTCATGTGCCTCCTCGCTCAAATGGCCCTTCCGCTCGAAAAAAAGGGCCCCCCCGCGTCCCTTTATTTTTTGCTGGAAAATTTTTTGTAAATTAAAAAAACTTTCTCTTTAATCAACAAATTTAATTTAGTTCAGTAAATATATCGATTATATATTCAAAAAACGTATTTTTACTATAGCAATGAGTGGGAGCGAGCAAAAAGATACGATAAACTAATAAGTACGAGTGAGAGCAAATGATAAAAATTATATAGTAATTTTTTGTGGACAAAAACATTGCGAATAATGCTTAAAACCGAGTGTGCACATTCGAGCTCAAAGTGGCACATTCCGATCTCGGGAAAATGAAGCGCGCCGCTCCGCGTCGCGCTTCATTTGCCTCCCTCGCTCGGAAATGTGCCACTTTTCGCTCGAATGCGCACATCCTCCTATTTATTATATTATTATAATTTACCATGCGCTCTTTCAAACCAAAAATTTTAATTTAATTTAGTAAATATCGATTTTATATTCAAAAATGTATTTACCATAGCAATGAGTGGAAGGGAGCGAAAAGATACGATGATCTTGTCGGTGCAAGTGAAAGGAAACGATTAAAATTATTCAATTAACTTTTCGTATAATTTATTGACCTAAAATATTGTGAATTGTGCTTAAAGCCGAGTGTGCACATTCGAGCTCAAAGTGGCACATTCCGATCTCGGGAAAATGAAGCGCGCCGCTCCGCGTCGCGCTTCATTTGCCTCCCTCGCTCGGAAATGTGCCACTTTTCGCTCGAATGCGCACATACTCCTATTTATTATATTATTATAATTTACTATGCGCTCTTTCAAACCAAAAATTTTAATTTAATTTAGTAAATATCGATTTTATATTCAAAAATGTATTTACCATAGCAATGAGTGGAAGGGAGCGAGAAAATACGATGATCTTGTCAATGCAAGTGAGAGGGAACTATTACAATTATTCAATTAATTTTGTGTCTAATTTTTAATGGCGAACAGAAGTCCCTATGCTTTATATGCATTGCAGGCCTTTTTCTTTTAGTAGGCCATCTCTCTTACATGGACCAAGATGTCATGACCACAGGTGTCCGTCTATGAAAGGTTTTACTGTACATAGTTTTAAGCTTCTTAAACATTCAAGACGCGTTAGAAACTTTATCACCTCTACAACCCCTCATTTTAAACTGCAATGCCAAAGTAATTACATTATCGGTCTTTGCTCCCCCCATCGATTAACTCAACAAAAATGCCCGTTCCTTCGCGAACCCCACAACGACCCCTAATTTAAAAAGCAGTCATTAAGAAAAACCACTTAAAAGACTCACCAGGCAATTCCAAGAAATTAGAAGTCCTCCTCTGTCTACCCCGCGCCGTATTTTGAAAGTTAAGTGGCCCTATGTCTTCATTAGAAACATTAGACATGTTCGAGGCCACGGAATCTCGAGAGCCCCTTCGCGAAGCCAAATAAGCCAGCCGATCTCAGGAAAATGAAGCGCGCCGCTCCGCGTCGCGCTTCATTTCCTCCTCGCTCGAAATGTGCCACTTTTCGCTCGAATGCGCACATCCTCCTATTTATTATATTATTATAATTTACCATGCGCTCTTTCAAACCAAAAATTGTAATTTAATTTAGTAAATATCGATTTTATATTCAAAAATGTATTTACCATAGCAATGAGTGGAAGGGAGCAAAAAGATACGATAATCTTGTCAATGCAAGTGAGAGGGAACTATTACAATTATTCAATTAATCTTGTGTCTAATTTTTAATGGCGGACAGAAGTTCCTATGCTTTATATGCATTGCAGGCCTTTTTCTTTCAGTAGGACACCTTTCTTAAATGGACCAAGATGTCATGACCACAGGTGTCCGTCTATGAAACGTTTTACTGTACATAGTTTTAAGCTTCTTAAACATTCAAGACGCGTTAGAAACTTTATCACCTCTACAACCCCTCATTTTAAACTGCAATGCCAAAGTAATTACATTATCGGTCTTTGCTCCCCCCATCGATTAACTCAACAAAAATGCCCGTTCCTTCGCGAACCCCACAACGACCCCTAATTTAAAAAGCAGTCATTAAGAAAAACCACTTAAAAGACTCACCAGGCAATTCCAAGAAATTAGAAGTCCTCCTCTGTCTACCCCGCGCCGTATTTTGAAAGTTAAGTGGCCCTATGTCTTCATTAGAAACATTAGACATGTTCGAGGCCACGGAATCTCGAGAGCCCCTTCGCGAAGCCAAATAAGCCAGCCCCCCCTTGATGGATCCGTTCCTCCTGGGCGAACTGGGCCGACTCAGCGACGTAACCGTCGTGTTTCCGGCGTCGTCCGTCATGTCCGTCAAATCGGACGTAGACTTTCTGCATCTCTGCAGTTGGCCCCTTTCCTTGCCCGTCTCGTTTATGGACTTGCTCGAGGAGTACTTCTCGTCGTACCCCGGGTTCGTCCTGATGTTGCACGCCGGCTTCTCCGACTTCTTGTCCTTGATGGAGGAATGGCGCGAGCGACGCTTCGCTTCCGGCTTGTAGCCGTAGCTTTGAAAGTCGGAACTCGTCTGCGAATCCGAATCGATCGAATTGCAGATTTTGTACTCGACGCTCTGGTAGTCGCCGGTCGGATGGGTCGTGGTCGAAACGTACTCCAGACTGGACTTGGAACTGCTCGACCCGTTCCTCGACGACTGGAACTGCTGCCTGTTCAAGATCTGGTTCACTTTCGGCTTCGGCGGCGGCTTGATGTTGAAGCTGAAGTTGTTGCCCGAAGGGCTGTGCACGTCCCCGTGCTGCTTGGGCGAAGTCGGCGAGTCCGCCCCGTAGTTGGTCCTGGGCCGAGGCGACTTCGGCCCCGAGCTGCCCTCGCCGAACTCGAAGACCTTGTCGTTCTTCATGATGGTCGGGCTCTCGCACTTCTGCCCGAAATTGAACACCTTCTCGCTCTTCGGATGGGCGACCTTTTGGAAGATGGGCGACTTGGGGGAGCGGACGGGCGACTTGGGCGCCGCCGAGGTGGGCGATTTGGGGATGCTCTGCGGGCTGCCGTGCGACGCCAGGTTTTGGCTGGCGTAGTGGAAGCCCACCGACGGGCTCTTCAGCGAGAACAAAGGGCTCGATCGCTCGGAGGAGGCCCTTTCGTACGACGAACTCGATTTTCTGGAGGAGCGTGTCGAGTCCGTGCGTGACATCGTCCCCGGACTGTTTACTTCCATTCCGCGACTAGATTGCACTTTTCGAAAGAATCATCACTGCGACGCACTCGATCTGAAAGGTTCTGGTTAGAGGGGATTCCTCGAGAAAATTGGGGGCTTACCACGAGAGCTGCAACGTTGATGTCTCGTGAAACGCCAACACACGAATGCCGTTTGCGTGTCGCTCCGTTCCGATATTTTGCGCCTGGTTGGAAAAGGCGGGTTTGCGTCCGTCGGGCGCTGGGAAAGCGAAGGAGACGGAAAAGCGGAGGCGCGAGCGTGCGGCAGCGTGCGAGGGCTGACCGGGAAACCCGGGAAATCGTATTTTCGCCGAGTTAAAACCAAATTTGTCGTTTATTAAGAAAATTTTATTGCGATTGACGAGGAAATTGCTTTTCGTTCGGCCATTTTTTGGGCCCTTTTCTCTCCTCGACAAATTACTCCATTTTAATTGATTTTCTCCGGAGGAAAACTCGAAATAATTTTTTGGGAACGACTTCGATCGCGAGCAATCAAACTTCGAATGATTCGAGGGCGAAAATCCGTTTATTTTGTGACATTTTAGATAAAAATCGAAAAAACGATCTTTAACGAATGTCGCAAAAAGTATGATCTGTGCGTGTTTCGGAAACTAGGGAAAAATTGAGCGTGCGCTTTAAATTAAGGCAACAGGTAGTAGGGTTTGTTACAACCTTTTCAAACAGGTGAGACTGAATCGTGAGATTTTATATGATGTACCACTTTAGAGATATGTTTAATGGTAAAAGTTAACACGGCTTAATTAAGCGCAAAATGTGTTAATCGTCGTTCACAATTGATTTAGCTTGTTTTGGCAATTTGTCGGTCGTTTGGCGGCGGTTTTGCGGCCCGTAAATCAATTATTTTCGTATTATAGTTTTCCGGGATGAAAATTTTAATGTATGCAAAACGTTTGTTTGTGATCAACAATAAATGTGTCGGGCCGCTCGTTTCGAATCTAATTTTGTTTAAGGGAAAATGTAAACAGGATTTTCCGGGTGCATTTGGTTCGATGGAACGTCGCTTTTATTTTGTCTGGCGCAAAATCGATGGCTTTTCTTTTTCGAATTGAAAAAAAGAAACTCGCAAGTGTTTCTTGATATCGGACCGTTAATTGCGCGACCGCTGGCTTTTCCAAATTTTTTCTTCGAAATACAGTCGAACCTCGATAAGTGGAAGTCGAAGGGAAACTAAAAATAGATCGAGTTATCATAAAAAGTCGAGTTAAATACTTTTCTTTGTATAGGGTAAGTTCGCGGGTTGTCAGCCAGTTAAAAAACAGTTCCCGTTGTCGGCGGTGGGGGTCTAGATTTATAACAGAAAGTCACAACAGGAAGTTGAGGTATTATAATGAATACTAAATATGACTGTAACTAAATAGCGCATCACAAGTTTGTTTAACAATTCGTGTTTTATTGTTTTTATTTGTTTTATTGCTGACTGGACGAGAACGGGTGCAGGCCGGCTAACCGGCGCATTTACCCTATATCATATCTATATTTAGTTCTTTTATTGGTGTTTCTGTTATAATTATAGTATTTACTAATTAAAATTTATAAAAAGTCACTTAATTATTGTGAATGGTGCTTAAAGCCGAATGTGCACATTCGAGCTCAAAATGTAAATTTTGCTAAAATTTTTAATTAAGGTATTTTAAGGCGTTAGGAGTTAATGACCACTACCGTCATTTTTGTCCTATTAAAATAAGACCTCGTTAATAACATATAAAAAAGTTAAGGTCGTATTTAAATCTAGGGACCGTTACCCCATTTATTAAACATTGAGAATAACAATAATTAAAATAATCTCGCCAAATTAATTTATTTAAACACGTTTTGAGATAATAACAATTACCTAGATTTTTTCCTGTTAAATTAAGACCCTATTAATAATAAATTAAAAATTCAGGACCGTACTTAAATCCAGGAATTGCTTAAAACAATCTCCGAAAATTAAACTATTTTAAGAGGTTCCGAGTTAATGACAATTATGCCAATTTTTTTTCCGTTAAAATAAGGCTTCATCAGTAACATATTAAATATTCAGTGCCGTATTTCAATTCAAAGACCGTTACCCTATTTTTAAAATATTGCCATGGCAATTCTAGCCTTTCTCTTCCTAATAATTTATTCCAAAGCCTCAAAAAACAATAATAATTTTTATTTAAGAAAAATCTTTAACCCTCCGCATACTAGGTGGGGTTTGCCATACCCAAAAATAAAATGAAATAAAATCCACAAAATTGTACTTTATGACAGATAAATGATAATAAATATATTTTAATAACCAATAATTAATACGTTTAAGTAAAAAACATATTTATTTATGCATTAGAATAGACTTTTATTAATAAAAATACAAAAACTTAACTTTTTCTTCAACTTATAAACTATTGAGTCTTTTTGAGTACTAAATTCCAATGACACGTGTCAATTACGATACCGAATATTAAGAAAGCCTGCTTATTGAAATACAAATTAATTTCAAAGCAATTTCTTGATGATTCGCAATAATTTATACCAATCAATTACACAAAAAATTAATTGAATAATTTTAATCGTTCCGTCTCTCTTGCATTGACAAGATTATCGTATCTTCTCGCTCCCTTCCACTCATTGCTATGGTAAATACATTTTTTTACTATAAAATCGATATTTACTAAATTAAATTAAAATTTTGATTTGAAAGAACGCATAGAATTATAAAATATAATAAAAGAAGATGTGCGCATTCGAGCGAAAAGTGGCACATTTCCGAGCGAGGGAGGCAAATGAAGCGCGACGCGGGCGGGGCGCTTCATTTTCCCGAGATCGGAATGTGCCACTTTGAGCTCGAATGTGCACACTCGGTTTTAAGCATTATTTGCAATAATTTTGTCAACGAAAAATTAGTAAATAATTTTTTATCATTCCCTCTCACTCGTACTTATGAGTTTATCGTATCTTCTCGCTCTCTTCCACTCATTGCTATGGTAAAAACGTTTTTCGAATATAAAATCGATATTTATTAAATTAAATTAAAATTTGAGATTGGAGGGAGCATAGAACAAGTTATAAAAATGTAATAAATATGAAGATGTGCGCGTTCGAGCGAAAAGTGGCACATTTCCGAGCGAGGGAGGCAAATGAAGCGCGACGCGGAGCGGCGCGCTTCATTTTCCCGAGATCGGAATGTGCCACTTTGAGCTCGAATGTGCACACTCGGTTTTAAGCATTATTTGCAATAATTTTGTCAACGAAAAATTAGTAAATAATTTTTTATCATTCCCTCTCACTCGTACTTATGAGTTTATCGTATCTTCTCGCTCTCTTCCACTCATTGCTATGGTAAAAACGTTTTTCGAATATAAAATCGATATTTATTAAATTAAATTAAAATTTGAGATTGGAGGGAGCATAGAACAAGTTATAAAAATGTAATAAATATGAAGATGTGCGCGTTCGAGCGAAAAGTGGCACATTTCCGAGCGAGGAAGCAAATGAAGCGCGACGCGGAGCGGCGCGCTTCATTCCGAGATCGGAATGTGCCACTTTGAGCTCGAATGTCACACTCGGTTTTAAGCATTATTTGCAATAATTTTGTCAACGAAAAATTAGTAAATAATTTTTATCATTCCTCTCACTCGTACTTATGAGTTTATCGTATCTTCTCGCTCTCTTCCACTCATCGCTATGGTAAAAACGTTTTCGAATATAAAATCGATATTTATTAAATTAAATTAAAATTTGAGATTGGAGGAGCATAGAACAAGTTATAAAATGTAATAAATACGAAGATGTGCGCGTTCGAGCGAAAAGTGGCACATTTCCGAGCGAGGGAAGCAAATGAAGCGCGACGCGGGCGGCGCGCTTCATTCCGAGATCGGAATGTGCCACTGAGCTCGAATGTCACACTCGGTTTTAAGTATTATTTGCAATAATTTTGTCAACGAAAAATTAGTAAATAATTTTTTATCATTCCCTCTCACTCGTACTTATGAGTTTATCGTATCTTCTCGCTCTCTTCCACTCATCGCTATGGTAAAAACGTTTTTCGAATATAAAATCGATGTTTATTAAATTAAATTAAAATTTGAGATTGGAGGGAGCATAGAACAAGTTATAAAAATGTAATAAATACGAAGATGTGCGCGTTCGAGCGAAAAGTGGCACATTTCCGAGCGAGGGAAGCAAATGAAGCGCGACGCGGGCGGCGCGCTTCATTCCGAGATCGGAATGTGCCACTTTGAGCTCGAATGTACACTCGGTTTTAAGTATTATTTGCAATAATTTTGTCAACGAAAAATTAGTAAATAATTTTTATCATTCCTCTCACTCGTACTTATGAGTTTATCGTATCTTCTCGCTCTCTTCCACTCATCGCTATGGTAAAAACGTTTTCGAATATAAAATCGATGTTTATTAAATTAAATTAAAATTTGAGATTGGAGGAGCATAGAACAAGTTATAAAATGTAATAAATACGAAGATGTGCGCGTTCGAGCGAAAAGTGGCACATTTCCGAGCGAGGGAAGCAAATGAAGCGCGACGCGGCGGCGCGCTTCATTCCAGATCGGAATGTGCCACTTTGAGCTCGAATGTGCACACTCGGTTTTAAGTATTATTTGCAATAATTTTGTCAACGAAAAATTAGTAAATAATTTTTTATCATTCCCTCTCACTCGTACTTATGTGTTTATCGTATCTTCTCGCTCTCTTCCACTCATTGCTATGGTAAAACGTTTTCGAATATAAAATCGATATTTATTAAATTAAATTAAAATTTGAGATTGGAGGAGCATAGAACAAGTTATAAAAATGTAATAAATATGAAGATGTGCGCGTTCGAGCGAAAAGTGGCACATTTCCGAGCGAGGAGGCAAATGAAGCGCGACGCGGGCGCGCGCTTCATTCCAGATCGGAATGTGCCACTTTGAGCTCGAATGTCACACTCGGTTTTAAGTATTATTTGCAATAATTTTGTCAACGAAAAATTAGTAAATAATTTTTATCATTCCCTCTCACTCGTACTTATGAGTTTATCGTATCTTCTCGCTCTCTTCCACTCATCGCTATGGTAAAACGTTTTCGAATATAAAATCGATGTTTATTAAATTAAATTAAAATTTGAGATTGGAGGAGCATAGAACAAGTTATAAAAATGTAATAAATACGAAGATGTGCGCGTTCGAGCGAAAAGTGGCACATTTCCGAGCGAGGAAGCAAATGAAGCGCGACGCGGGCGGCGCGCTTCATTCCGAGATCGGAATGTGCCACTGAGCTCGAATGTCACACTCGGTTAAGTATTATTTGCAATAATTTTGTCAACGAAAAATTAGTAAATAATTTTTATCATTCCTCTCACTCGTACTTATGAGTTTATCGTATCTTCTCGCTCTCTTCCACTCATCGCTATGGTAAAAACGTTTTTCGAATATAAAATCGATGTTTATTAAATTAAATTAAAATTTGAGATTGGAGGGAGCATAGAACAAGTTATAAAAATGTAATAAATACGAAGATGTGCGCGTTCGAGCGAAAAGTGGCACATTTCCGAGCGAGGAAGCAAATGAAGCGCGACGCGGGCGGCGCGCTTCATTCCGAGATCGGAATGTGCCACTTTGACTCGAATGTCACACTCGGTTTAAGTATTATTTGCAATAATTTTGTCAACGAAAAATTAGTAAATAATTTTTATCATTCCTCTCACTCGTACTTATGTGTTTATCGTATCTTCTCGCTCTCTTCCACTCATTGCTATGGTAAAAACGTTTTCGAATATAAAATCGATATTTATTAAATTAAATTAAAATTTGAGATTGAAGGAGCATAGAACAAGTTATAAAAATGTAATAAATACGAAGATGTGCGCGTTCGAGCGAAAAGTGGCACATTTCCGAGCGAGGAAGCAAATGAAGCGCGACGCGGGCGGCGCGCTTCATTCGAGATCGGAATGTGCCACTGAGCTCGAATGTCACACTCGTTTTAAGCATTATTTGCAATAATTTTGTCAACGAAAAATTAGTAAATAATTTTTATCATTCCCTCTCACTCGTACTTATGAGTTTATCGTATCTTCTCGCTCTCTTCCACTCATCGCTATGGTAAAAACGTTTTCGAATATAAAATCGATGTTTATTAAATTAAATTAAAATTTGAGATTGGAGGAGCATAGAACAAGTTATAAAAATGTAATAAATACGAAGATGTGCGCGTTCGAGCGAAAAGTGGCACATTTCCGAGCGAGGAAGCAAATGAAGCGCGACGCGGGCGGCGCGCTTCATTCCGAGATCGGAATGTGCCACTTTGAGCTCGAATGTCACACTCGGTTTTAAGTATTATTTGCAATAATTTTGTCAACGAAAAATTAGTAAATAATTTTTATCATTCCCCCTCACTCGTACTTATGAGTTTATCGTATCTTCTCGCTCTCTTCCACTCATCGCTATGGTAAAAACGTTTTCGAATATAAAATCGATGTTTATTAAATTAAATTAAAATTTGAGATTGGAGGGAGCATAGAACAAGTTATAAAAATGTAATAAATACGAAGATGTGCGCGTTCGAGCGAAAAGTGGCACATTTCCGAGCGAGGGAAGCAAATGAAGCGCGACGCGGAGCGGCGCGCTTCATTTTCCCGAGATCGGAATGTGCCACTTTGAGCTCGAATGTGCACACTCGGTTTTAAGTATTATTTGCAATAATTTTGTCAACGAAAAATTAGTAAATAATTTTTTATCATTCCCTCTCACTCGTACTTATGAGTTTATCGTATCTTCTCGCTCTCTTCCACTCATCGCTATGGTAAAAACGTTTTTCGAATATAAAATCGATGTTTATTAAATTAAATTAAAATTTGAGATTGGAGGGAGCATAGAACAAGTTATAAAAATGTAATAAATACGAAGATGTGCGCGTTCGAGCGAAAAGTGGCACATTTCCGAGCGAGGGAAGCAAATGAAGCGCGACGCGGAGCGGCGCGCTTCATTTTCCCGAGATCGGAATGTGCCACTTTGAGCTCGAATGTGCACACTCGGTTTTAAGTATTATTTGCAATAATTTTGTCAACGAAAAATTAGTAAATAATTTTTTATCATTCCCTCTCACTCGTACTTATGTGTTTATCGTATCTTCTCGCTCTCTTCCACTCATTGCTATGGTAAAAACGTTTTTCGAATATAAAATCGATATTTATTAAATTAAATTAAAATTTGAGATTGGAGGGAGCATAGAACAAGTTATAAAAATGTAATAAATATGAAGATGTGCGCGTTCGAGCGAAAAGTGGCACATTTCCGAGCGAGGGAGGCAAATGAAGCGCGACGCGGGCGCGCGCTTCATTTTCCGAGATCGGAATGTGCCACTGAGCTCGAATGTCACACTCGGTTTTAAGTATTATTTGCAATAATTTTGTCAACGAAAAATTAGTAAATAATTTTTTATCATTCCCTCTCACTCGTACTTATGAGTTTATCGTATCTTCTCGCTCTCTTCCACTCATCGCTATGGTAAAAACGTTTTCGAATATAAAATCGATGTTTATTAAATTAAATTAAAATTTGAGATTGGAGGAGCATAGAACAAGTTATAAAAAAGTAATAAATACGAAGATGTGCGCGTTCGAGCGAAAAGTGGCACATTTCCGAGCGAGGAAGCAAATGAAGCGCGACGCGGGCGGCGCGCTTCATTTTCCGAGATCGGAATGTGCCACTTACTCGAATTACACTGGTTAAGATTATTTGCAATAATTTTGTCAACGAAAAAATTTGTAAATAATTTTATCAAATTTCCCCTCACTCGTACTTATGTGTTTATCGTATCTTCTCGCCCCTTCCACTCATTGCTATGGTAAAAACGTTTTCGAATATAAAATCGATATTTATTAAATTAAATTAAAATTTGAAATTGGAGGAGCATAGAACAAGTTATAAAAATGTAATAAATATGAAGATGTGCGCGTTCGAGCGAAAAGTGGCACATTTCCGAGCGAGGAAGCAAATGAAGCGCGACGCGGGCGGCGCGCTTCATTTTCCCGAGATCGGAATGTGCCACTTTGAGCTCGAATGTGCACACTCGGTTTTAAGCATTATTTGCAATAATTTTGTCAACGAAAAATTAGTAAATAATTTTTTATCATTCCCTCTCACTCGTACTTATGAGTTTATCGTATCTTCTCGCTCTCTTCCACTCATCGCTATGGTAAAAACGTTTTTCGAATATAAAATCGATATTTATTAAATTAAATTAAAATTTGAGATTGGAGGGAGCATAGAACAAGTTATAAAAATGTAATAAATATGAAGATGTGCGCGTTCGAGCGAAAAGTGGCACATTTCCGAGCGAGGGAGGCAAATGAAGCGCGACGCGGAGCGGCGCGCTTCATTTTCCCGAGATCGGAATGTGCCACTTTGAGCTCGAATGTGCACACTCGGTTTTAAGCATTATTTGCAATAATTTTGTCAACGAAAAATTAGTAAATAATTTTTATCATTCCTCTCACTCGTACTTATGTGTTTATCGTATCTTCTCGCTCTCTTCCACTCATTGCTATGGTAAAAACGTTTTCGAATATAAAATCGATATTTATTAAATTAAATTAAAATTTGAGATTGGAGGAGCATAGAACAAGTTATAAAATGTAATAAATATGAAGATGTGCGCGTTCGAGCGAAAAGTGGCACATTTCCGAGCGAGGAGGCAAATGAAGCGCGACGCGGGCGGCGCGCTTCATTTTCCGAGATCGGAATGTGCCACTTTGAGCTCGAATGTGCACACTCGGTTTTAAGCTATATTACCAAACGTGCCGTTTTAACAAAAAAAAATTGTTTACATTAGTTATACCCCACCTACTAAACGGAAGGTTAAGGAAGAATGTTTAGTAAAAGTAAACAGGAAATTTTTGTGTGCGTTCGCAATCGGATTAAGCCGTTTAAGGGCGTTACTAACAACTATAAAAAAAAATTTACCACCCGAAGAGATCGTAAAGATTATTTACGACGTCTCTCCTTCGTTAAACGCTTGCAGAAGTCGAACCGATAGTTATTAAATGTAATAAAGTCAACCCCGACAGAAGTGCCTTTGAAAGCTAATTAATTGGATTATTATATCCATAATGGAATGTGGAAAATCTTTTAATTCCCTGCCATTTATTTCGAGCACAACGCCAATTATTTCCTCTTCGGAGAGACTGAAACTGTTTTAATTACACTTCTCTACGATCTTTTATATATCCTTTTCGAAATGACCTAATTGCTCAATTTTCTTGTTCCCATTTGCTTTTGTGTTTATAAACTAAATTAAACGAATCAGAGATAAAATTTGTTTCAGTAGCTGAAAATTTTCGTCTTTTGATTCTTGTAAAATGATATCTGGTACACATGGGCGTAGCTGGGGAGTTTTCTGGGGGTCAGTCGCCGGCTGATCGGCTTATACAGTGCAACTTGGATAATTCGAGCTGAAGGCAATACTAAAAAATTCGATTATCCAAAACTTCGAATTAAAAAGTTACATCTTTTAACTTAATTTCAGGTCCCTGTTAAACGCTTGCAGAAGTCGAACCGATAGTTATTAAATGTAATAAAGTCAACCCCGACAGAAGTGCCTTTGAAAAGTTCTTAATTAATTGGATGTATTATATCCATAATGGAAATGTGGAAAATCTTTTAATTCCCTGCCATTTATTTCGAGCACAACGCCAATTATTTCCTCTTCGGAGAGACTGAAACTGTTTTAATTACACTTCTCTACGATCTTTTATATATCCTTTTCGAAATGACCTAATTGCTCAATTTTCTTGTTCCCATTTGCTTTTGTGTTTTTAAAACTAAATTAAACCAATCAGAGATAAAATTTGTTTCGAGTAGCTGAAAATTTTCGTCTTTTGATTCTTGTAAAATGATATCTGGTACACATGGGCGTAGCTGGGGAGTTTTTCTAGGGGGTCAGTCGCCCGGCTGATCGGCTTATACAGTGCAACTTGGATAATTCGAGGCTGAAGGGAATACTAAAAAAATCGAATTATCCAAAACTTCGAATTAAAAAAGTTACATCTTTTAACTTAATTTCAGGTCCCCTGAATATTTGAAAATTTTTTTTGTCAATGAGTAAAAACTTTATTCATAAAAAACTTAAACAAACGTTAAAGTCTTGCACTGAACGCTTGGTTTACTCAAAGACATGGTGAACATAGCGAAACTCTCGTAACACAACAAACACACCGTAATGTAAATTTTTAACGACCAATTTGTAACGACTAAAGGTCAAAAAGTTGTTATGGTAAGAAAGTTTTTATAAAAAACTTCGAATAAAAGAAGTCGAACTTCTAATTATCCACGATTTATTAATATTAAATTAATAGGAAGTTCAAGGGACTAAGAGAAATCTTCGATTAGCCACGATTTCAAATTAGAGACGTTCGTTTTATCCAAGTTGCACTGTATATAAACAGCCCTTCTGTTAGATTTAAATAATTTCGAAAAAAAATTTCACACTTTTCTGCATATCAAAAACATTTTGACATCTGGACATTTGAAAACACAGAGCCACCGCAATTAATTTTTTAAAAAGAGTTACAACAAAACCTCATCTAAATAAAGTTGTCCCGAAAGTCCCTACTAAACAGCCCTTGTGTTAGATTTGAATTACAGTCAAACCTACATCGAACCTCGATAAGTGAAATTTTTGATAACTCGAACTCGAACCTGTTTCCCTAAGACTTGCCTATTTCAACGTTAATATTTTTAATCGATAACTCAAATTTTTCGATAAATCGAAGCGTTTTACAATTTCCTAAATTCAAGTTTCCATTATAAATATTTCGATAATTCGAAGTTAAATTTTACAACTTTTCATAAAGGTACAATCACAGATTAGAGAGTAGACAGATATCCCACTGATGACGTATTCTATTGTTCTCGTTTGTAAGCCATAAACCTCTGCGCACAGCAAAATGAGCCTCTGCGCAAGAACATATGATCGAAAAGTCACCATAGGCGTGTGTACGGGTTTCTCATACACTATCACAAATATTCTGATTTTTAACAGAAACTAAAAAATAAAAATATTAAGCAATACAAACCTGACAGGACTTTACTTATATATAAATTAGTGCAATATATAGTTTAAAAAGTTTGAAATAAGTAAAAAGAAACTGTAGTATAAATAAAGTTTTAAGGAAAACCTTTTATAACAAATCGCGAAGCAACTTTGTTAATCTTAATATTTATTAGTAAATTACTGAATAAAAATAAACCTGTATAAGTAACCATAAAACTAAAGGTAATTTCTTTTTTTAGATTTAGGGGCAGTGCGCCTATGTGAAAATTTTCGCGCATGTCTGTTTGTCACCTCTGGTTTTCAAATCTCAGAGAACAAAAGACTGAGATATCTGTCTACTCTCTAATCTGTGGTACAATACTTGGTAGGATTAAAGAACTGGTTTGTTCGGTGTTATTGCTCGTCAAAATGGCTATTGTAAAATAGGATGAAAAGGTTGAAACCTACTACAAGACTTTGATGTTTTGACGTCGGCACTTCAATTGGATTTAAATACTAATTTATGTTTAAATGCTTTTCAACAGTTATGAAATTTAAGATGGTTTTACCGTTTCTTTTACAAGAAAAGGGTCTATTATTGCCTTTTTGTTTTCGTTCTGGTCGTTATTCGTCGAGCGGGAGTACGATCAAATGTATTTTTTGTTATTTATAGTTTACAACAGTGTGGAACAGAAAATCTAAAAGAATTAAATACTTTTTCTAAAATTATATACCGATCAACAAGGAGTGTAAACGAAAAAAAAAAAGGCTAAAGGAAAGTCCTTTTTCCAAGAAAGCTATGATTGAATGGTTTTGATATACACGTAGTAAAAATATTCTGGTTTCCGGAGTTTATTGGAAAAATTTGTAGAAACCCATCATTTTGGATCAATGAAGCAAAAGACAAATTTAGATTACTTTCAATCCAATAATAAATAAGATGTAAATAACCATATTACCTAAATACTTAATAACAATAAATAATGTTAATAATTGTTTACAAATTTTGGTTATGTTGTACAAAATTTGCATAAAATGTGATTGTATTAGTGTGTTTTGTGTATAAACGTTTTCATGCATTAAGTACAGTCCCGGACAAAAATAAAATACTTGGTCATCGAATATATTAAACTTTTTGTACTTTTAGATCCGATTGTCACGAGTTTTAAGCTCAATTGCCAAACATTCCGTTTTTCAAAAAACAATTGGTCACGTTAGTTATAGGAGAGACCGAGGTTGGAAGTCACAATTTTTTTCTTTTGCATTTATAGAGACCATGGTCTTAATTTATCAATTACATTTATATATCAATAGATAGTGTATTTATTCTAGTTTAAGAAAAAATAAAGACTTTTTCTTTAACATTATCGAAAGAGAACATATTATAATTTTTATGAAAAAAAAGGCGTGTGACTTTTAACCCCGTGCCAGGGATGGTTGTCAGACGTTAAATAAAAGGTAAAATACAAAACGAGAAAACAAATACCCATTCTATTCTAAGCTATTCTATCTAACGAACTTAGGTTATGGTAACAAAAATGACAAATGTATAATTACAGCCATTCGTTTATGTAGTAAAACCCCTAGAAACCAATAAAAAAGGCCGCACATATTCATGGTTGCTTTGCACTTGTGACTACTAGCCCCCGCTAACTTTAGACAACCTTCCCCAGAACAATTTTAGACAATTAACTCGCAAAATAAATTAAACCAATGGTCATGTAAAAAACCATATAATGATAGCATGAAACATATCTTAAACATCATAAATACGCGATTAGGTATATCACTATGCAAAATTTAATTATAATTATGAGACTCAACAGAGATGCACAAAAAATTACTTTCACTGTACAAAACAAAAAAACCCATATATTTCTTATACGGTATTTCAGAGCGAACTGACCTGAAGTACGCAAGGAGGTATTGTGCTCCGGTTTCTTTGACACGGGTAAACAAATTTATTAATCCATTAGGTTTCCTGTTATGGTTAATGTGACAACCTACCCATGAGACAACCATACCCGGTCTCCCCTACCCTACCTCGTACACGGAAGGTTAATATCTAAATTTGATTCTACTTCTTCGTTATCGATGGAGATTAGAGCCAATCAGCGGGTATTTATTTTTTCGTTATTATCATTTTTTTGCTTGTCTGAAAAATATAAGCGCTTTAAGATTTACGAACCGAAAATCCCTTATGACCTTTAAAGAACAATAAGAAATTTTCCGAATGGCTTGCCCGACGTAATTTATATCAAAATTCAGGTACGTGGAACGTTCTCAGGTGTCAACAAGATTAATTATTGTCTGTACACTGTCTTACTCGAGAAAATGCGCCCTTATCGAATCAACTCACTCGTTAAATCTGCAAAATTAGTGTTTGAAGACGTGTCGCTATGCGGGGAGCACGCCTAAAAAAAAGGAATCCTCCAAAACGCGAAAAGAAACGAACGATTAATCTTCGAAAAGTTATTCGAGAAGAGGTAGCAGAAATGTACTGCACACTAAATTGTAGTTTATTGCGAAGTTCAAACCAATTTGCCAGCGAAACACCACTTAGATTGTCACTGTTGTAATTAAGTAGATAAAGTGCTGACTTGGGGACTTTTCAATAGTACACTTTACTTGCGTAAGAAGAGCTTTCAACTTGCTGATTCGTTTAATTTTTTCGCATAAGTTCCTTATATTACGACCGTCCCTTTTCCTAGACAATTCGCCGAATAAGGGCCATAATCTTTATTGTACTCTTTCGTACTTTTAGTATAGAAGCGTTTATTCCCCGTGGAAATTTACGCCCCATATTTCCGACTAACATAAAAGCGAAACAACTAATCGATTCCGGCGAACGATCCTCAAAAATATCCATTCAAATATTTACGTGTCGCTCAAGCATTTCTCAACCCCATTTTTTGTATCGACAAATTGAATTTCGAACCCCAAGAAAACAGTTAGAGCGACAACAAAATTGTTTTGAATGAAACGGAAAAGGTACAAATTATCATTAAAAATGCGAAAAGAAGTTTCGGACGATTTAAAGATGTTTTAAAAAAAGGCGGGCTTCTCGGTGTTTCCAGAATAATGGGTTATTTTTATTTTAAATTGACCTTTTTTTGGCATTTTTAGAATTTTTAAAGATTTAAAAGAATTATTAAAAATAATTTAGATCGTGAACGTCTTCTTCTCGAGTTATGTAGTACTAACTGGCCCGCCCGGCTTCGCACGCGTATTGCGATTTGGAAGTAAAAACTATTTTTTTTCAAAATAAAATATAGCCTATGTTGCTCAAATATAGGTCTTCTGCCTGTTAATTCAAGTCTCGTCAAAACCGGTTCAGCCGTTTCCAAGATATACGGGCGGACAAACTGACAGACAGACAGACAGACAAACAAATTTAAAAACGCAGGTTTGGGCATTGGAAACGATCAAATAACTATATTAACCCCTTGACATACAAAAAAAGCGAATTTGAGGAGTCCGAAAAAAACTATTAATTTGGCTCAACTTAACTGTTATAAGCATACACAAATAACATAAAATAAATAATTAATAGTTTTAAAATATTTTGAAATATGTAGAACAGTGTTTCCCAATCTTTTTTTAACATTCCCCACCCAAGTCATTCTAAAATTTTGATGCATATAATATATAACATATAAATATTTTTTTATATTTAAAAATTGAATTATTCCATAAATGAAGCCTAATTACAACTTGTGCAAGACACAAGATTTTGGTTTTAGCAAGAAATCACTAGGAAATTATTAAGAAAAAGAAACAATAAGTAAATTTTAAAAACATAAACTAAAAAATATTTTTATATCGATAGCTCGAATTTTTGATAACGCGAATTATTTTTAGTTTCTCTTCAACTTCGACCTATCGAGGTTTGACTGTATTTAATTTTACAAATTTAATATTTCTGAACAATTAAGATAATTTATTTATTGGGTTTTCTCCAATATTAATTTTATTTGCGTAAATTAATAATCTTCAAAGTTTTTTGAAAAACCACAAATTCTGTATTTACTCTATTTGAGATTTCTGAAAATACATAATAATTTTTTCATCAAAATTTCCTTTTAAATTTACCGAATAAAGTTTTGTTTTATTCAATTTGTGTTATAAAAAAAAATTTGATAATTAAAAATTTCTAAAGTTCTTAAATATATTTTTAAAATTTTCCAAGTTATTAATTTATTTAATTTGAGTTGTCTAAAAACTTAAAATAATTTATTCTTCGAGTTTACTTTAATAATTTTGCTAAATGTTTAAAACTGAATTTCATTCTATGTAAAAAAAAACCGGTGCATGTACTTATGTACGCACGTTAGAAGTAATACTTCTTTGGCGCGGCTAAATTAAATATAACAACGCGCTATGTTGCGCTTGTGTATAGCTAGACCAGTGGTTATCAAACTATATGTTACTGCGCATATGTCGTTTTATTTGAATACATTGCTATTTCCTTTTTAAATCCAAAAAGTAATTTAAACAAATTGAATAAATACGAAGATGTGCGCGTTCGAGCGAAAAGTGGCACATTTTCGAGCGAGGGAAGCAAATGAAGCGCGACGCGAAGCGGCGCGCTTCATTTTCCCGAGATCGGAAATGTGCCACTTTGAGCTCGAATGCGCACACTCGGCTTTAAGCACACTTTACAAAAATTAATTTACTCTCTGACAATTCGCAATTAAATATTACAGAATTATATTAATAACAAAATTCCCAAATCGCCAATTTTGTGCCTTTTAACAAAATTATTGTTGAAAACAAACCTTTTTCGGAACATAAAATTGAATACAGTTCTTGACGTCTTAGAGACGTCAAAATCTACAATGACACCCTAAACGATTGACGTCTCCTAGACGTCATTGTCAAGGGGTTAAATTAAAACAAAGTGTTTACTTCGAAATCACAGACAGGCACTTCATTTTTATTTATATGTATAGATAAACGGTTTATTGAGTGAAAATTAAGGATCTTTTTGCCCTAACTCGTCTTCTGTTGCAAATATAAAGAAAAAAATTGGATAATAAATTTTTGGTTTATTTTAGAAATTTTTTAGAAATTATTTTATAAAACAACAGGCTTTATTTAGTAGGTACCCGCAAAAAGGGGCAACTTTGTAATTTTTAAGCGGACCCCCTATATTTTTTGCATTTTTAGAGATCTTTTTGAAAAAGAAGATTAATTTATTAAGCACACTTTGGGTCTAAAATGTTTCGTTTCGGATTTATTCGATCGCAACGGTTTTTTCAGTGGAGCTTTTTTTAATAACTCGTTTTCGGTTGACAATATTTAAAAAAATTTTATATAAAAGTTGTACGTTTCCCTTCGACGATTTCTGAGAGATCATTTGCGAAAATGAGGCACGTTTTGTTGTACTCGAAAAGAAGGGCAATTTTATTATTTTAAATGGGACCCCCTATATTTTCTTACATTTTTTGATTTCTTTTTGAAAAAGAAAATTACTTTATTAAGCGTTTTTTGGGTCTAAAATGTTTCGTTTCGGACTTATTCGATCGAAATGGTTTTTCGGTGGAGCTTTAGCGGAGCTTTTAATCTCGTTTTCTATTCAAAATATTAATAAAAGTTTTATATAAAAGTTGTGTGGTTTCCTCCGAAGGGTTCTGGGAGATTATTTCGAAAAATTGGGTGTTTGTTGTTGTGCTTGAAAAGGGGGGCAAGTTCGTTATTTTAAATAGAACCCCCATTTTTCGTGCAATTTTTAATTCTTTATTAAAAATAAATTTGAGTTTATTAAAAGTATTCAATCTGTAAATCGATTACTTTTTGACTTGTTCAATATTATTTGACGAAAATTGTTATTTGTTATTTCCTGAGTGGGTGTAAACTCTAAAATGTTTATATTACACGTCTTCTTTGTTATTATTTTTTTTATACTAGCATATAATAAACAAACAGCGTTAGATAACAGAAGAGAAAAACTGCTGATTTAAAGTTCTTTGTGTTTTTAATTAAATTTTTTATAATTGCCAGATTTTGTTAAAGTTTAATTTTGGCGGCGACTTACTTTAGGGATGAGTTCTTTTGCGATTCTCTTTCTGGCCGCTCGCTTTGTGGAGCAGAAAATTAATTTTTACATTCTTTTAGGAAAGATGCATGCATATTTTTAAAGTGGATTGCATACACTTGGGAAGTATTTGAATATTTTAATAACGGTATTAAAATCGAGGCGCTCTTTATGTCGTTGTTTCGGTTTATTTTTATGTAGTATTGAGCGTTATTAAAAACGTAAAATTTTTATTTGATGGAGCAGGAGATAGTTCGTTTAGTTTTTCTCTTCCGATTGCATTTAGAGAAATCGACCTTTGAAAATGTGAAAGTTTAGATTTTTTTTTTTGAAATTAGATATTTCTTTTTGCACTTAGTTTTTAGTCTATTTGCAATCAAAATAATAATAATTTGCTTTTGAATAGTATTTAAAATCTAAGATCTAAGATTTATAATAGAAAACTTTTTAATTGTTATATAAAATTAACCTAATGACAATGATTTATTTTTGAAAGATTTTTGATTTTTTTTAAAGTTATTACACGAACAGAAAATTTAATAAAAAATCCCTTTAAAATGCAAAGTTCTTTTCGTACTAACTTTATTTGATGATGCAACTTTAACCATTTGTAACTTTTTTAATAAACCAAAAGAAAAACGATCCTATTTAATTTGTTCCGATTTGTTGACGTGAGACAAACTCAAAAACAATTTTTTTTAAGTTATTAAATGGAATTTAAAAGTCTATTAATCGTTCGGCACCGGAAACAATATTAAAATAAATTATCAACGAGATTTTTTTAAAATTGCTTATTAAAAACAAAACAATGCTTCAATTAGTTATATTTACACAAAATTCAAGTTAAATAAACTTATAATTTTGTTCGAAAGCAAATTGAGAGCTGTAAGGCCTACAAATTAATCGCTTATTGGTTTATTAAAACTTAAACGAAGTTTAAAAAGCGACCAAATTAATTTTTTAAATTGAATTTGTATTTCAATTAAAAATAAATTACCGAATTGAAACGCCAGTTTTAAGTTTCGAAATATAAAAAACCTATGCCTAATTATCTCGTTTCAAAATACACCCTTTCTGTGAAAATCATTTAATAAATAGCGTCGTGAAATCTGAAAATCGCGCTTTTAATATTACCTTTAACCCACCGCATACTAGGTGACTAAATGTCACGTGCCATACTAGGTGGGGTTTACCATACCCCGAAAATAAAATGAAATAAAATCCACAAAATTATACTTTATGACAGTTCAATGATAAGAAATATATTTTAATAACCAATAATTAAAAGGTTAATGTAAAAAACATATTTATTTATGCATTAGAATAAACTTTTATTAATAAAAATACAAAAACTTAACTTTTTCTTCAACTTATAAACTTGGGTCTTTTTTTGAGTACTAAATTCTAATGACACGTGTCAACTACGATACCGAATATTAAGAAAACCTAACAAGAATTTCATTCTTGCCTTCTTATTGAAATACAAATTAATTTCATGACAATTTCTTAATGATTTGGAATAATTTAGACAATCAATTACACGAAAAATTAATTGAATAATTTTAATTGTTTCCTCTCACTCGCATTGACAAGATTATCGTATCTTCTCGCTCCCTTCCACTCATTGCTATGGTAAATACGTTTTTCGAATATAAAATTGATATTTACTAAATTGAATTAAAATTTTTGATTTGAAAGAGCGCACGGTAAATTATACTAATATAATAAAAACGAGGATGTGCGCATTCGAGCGAAAAGTGGCACATTTCCGAGCGAGGGAAGCAAATGAAGCGCGACGCGGAGCGGCGCGCTTCATTTTCCCGAGATCGGAATGTGCCACTTTGAGCTCGAATGTGCACACTCGGTTTTAAGCTCGATTACCAAACGTCCCGTTTTAACAAAAAAAAAATTGTTCACATTAGTCATACCCCACCTAGTACACGGAAGGTTAAATGATTTTTATCTGTCCAATTTTTTTTTAAATACTAAATTTACTAGTTAATTTTTTGCAACACTAATTTATCCCTAATTCGTTCTACTCAAGACCGCATTAAATATACCGAGATTATTACCAACCTTCAGTAATGGAGATGATACCCGAAGAAGAAGAAGAAGAACACTAATAAACCATTAAGTCCATAAATAAATTCATTAGGCATAAAATTTAAAATTGTGTTATAAAACTAATTTTAAAATTCTAACTCGACCATAGGCCTAAAAAAATACACCTAAAATGCATTATTAAAAATTGATTGATTAAATTATAAAAAACCTAAAATAAAAATTGATTAATAACAAATACCTACGCTTTAAACAAAAATTGCAAAAAAAAACGGAAAAAAAGTCTAACACCCCCCACGATGTTAGATGACGTAAAGACGCAAAAAACAACAGACTCAAAATTAAAAAGACGCAACCGCAATTTGTCGCAAACTTAAAATAAGACCGCACTCCCCATTTTTTTATTGTAAATGGGCGCATATGTAATCCTCTTAAAACTATGAGCGCAACCCTTAAGAAGCAACATTTTGATGCTTCTTAGCATTAAAATCAAAAAAGCTGAAAATTGGGAGAGATATACTAAGCCACCCTCTTCTGCGACCTTAAACTAAATTATATTTTTTTTTGTAACAATAAAAAACAATTAATTTAAGATCGCAGCACTAAAAAACGCGAAATCTAAGGGTGCCCCAAAGCCCAGCTAGCGTGGCATGGGGCGGTACACAAATATACAAAAAATACACAAATATCACATTTGTACAACAGCAGAAAGATGACCAGCTCAAATTTAATTTAAAAAAGTTATTAATAATTTCAATTAACAACAATTATTCGTCGATGAAGCAATTGAGAGGAAAACTGGCCTGTCCAACTGTGTTGTACCCAAAATGGATTGAACCCAATAAATGGACCTGTTGCTCTCCTCTCGAGTTTTCGGAGTTACAAAATATACAATAAAAATGGCGAGGGGGCAAGGGGTCCTTACGAAAGATAACATCCCCAAAAACTCGAGATTTGGACAACTTCCATTTGCAAAAATATAAGCGATTCACGCTGTTTTTGCGGCTTATTGAGACAATCGAACAAAATGGAAAACGAACATCGTGGAAATGCAGCTGGTGAAACTCGCAAACATCGCCATTTTGTTGTTTTCCAAAACGGAAAAAAAATTGGGGTGGTGTTTCTGGTTAACGCAAAAAATTGGGGTTTCTATAATGTTCTTTTAGTTGTTTTAGGATAAAGTTCGTTTGTGTGACAAAATTTATTGCAACATATAAATTAATTGAATTGTTAACAATATAAATAAAACGTCAGAGGTAAATAACAACAACAACAAGTCTAATGACTTCTATTTAATTGTTTAATGTTGTCTTATTAACGGAAAAAATCCATTATTTTTAATATTAATGTTCTCTATTGTAAAAATCCAAGTACCTACGTCTTTTTTACAGTATATTTTGCAATTGTATTCCATTTAATAAATTCATGAAATAATTTATTTACACGAATTAATTAATTTTGGATCATTATATAATTTATTGCAGATTACAAAGGCGCAATATTTGCCTTTATCATCTGCTTTGCCTTAATTGTGTGATAAATAATGTAATTTTTCCGTTTTGCAGCCTGATATACTTTTATGTACTGATTTGTTCTTGTATACACCCTTACCTCGCTTTACGGCCTAAATACATTTGCAACAAGTTGGTCGTAAAGCAAAAAGTTGCATAACGAATCAATTATTTTGATACAAATTTAATTTTTTTATTAAATAGTATAGTTTTTAGTTCATAAAGCATTTAATTCTTTTTATTAGCTATAAAAAGCTGAAACTAAACTGAACATCGCTAACAGTACTTTTTTGACCGTATAACGAAACATTGTAGGTCGTAAATCGAAACAGTGCCGTAATTAAAAAAAGGCTGTTATAGCGAAACGCCGTATAGCGAGGTATAGGTGTACAATTTTGTTGTGCTGTAATTTTACCCCCAACTTTTTATAATGAAATTGTGAAAATTTATAATTTTGAAAAATCAAAACTAAAAGTTTAAACTGCCACTTTTAAAATTTTCTCAGCCCAAATCACATTTGTTTATAAATTGAAAATGTGTTAAGTGAATTAAAACGAATAATTTTTTTCTGAAACCCTTCTAAATTTTGATAAGTTGGACGTCCTGAACTGTACATAAATATAATAGAAAGAAGAATCTAACTAAAATTGTACAATAGAAAAAATATCTATCAATTTTTCAATAGAAAACTAAAGTATTTAAAAAAAAAACCAGTGCGTGTACTTATGTACGCGTGTTAGAAGTTATACTTCTTTGGCGTAACTATATTCAATATAACTACGTGGAAAAATTAATATAAATAAATTCAATAAATACGAGGATGTGCGCATTCGAGCGAAAAGTGGCACATTTCCGAGCGAGGGAAGCAAATGAAGCGCGACGCGGAGCGGCGCGCTTCATTTTCCCGAGATCGGAATGTGCCACTTTGAGCTCGAATGTGCACACTCGACTTTAAGCGTGATTCACAATAATTAATTTGTTTCTAAATAATTAAAATTAAAAATTTCAACGCTAAGTCGAGTGTACAATTCAATCTCATAAAAACTGTACATGTATGGTTTAATTCGAATACATTACTATTATCTTTTTAAATCCAAAAAGCGTGATTCACAACAATTAATTAACTTTTTTAACTGTTTAATTTTTGTTAGCCGTTGCCTGCAAAAATTTTACTCTCAAGGCGCCAAAAAGTATGACTTCAATAATCAAAATTTGTAATAAAACTAATAGGAAAAATATTAAATAATTTTCAAAAAGCACAAAACAGAATAAGAACTGTAAATTAGAACATTATAGAAAGTGTTATAAGTACAATATACAACATTATTAATATTGAATACCGGCAGGAGTCTAAAAACTACAACTCAAAATTATTTTTATTGCATCTTAATTTCCATTGATTAAATAAGTGGCATTTGCAAAAAATAATAAAATTTAATAATTCATTGCAATAAAAAAGATTTTTAAAACACAATATTAATGCCATTCATTACAACCAAACGACCAAATAAATTACACGATTCTTAATCGTTTTTTTTTTAACCAAAATTCATGAATATACTTTTTTTGCAATTAATAAAAATTTAAATATTGAACAATTTTGATTTTTGCCTTCATCTAAATCTGAACAAATTGGTCTTCCAGAAAGGCGCAATTAGGATGATTTAACGCTCCCGACTATCCCGAAGCCCGTTTCAAATCTGAAAGAGGAAATAGCTAAAATAAAAGGGCCAACTAAAAGTTTTAAGACTCCTGAGTACCAGAAACACCACCTGCAATGGCAAGGAAAAAAAACTCATCGAAAACGGCGACATCTGTCGTCTTGTCCCACGCTGGAAGGACCTACCTTTATGTCCTTTATATTATAGATGGGTTCGCAATGTGGGGTTTAGGCTGACCACTATTGCATCCTTCCTGGTCCACCTCGTCGTCCTGGCCGCCAACAGCTCCATCCGAGCACTCCCGCACAAACGTCCTCGAAATTTAAAAAAGTACGAGCGATTTTCTGATTTAAGGGACCAATACTTTTTAAGACTGGGAGGACCATTATTCGATTAAAGAACTACGATACAAAACCGATCGCGCACCCACTGACGACGTTTTTTTTGGACAGTCCACCTTTACACGACGATTGTCACGAAAAACGGTAAGAGCACGCGGGCCCTACGTACTGAAAAAAAAGCCCGATTATTACCCGAGGGAAAGGGCTATCTTCCCTCAGTATTTACATTTTGACTGCATGACAAATAAATATACTTGTTGGCAATATAATCTAAAAATCATCCTGAAATAAAAATTGGTAGCAAGTTGACTCTTTGTGGTAAATCCTGGGAGTTCTTGAGCAGCAAGAATTCAAAAATGAACCTAGAAATGGAAGGTTTAATATTAGTAATAAAATCAAAAATGCCATAAGAATTTTGATATATCGCTCCGTAGATAAAACAATGACGCAAATCAAAAAATTGCATTTTCAAAAATATTAATAAAACATCAATCCTAAAGATGTATTTTATTATTTCAAAAATGAGACAGTTGCAGATTCATCTAAATTATTTGTTTCACATCATAAAATGAGTATTTGCGAATGATTTTGACAAATTTTTTGATTTGCGTTATATTTCTATCAAGAAGGCGACATAAGAAAAAAGGCAAACTATTTTTCTGCTGCAGTATTTCATTCAGCAATGCAGTTTGAATAATTATAGACATTCTAATAAAAATTAATTAATATCGTTGAAAGGCTCAACAGGGCAGTACTAAAACTATAAGGCTAAAATTGGAAAATTAGGCTTAAATTATAAAAGCCGGTTCTTGTATCATTTTTCGGCTCCTTCAATTTTGAAATCCAAGACAGATAGTTCAAGTTAATAGCATATTTGATTATTACGAGTTAGTAAATGAAACTTCCGCATCCTTCTCTAGGTACAGCTCTGTGCTTCCGAGCACTACATATATGATCAATAAAATTGTCATTGCTTGACAATTTGTTTTCCAAACGCAGAACTTCCAAAGTTTAATTGACAGAATATTTTCTTTTATAGCATTATATTAGTTTTCCAGACGAGCAGATAAATTATTTTAGCTCATTAAGCACTCCAATCCGTTTAAAGGACAATTTCATAGAACTTCCAATTTTCTGAAGAGCAAAGAAAAATAATCACGAACCATTTTTTTCTAAACAATAAACCATTTGAATAAATTTCACGTTCAATACCTAAAAAACAATAAATATTATACTTCAGGACACTTCCCAGGATAAGAAAGGACATTATATGTTTATTAAACATCAACATTGTTAAATATTTAAATAACTTTAATAGTTATTAAAAATCAACAATATATAACCAAGAACGACAAATTTATCATTTTTTTGATGAGTCGGTGCAGTCGTTTGTTGGTTGTTGTTTGTTGAGTATTGAAAATGTAGAAAGAGATGAAAATTACCAAATAATAGTACTACGCTGCCAAGATTCATATATGTTTAATTTAAATTGGAAGTAGAACATGGCCGATGTCTTGTTGCGAGTGAATTTCTATGTTATATTTCATATATGCAATTGTCCGATCATATATCTCCAACTTAAATATTTATCGTAGTGTAATATCCTAGTACGATTCCTAAAACAATCAAAAATATCTCCTGTTATGTAGCCAAAAAACACTCTAAGCATGTGTCGTAAAAAATAAGCAATTAGAACTTGATAATACAATACTGCAGCAGTTCTTTTTAAACCAAGCATATGATTCAACCAGTTTCAAACATATTTAAAAAAGCATTGTTTAATAATAATTGCACACAAAATCTATCCTAAACATAATAAAACTAATTGATAATTTCCTTTAATATGCACTTTTACTTTTTATAACCAATTAATTAATCATCGATTTGATTGTTGTACTTACATCATGCAATCAATTAATAAAAATCAAACATCTAAACCCACTATTAAAAACATAGCCCAAGCAAAACAAGATTGACATTAGTGACTTACTCAGTTACTTCCAGAATACCAAATTATTTTTATTTAGTGCCAACCCAAAAGAGGAGCCAGCTTGGAATTAAACAAGTGAAGAAGCCAAGCCACGATGACTCATCGGTCGACTCATCTTTGGATCATTTCAAATTCGATTTTCTTCGAAAATACAAATTTTCTCGCAAAGCCAATTAGCTCCAACGTTTTCCCCGTATTTTGGAACATAATTGCACATATTTTAGAATACATCCACATAATTTTAAATTAATATCTTGAAATATTTCAATTTCGGATAGCCAAAGAACGAACCTTTCACCATGAAACTTCGCGCACTACTAACTGGCAGAGAGTAGGGATGTAGCTTCCACAGCCGCGTTGTAATAAGTAGTACCACTTTTAGCGCATTCTAGCGGTTTCATTTCAACTACATAAAAAGGCAAACATTAATTCAAATTAAATAAATTAATTTAAAAAGATTTGGTATGTAACTATTAGAATATATTATTATGATTTATAATAAACTAATTAAAAGCTCTCACTAAGAACAAAATAACAATTAATTTACTATCTAAGTAAAATTTTATCTACATGCTATTCACAAACACCAATTTGCTTAAAAATAAAATGTCAATTTTCTCAATCAGTTTTAATCCGATTATTAACTGTATTTCTACTGTAAACCATTACCAGATTGATATAAAATAGTTTTAATGTATTTTGCACTCACCATTAAATATCTGAAGGTGAATATGACTAAAGAAACATTATATCGCAAAATAAGAATTACTTCTTTGTTCCATGCCTAGAATAAATTGTTATATTAAAGAATAAAATGATTGAAAGTCCTCAGATATGAGAATAAAACGCATCTTTGTCTGAGCCATCCATTGAAGTGAAACTTCTTATGCGAGAGTAAATCTGAAACAGGGGAACAGAGGAAAGGGCAGAATGGAAAGAGAAGGGGAAATGTTGTAGCGGCAAACCAAATAGTTTACAATGGTGGGGAGAGCTGAGGGGCCAAGCAATATTTAATATAACGCAGTGTTGCCAAACGTGAATTTGACGCCCCACACGAGGAAAATCTTATTGTTTACGGGAACACTTTGAAAAAACACTTGATCGTCGGAACGCATTCTCCGCGTTAAGCGAGGTCCTGCTGTATATATAGTCATTTAGACCAGCACGAATTAGCGAACAAGGATCGCTTTCTTTTTCTTTAAATTGCTATTTTATCGTGAGCTTTAATTAAAATTGAAATAATAAAACGTAGGTGTATAACAATAGTTTATTATTACCATTTATTATCAAAACAAAAAACAAAATCAAGTTAATTTCTAAACATGTCGGAAATTCGCACGGAACCACTCACACAATCAATCAGGCAAAAGGCACACAATTGTAATTTTTTTAATGTTCAAGTCGTAATTACGAAGATGTCAGCATCGCATTAAATAATAATAATAATAATAATAAAAAGTGTAGGTACACTAATAAGGACTAAATCTTCTTTAACTATTTTTTTTTACTTAATACAAACAAATATCTATAAATTATATAATATTTCGAATATAACTTTTCAACTACAACTATGACTATCGATTATTGTTGCTGTTAAGCAATTTCTAATAGCTATGTTTTGTGTTCATTGGAAAAAGACCGCTATTTTTATGTCGTATGTAGCTTCTCTATTTATAATTTATTTATTCCTACATAAACGCTAAGGCAATACCTTGACTAATAAATAATCTATGTTTTTAAACATATCGTACATTATTGATTTTCAAAATTATAATATTGCACATTGCACACAACAATTTTGAGCTTCAAGCGTAAAAATTAAAATGTAAAATTAAATTAAAAATTAATAAAATAAAAAAAATAGGGAAAAAACTTAAACATGATTATTGCCAATTCGGACGGCGACTATTCTTTCGAAATTTCTGTTGCACACTTGACTATTGTCTTAGACATTAAAAATAATCACATGTTACTAAGTAGCTAAGCGAGGATAATATTTTAACGATCACAATATCTTAAATTAAAAAAAAATCGTCGTGGAAGACACTGTAATGTTTGTTGTTGCGATTCTCAGCACGTCAGAAGAAAAAAACGAAAAAAAACACACTTAACAAAACGAAACCTAGTCGATTGCAATATTCCTCTTAAAATATTATCTCTAAGTCTCACTTGTCTTCTATAACAAAACGAAAAAAAATAATATTTGCGAATTTTGACTGAGAAAATCAGCTTCGCGCTTATTTTACAATGACCGAAACCGCATTGTAGATGTTTTGTCGAATCACGTCATACAATTCAATTAATATTGCAAAATAGTTATAAACGATCTAAAACCTAAAGTAATCTTTGATTATTTAGGTACTACATTTAACAATAGATAATATAATATTATTACAGTAATAATAATAATAATAAAATTTTCTAAATATTGATAAACATGAAATATATTACATTATTGTTATATTTAAAATATATATATTAATTTAAATAATTCAAACTATATATTTCTCTTTCTTTATAAAATAATAACATCTAATAGGATCTCTGGTTTATAATTCTATAATAAGATCTTTCCGATTGCGTATTTCTAAAAAAAAATTCTTTTAAATAATGAGTTCGACGTACTGACTCGGTCCGAAATTTTGCCTGGCCTTTTCGTGGTCAGGCCTGCCAATCTGGTCTGGTAGTATTCGAGCGTCCAACGTTGGCATCGGGCCCGCCATCGGCGGCAGTTGCAAGCATTCTGGCGGTATCTGCAAATTCAAATTAAATTATTTATAATTTTAAAACATAATAGAACGAGACGGGCATTTTATCATCCTACGCTCCTTCAAATCAAAAGTTTCAATTTAATATAATAAATATCGATTTTGTAATCGAAAAACGTTTTTACCATAGCAATGAGTGGAAGGGAGCGAGAAGATACGATAATTTCGTCAATGCAAGTGAGAGGGAACGATTAAAATTGTTCAATTAATTTTTCGTTCAATTTATTGGCCTAAATTATTGTGAATCGTGCTTAAAACCGAGTGTGCACATTCGAGCTCGAAGTGGCACATTCCGATCTCGGGAAAATGAAGCGCGCCGCTCCGCGTCGCGCTTCATTTGCCTCCCTCGCTCGGAAATGTGCCACTTTTCGCTCGAATGCGCACATCCTGGTATTTATTACATTTTTATAACTTGTTCTACACTCCCTCCAATCTCAAATTTTAATTAAATTTAATAAATATCGATTTTATATTCGAAAAACTTATTTACCATAGCAATGAGTGGAAGAGAGCGAGAAGATACGATAATCTCGTCAATGCAAGTGAGAGGGAACGATTAAAATTGTTCAATTAATTTTTCCTCCAATTTTTTGGGCTAAATTATTGTGATTCGTGCTTAAAACCGAGTGTGCACATTCGAGCTCAAAGTGGCACATTCCGATCTCGGGAATATGAAGCGCGCCGCTCCGCGTCGCGCTTCATTTGCCTCCCTCGCTCGGAAATGTGCCACTTTTCGCTCGAATGCGCACATCCTCGTATTTATTACATTTTCATAACTTGTTCTACGCTCCCTGCAATCTCAAATTTTAATTAAATTTAATAAATATCGATTTTATATTCGAAAGAGGTATTTACCATAGCAAATGAGAGGAAGAGAGCGAAAAGATATGTCAATCTCATCAGTACGAGCGAGAGAAAACGATTAAAATTATTCAATTAAAAACGTGGTTATATTTAATTTAGCAAGGACGAAGAAGTATAACTTCTAACACGCACCGGTTTTTTATTTAATTAATTTACTGTTATTAAAACTGAAAAAGTAAGGTTACTTTACACTTTTTATTCAAAGTTTCGAAAATAATAATTTTATTGTTTACAAATGGGGCGCATTTAATATTTTGGTGATGGTTCGCCCGAAACGAAGCAATTTCGTGTTTTTTTTTTATTCCGACTGGGCGTTTTATTTAACGTTAAAAATTACTAATTTTTGGGGTTCGTCAATAAACAGAAATTAAATGTTTTGTTAGTGCTGCAATTTTTTTTTAAAAGTCAATATAAATTGAAACGGTTGCACACAACAACAGCTATTTTTATACAGAATAAAAAAATAATAGATTTTTTTTCTTGGAGTAAACCACCGTTGAGATATTAAATGTACCCCATGGAGGAACAAATATTTACGAGGTTCCATAATTATTTTTTTTTACTTTCTAGTAATTTAAAATTTTTAAATTAAAATTTTGTGTCAACCTAATTAAAAGTATCTTCAATAACAGATCCTAAACAACAAAAAAATTATTATTTAATTAACAAATAATAATTTTTTTTTATAAATGTATTTTTGATCCATCCCTGACGTGTTACTTTCTAAGAATTCGCGACCCCCAATTTGATTTAAATAATTTTGAACAATGCAAGGGGCGCTTCGTATTAGAAAAAATAATTAAAAGTTAGTTAACTCGTGACAATCGGAGCTAAAAGCATAAAAAGTGTAATATATTTCATGACCGAGTACTTTATTTTTGTGAGGCACTGTACTTAATGAATGAAACCGTTTATATACAAAAAACACTAATACAATCGGATTTTAAAAAAATTGTTTAAAATGATACCGAATGCTCTATAAATATATCGTACATACAGCCTGTCGGACGAATAAGTACTGGAACTTAACACTAAGTGCTCTTACGTGTAATAGTTTTGAGTTATGCTATCGTAAATTTTAATCTAAATTTGTGTAATAAATACTTTATCATTTCAATATTTTGAAAATTTTTGTTTAAGTCTATTAAAACGATGCCATCAAAGCCATATATAAAATTCTTTTTAAAAATTAAAATTGCATATCAAATATACATTGCAAGAAGGAAATGTTGAATATGTTAAAATAAATTAGCAATTAAGCACGTACTATATGACCTCACTCTCTTTTAAGAGCACATGGAGACGATCCTGCGTTGCCATTTACTGCAAAGTTGAAATGCATCGATCTCTATTTTTTTTTTGATTCACAACATTATTGCATACAAACTTTTATTGTTTAGTTTGGTGCCAGGTATCATCCGGTCAAGTTTCAGTACCTATTCGTTTGACACCCCGTGTACATCTCCGACCTATAGCATTGTAAAAATTTTTTTATTCTCTTTTATGAAATAAACTTGGTTCAATTTTCTCAAATTGGCAAGAAACATTTTTTTTCGAGCGAACACAACAAATAAAAATCTGCGGGTACCATACCATGGGTTGCTGAGGCTGTTGCGGAAGAGCGGCAGGCGGCTGCATGGTCGGAGCGTAATAGCTCGTAGGCGAGACCGGCGGACTAGGATAAGGCCAATAGAAGATCGGCGGCGGAAAAAACTGCCTCGGCCCCAACGCTGGCGGCGGCGCTAGCTGAACGGGAGCGTATCCAGGAAAATTCGCTCCGGGATGAAACGCAGTCTGTATTATATTGCCACCTAAATATCGAAACGTATACAAAAATCAATATGGTGCCTCGCCAAACCGAAGATCTAATCTACACTGTTCCGTACACAAAAAAAAACAAACTTGATGCGTCGCATAAAGTTAGTGTTAAATAAAACTACTCTGTATAAAAATTTATGGATTCGGTTAAACAGACTAATAAAGTATGACCAGTCTAAACATGCCATGAGTATATAATAAATATGAATGTGCACATGGATTTTTTCCAATAACCATACATGGCCGCTGAACACCAAATATGGCTCCGTAACCCACATAAAAATAGAGAAGCTGCAATGTATGATTGAAACGTTCTACTTATCTATGACAAAGAAGTGTGTTATTATTGTAAGGGGATAATAAGTAATAAATAGACTCACCACAGTGTAGCAGAAATTACCATTCCACCATGTGGCTTGAGCGTACACCACGAACGATGCCATATGTCCCGGATTACCAACAAATCTAGCCCACAAATCTGTTTCGCTCATTTCACAAACTCTCGGCCCCCCCCTTTTTCCCCGATCAAAATTAGTGCAGAGGCCCGATCGCGTTTGTGAGATCAGCAAAACAGTCCAGCAAAGGAGATCTAACATTAAACCCAAAAAGCATTATTGTGACAAAAACATTTATTAAAGTGTAAATTAATTAGAAACATATCGTATGAAGTAAGAGCTGCATACAGTAACAGAAAATAATTAAGTGAACCAAAATAAGCTTAATATCGCTTACTTCGTTTACACTTTCGCTAGATGTTGACTAGCCAAGGTCCCTTGGGAGCCGGGAAAAAAAAATTAATATGTACAACTGACTGTTAGTTACTGATATAAATACAAAAAAAAATCTAACTTCTCCAAATGCATACGGGTAGTGATGAGCAAAACAAGAACAAGACCAAGTCTTCCTAGCATAATGGCCTTGGTCTTGGTCTAGCAAAAATGCAAGACCAAGACCCAGACTGGAATAACAAGACCAATTTTGCTCATCACTACATACGGGACTCGGTGGTCCGCGAAGGACCAAGAACAAAAACCACACCCATCAACGTTCCGGAGAGGAAAAAAAAATTCAAAATCACACACTCACCCCCCCGCTTCACTAACCCGATTCCGGCGTTTCAAGAAGGGTTCTGATTACTTCTAAGTTTAAAGGCCAAAGCTGGTTAGAAACACCCAGACATACATCAAAATCTAGCGAAAGCCCAAGAAAAAAATGCAGAAGGCTTATACTAAAAAAACCTACTACCAATATCGATTTGGGGCGCTCCCCCGACACTTTCGGGGGGAGCCACCCAAAAAATATCAGCTTGCTCAGCTAAAATAACTTAATCCCATAAACATTACCTATAAATCAATAATAATCATAATTAATATACAAAAATACATAATTAAGCTGCGAAATATGGTTCTCTAAAAAAACGTGTTTCCCAAAATAACAAATATATAAAATTAATAATAACATCCCCAAGAACAAAAATGAGAATGTTCGTGTGGGAAATCCTAAACCAAAAAACTCTTATACAATAATTAATCCCAAATCCGTATTAGTGGCAGACATGTTGTTACAACAGAAGCTTTCGAATAGCATCGAAAATGCCAATTCCAAAAAATAATCATAACGCAACAATCCATAAATATAAATTATACAACTAAATTAACTTCAACAAAAAAAAAGTCGAATCGAAGCGATTCTTAATATTTAAGAAAAAACCACACGCACTGAAGAATTATATTTATTTTTCAGTCGCTCGTTTTCGTAAAGAAAAAGTCTATTTTAAAATAAGGCACACTTTTATATCATTTGAAGAGAGATATCTCAGGGAGAGGGGGAGGGGGCTTCGGCCCATTTCATTTTTGGGACAAACTTGGCGTTGTATGAAAGCCGTCGCGACGCGACTTTTAACGAGGAAAAATTATTCAATTCGGCCTCGGAGGAAGAAATCTGTCAATTTATTCTATTCCAATACGTTTTTTTTTTAATTTACAGTAAAACCTCAATTATCCTCGTGTTTATTACATTAGTATAATTTATCGTGCGCTCCTTCAAATCAAAAATTTTCATTTAATTTAGTAAATATCGATTTTATGTTCGAAAAACGTATTTTTACCATAGCAATGAGTGGGAGCGAGCGAAAAGATACGACAATAACGTGAATGCGAGTGAGAGGGAACGACTAAAATTATTCAATTGATTTCTCATCCAATTTATTGGCCTAAATTGTTGTGAATTATGCTTAAAGCCGAGTGTGCACATTCGAGCTCAAAGTGGCACATTCCGATCTCGGGAAAATAAAACGCGCCGCTCCGCGTCGCGCTTCATTTGCCTCCCTCGCTCGGAAATGTGCCACTTTTCGCTCGAATGCGCACATCTTCGTATTTATTGAATTTTGTAAATTAAACTTTCTTTTCAATCAACAAATTTAATTTAGTTCAGTAAATATATTGATTATATATTCAAAAAACGGATTTTTACTATAGCAATGAGTGGGAGCGAGCAAAAAGATACGATAAACTCATAAGTACGAGTGAGAGGGAATGATAGAAATTATATAGTGTTTATTATATGTTTACTAACCCTCCTATATGTATTTCAAAGCCATCCTATCAGTATATGTTATGTGACAAATGTTTCTATTACATGTATGATGTGTCCTAATAAGGCCCACTAAAAAACCTTGTGCGCTTTATTTATAACATATTCAGTTTTAAGTTTATTTGAAAATAATAATGTTCTTACAGAGGCAGACAAAGAATTTTATTGTTCAGGAAACTGTTTAAAGATAAAGATAAAAAAAAACCTAACTAAAAGTTGTTAAAAATTTACAAGTCATGTTTTATTAAAAATATTAAATTATAACCAAATATTTTATTATTTTTAGTTTAATAACACTAATAATAATTTAATATAAATATAATAATGATTATTAAAATTGATATTAAGTTGATTTATACATAAAGAAATCCTTGGGCTTTATTGAGACATAGGTGCCCCAATAAGGGCCAACCGACATATTTTTTATATTTACTCAAGGTTCCTTCTTTTGTTACAAAAGAAAGATTGTCACTTTTATTTTGAAGATTAATATAAATAAACATTTTGATTACGAAGTATTGATGCATTTTTTTCAACAATCTATTAATTATGCTTTTATTAACTTAAGGTGGGCCTTATTTGGGTCCTGTACCTAACGATGAAGTAAAAATGAAGTAAAAATACGTTTTTTGAATATATAATCAATATATTTACTGAACTAAATTAAATTTGTTGATTGAAGAGAAAGTTTAATTTACAAAATTCAATAAATACGAAGATGTGCATATTCGAGCGAAAAGTGGCACATTTCCGAGCGAGGGAGGCAAATGAAGCGCGACGCGGAGCGGCGCGCTTCATTTTCCCGAGATCGGAATGTGCCACTTTGAGCTCGAATGTGCACACTCGGTTTTAAGCATTATTCCCAATAATTTTGTCCACTAAAAATTAATATATAATTTTTATCGTTCCCTCTCACTCGTACTTATGGATTTATCGTATCTTTTCGCTCGCTCCCACTCATTGCTATAGTAAAAATACGTTTTTTGAATACATAATCGATATATTTACTAAACTAAATTAAATTTGTTGATTGAGGAAAAGTTTAATTTACAAAAATTCAATAAATACGAGGATGTGCGCATTCGAGCGAAAAGTGGCACATTTCCGAGCGAGGGAGGCAAATGAAGCGCGACGCGGAGCGGCGCGCTTCATTTTCCCGAGATCGGAATGTGCCACTTTGAGCTCGAATGCGCACACTCCTTTCGCCACGATTAACAATGATCAATTTACTTTAAAAAAAATTCAAGTAATTCTAAAACCGTCTCGCTTATTTTTCATAATTTTTTACTCTTTTCATTTTCGATTATCCGAATGAGTCCGGATAACCGAGTCTCCACTGTAATTTAAAAGAAAACGTATGAAAATTATTTCTCTTGGTTCCGCGAAAATATTAATTAAAATCGACATTTAATTTGAACGAAGTTCGATCTTTTCGTTGCGCCGTAAACGTCGCGGTTCCATGTGGGGGAGGGGGTGCGTGTCGCCATGGAAATTAAATAAATAAATCGGAATCGTCCAGAGATGCGACTTTGAGTAAATCGACCGATTTTAATCGAAGCGTAATTAAGGCACTTTTGTCACTTATTTGCTTACATCACTAAAATTAACAATAATATTGCATCTAATAACGGAATGTTTGATAAGTCTTACTCGATTAATCATAAGAAGAAGGAATGTATCGTTCTCTGAGTCGTAGAGAATTTTGTACTCTCAAGGGTAAAAGGTTTGATAGGGCAGCGGCACGGTGCCCTGTTGGTACATCCTTTTGGCGGGAGCGCCTTGGTCATTAAACGCGTCGCCGTAGCTCCTTTTGACGGCGACGTGGGGAACCATGGGGACGATGCTCTGAGCACCGGAGATAAGTTGGGAGGGATAGCCGACAGGTGGCCGGTGCAGGCCGATGTGGCCGACGCGCTGCGGCAGCAGAACGAGCTGCTGCTGGTGGGGCAAGAGGTGCGACATGATGGGCACCCCCGGGGGGGCCTTGAGCATGGAATTTTGCATGACGGTGCCGTTCGCGGCGCCGTGCGGCACGCCGTGGTTCAGCAGCAAATTGTGCTGAGCAATCTGGTTCATGAACATCAGGTGCTCGTTCTGAGCCTGAGCTTGGCTCTGCCTGACCAAAAGGTTTTGCTGGGCGATCATTTGGGCCTGCTGCTGGGCGATCAGCGCCGAGCTGTCCCAGCCCGAAGCGACCACGCCCTGAGATATCTGCGGGACGGAGGACGGCGGAGGTGGCGGAGGTATATTAGTGGGTGGCAAGGGAGCTATTGGTGCTAACATACCAGGACTGAGTAATGCGGGGGCGGCTTTTGCTGGCGACACCGGTCCTGGAATGCCTCCGGTTAAGACGAGATTCATGTCTTCGCCCGAACACTGGAACACTTCGATGTAGCGCTGCTTCTTGCCAAAGATCATGTACCGATGGTGCTTCTGTTGGGCTGCGTTGAAAGCAGACTGTTCGGAATCCATTTGGATGAAGGCCTCTCCGCTCGGCTGGCCCTGGCAACGCCAAACTTTGAATTGCGCTTCGCGGGGACAAAACAATTTGACTCACCTGAGCATTGTACACCATGTGGACGCCTTGGAAGACTATGTTCTTGGCGTGGTCTCCCAGGAAGTCCAGGATGTGTTCGACTTGGGCCTCGTAGGGCAGGCCCCTAAGCCGAATGCAGTCTTTTCGCGTTCCAGAAGTGATTATGTGTTGAGGCAATAAAGGCACTTGAGGTATCTGAGCAATTAATGGAGCCGGCTGCTCGTAGGTTTTTGGATCTAACGACCGATTCAGCACCTAAATAAAACAGTCGATTAATCGTCGAACGTAGGTGTGCGTGGCTTGGAGGCCTTATTATTTCTTATCTGGGCGCGTGGGCGATTCAAATTCCAATGTTGACGGTCGCTTTATGTTGCGTTCCGATTGCTTTAATTGAATATTGATTTAGCAAAACGCCAAAAAAACTTGTATGGTTTAGACCAAAAACACAACAAAGTGTAGGTGGAAGAAGAAGAACATATTTTTTGAACAAAAGAGATTGATGTTTATTAAAAAAGAAAAGAAGAGCGGTTCTAATTAATCAGTGAACACTTCAAAAATTGAATTCATGAAATTTGTACTAATTCAAAAACCAAATTTGGCGTTCCGAATCATTGCTTGAGAACAACTGGACAGTCCCAAGCAAAACGGGACGTATGGTCACATAATTCTCGATTCTAACCTCACAATTTCGATATAGCCCGTTGGGCATACCCCTACCAGATTCGCAGTCTGGCCCTCTTATGAGTTCACTTGCTCAGTATGAAGAAATCACATTTAATTTTCTTGGACAACTAACTTCACACTGTCGAATTTCCAGTAGCTGTGCGCGCGCAACTTTCGTCGCTCCCAACGGGCAAAAGAAGTACAACTTCCTCAAAAAGGGCTCACCTGTTGAACTTCGGCTGTTGTGGACCTAAACAGTTCGATGTATCTCGGCCCGATACATTCCCTATGTTTGGATAAAGCTTTGGGAGCGTCTGATTCTTGAGCAAATAAAACGAAGGCATCTCCAGTAGCGCGTCCGTCGGGTTTCTTCACGAAAAGCACCCCTTCGGCACCGTCTAACACGGTACAAGGCTGGTCCCCCGAGGCGAAGAAGTCCAACTGTCGAACGAAAGGAGACGATCAATTTAAATGAAGAAAACTTTGTGCGAAGAAATACTTACGACTTGTTTTGCTGTACAGTCGTATGGCAAACCTCTCATCCGGACCAGGACAGCGGCGCCCCTCGAAAGGAAGGCCTGCGCTTCGCCGTTGGAGCCGCCGGCCACGGAGAGGAAGTCTTCGCCCGAAGCGCGGTACACCTCGATGTATCGAGATCCGATATGGTGTTTGTGTCTTTTTAGGGCCATGTCTCTATGTTCTTGGTCTATGAAACGAATTAGGGCTTCGCCGTTTCTTCTTCCTTGGGGCGACAAACAGAGAGCTACTCCGCCCCTGTTGAACACGAAATTTCGATTATTTACTGTTTTTTAATTGTTTTACATTTGGGACAGAGTTTTTGGTTTACTCAGATGAAGTTGTAAAATGTTCTCGAGTTAGGGGAAAGCGGTACAAAATGATACTTGGGGGTAAAATGATCCTTTTCGGTACTGATGGAACTGCTAACGTTATCTAATTAATTTTTGGGTGATATGGCAATATCGGCCCACTTAGTCGTGTGTTACTTACAATAATTTTGTTAAAAGGCACAAAATTGGCGATTTGGGAATTTTGTTATTAATATAATTCTGTAATATTTAATTGCGAATTGTCCAGAGAGTAAATTAATTCTTGTAAAGTGTGCTTAAAGCCGAGTGTGCGCATTCGAGCTCAAAGTGGCACATTTCCGATCTCGGGAAAATGAAGCGCGCCGCTCCGCGTCGCGCTTCATTTGCGTCCCTCGCTCGAAAATGTGCCACTTTTCGCTCGAACGCGCACATCTTCGTATTTATTCAATTTGTTTAAATTACTTTTGGATTTAAAAGGAAATAGCAATGTATTCAAATAAAACGTCATATGCGCAGTAACATATAGTTTGATAACCACTGGTCTAGCTATACACAAGCGCAACATAGCGCGTTGTTATATTTAATTTAGTCGCGCCAAAAAGTATTACTTCTAACGTGCGTACATAAGTACATGTACCGGTTTTTTACATAGAATGAAATTCAGTTTTAAACATTTAGCAAAATTATTAAAGTAAACTCGAAGAATAAATTATTTTAAGTTTTAGACAACTCAAATTAAATAAATTAATAACTTGGAAAATTTTTAAAATATATTTAAGAACTTTAGAAATTTTTAATTATCAATTTTTTTTGTATAACACAAATTGAATAAAACAAAACTTTATTCGGTAAATTTAAAAGGGAATTTTGATGAAAAAATTATTATGTATTTTCAGAAAACTCAAATAGAGTAAATACAGAATTTGTGGTTTTTCCAAAAACTTTGAAGATCATTAATTTACTCAAATAAAATTAATATTGGAGAAAACTCAATAAATAAATTATCTTAATTGTTTAGAAATATTAAATTTATAAAATTAAATACAGTAAAAGTCGAGCTATTGATATAAAAATATTTTTTAGTTTATGCTTTTAAATTTACTTATTGTTTTTTTTTTTCTTAATAATTTCCTAGTGATTTCTTGCTAAAACCTAAATCTTGTGTCTTGAACAAGTTGTAATTAGGCTTCATTTATGGAATAATTCAATTTTTAAATATAAAAATATATTTATATTTATATTTGTTTGGCGCAAATCAATCCATAAACTGGGGACACCCCACTATGGAAAAGCAATATAAAAAATTCCTAGTCGAACCAAGATTTAATAAATAAAAAAATAATAATTCAACATTCCGATTGTTTACTTTAAAACGATACAAATCAATTAAAATCGCCACATTTAAAGCGCTTTGTTTATATTTCGACCGATTTCTCCCGACACTAATTGCTCATCAACAAAAACAATTTGAATAGATTGAAAAATAAATAAGAATCTAGTGTTTGCTTTATCAGACATGACTAATTGCGGTAAATATAAAAATATTTATATATCGGTCAGCGACAGTGTTTCAGGTGCGCGCCCGTTCGGCAAATAAAAACAATTTCGAATTCCAAAATTATTAATAACAAACAATGTAAAAATAGAATGATGCAATTAATTTAATAATAATGGCAAGACAGCGCTTTAATGAGATCATTAGGAGCACATGGCTTGATATACTGTTACATCTTCGTACAACAAATTGGAAAATCGAAGTCTAAAGTCTTCAGATATTCGAAGAGATAATATTCGAGTGACTTATTATTTACTTGTGATATTGTATTATTTCAGTGAGTCGGCATTGTTATTAATTTATCGAGAAACGCAAAGAACAAACAAACGTGGACTTTTATAATTAGTAAGCTCGCAAGAATTGTTTGTTAAATTACCAGGGTTTATTTCTTTAATATCCTTTTATAATGGGGTGACAAATTAGACGCCACATTTGATATATTTGAGATCAATTGAGGTACGAGACTCAATACCCGATCACTTGCGGTATTTTTCGTACTTATAAAATAATAATGCGAAGACTGCTACTGTTATATTAATAATTTATTACGGAAGTTAAATTTATTATATAATTAAATATTATAATGTTTGATAAAGAGTATTTAATACATTTTGAATCATATCTGTTTTTATTGGTTTACAAGTTAAACAACGTCGAACAGTAGCTATTTTCATATTTAATAGTTGTTTATTGCATGAAGCGTACAATTACAATAATGTATTATGATTTTCAATAAGTTATTGTAACAATTAAACAAGGAAAATATTTTTTTTATGTTATTAACGCCGCACAACAACGTGATCTACTACTGATACCATTTTTATGCGTGGAATTAGTACTCGATCAACTACGATACGAATAAAACGTCAAAGTGACGTTTCTCTAATGTCATCAAATGGCAAAAGGTTAAATTCGTTATTCTTTAATAATTATTAATTATTTAATAAATACTCTAAATAAATAATAAAATTAAACTAATATTGTTTGTTGGTGTATAAAAATACTTTTAGCGATCGGGTACGGGGAGCATATACTAATCGACTACTAATTCTCTTCATTTTAGTGCGATCGGGTATTGGGGTTATCAAACAATTATCTTGCCAAATTAATTTACTAATTGATGTCGATTTATTACTTCAAATATTTTATTTTTTATCTGAAAACCCTTATTAATCAATTAAAAAAAATATATATTTAATTTTAATTGACAAAAATACTTTTATAGCTTTGTTTCGTTCAACACGACAAAATATTGATCGGGTATTGATTTTCTTACTTTAATTCATTTTTAAAAAAATTGATTTCCGTGAAAAAATGTTCAAACCACAAAAAAAGGTGATTAATTAAATAATTTGTAAAAACAACAGCTTCGTTGTCTAAAAAACGACGTTTTTGTGCTTTTTATTTCCGTCTTGTCTTTTTGACTGCGATGGAGCTCAAAAAAAAGGGCAGACAGGCGATTTTTTCGTTCGAATCGTTTTGAATCGTTCGAAATAAAAAATTATGGTAATTGTTACATTCAGAATTAATTTTCCTTCATACTTACTTTGCGACATTCAGTCCTCTAAAAAATTTCGCTATGTCCTGATCGCTGCTTTGCCAAGGTAAACCCCTCGCTCGAACTACGCAATTTCCATCAATCTCATCGTCCTTTGAACTGCAACAAATTCTCAAATTGTTAGGACAAAGGCGTCTCCTCGCTAAGTACAAAGTAAACAAAACGAATTTTGGCTACCGTAAAACTCGCAAAATCGATGTGCCGAGCGTCTCTCTTAGAGCACAATTAAATATTAACGAAAACCCTTGTCATGTACTCTACCTATAAACTCGCCCCCCTTCCCCACACTTTGGATAAGCTCGATTAAAATTGAAATTAGGCTTATATTTTATTTAAGACGAAGCCCGATCAATTATTTATAGTTTTTTTGCAAAATTATGCGAGCCATATGGAACTAACCTTTTTTTTTAAATTTAATGGAAGGAGGGGGCTAACTAAAATAAAAGTAAATTTAATAAAAAAAAAAATAGAGGAATCGTATAATACTATTTGATTTGTTTTAGTTAAATTGTAAAAACAGGGCACCACGTTAGCTTTTTTTGAAGTTATACTTCTTTTGGCGTTTTAAGGTGAAATTTTACCAGAAATCGGAAGTTGCGCGCGCACAGCTAGCGAAAATTCGACATTATGAAGTTAACCGTCTAAAAAAATAAATTAATTTTGTGAATCCTGTTTAATACCGCGTGTGCGCATTCGAGCTCAAAGTGGCACATTTCCGATCTCGGGAAAATGAAGCGCGCCGCTCCGCGTCGCGCTTCATTTGCTTCCCTCGCTCGGAAATGTGCCACTTTTCGCTCGAATGCGCACATCTTCGTATTTATTGAATTTTTCTGCTTATTCTTCGCTCTATCAAATCGTAAATCTCAATTTAGTGTAGTAAATATCGATTCTATGTTGGAAAAACGTTTTTACCATATCAATGAGTGGAAGGGAGCGAAAAGATACGATAATCTCGGCGGTGCAAGTGAGAGGGACCGGTTAAAATTATTCAACTGATTTTTCGTTTAATTTATTGGCTTAAATCATTGTGAATCGTGCTTAAAACCGAGTGTGCGCATTCGAGCTCAAAGTGGCACATTCCGATCTCGGGAAAATGAAGCGCGCCGCTCCGCTTCGGCTTCATTTGCCTCCCTCGCTCGGAAATGTGCCACTTTTCGCTCGAATGCGCACATCCTCGTATTTATTACATTTTTATAACTTGTTCTACGCTCCCTCCAATCTCAAATTTTAATTTAATTGAATAAATATCGATTTTATATTCGAAAAACGTATTTACCATAGCAATGAGTGGAAGAGAGCGAAAAGATACGTCAATCTCATCAGTACAAGCGAGAGAAAACGATTAAAATTATTCAATTGAACACGTGGTTATATTTAATTTAGTAAGGACAAAGAAGTATAACTTCTAACACGCACCGGTTGTTTATTTAATTAATTTACTGTTATTAGAACTGAAAAAGTAAGGTTACTTTACACTTTTTATTCAAAGTTCCGAAAATAATAATTTTATTGTTTACAAATGGGGTGCATTTAATATTTAGGCGATGGTTCGCCCGAAACGAAGCAAACTCGTGTCTTTTTTGATTGCGACTGGGCGTTTTATTGAACGTTAAAAATTACTAATTTTTGGGGTTCGTCAATAAACGGAAATTAAATTTTTTGTTAGTGCTGCAATTTTTTTTTAAAGGTCAATTTAAATTGAAACGGTTGCACACAACAACCGCTATTTTTATACAGAATAAAAAAATAATAGATTTTTTTTCTTGGAGTAAACCACCGTTGAGATATTAAATGTACCCCATGGAGGAAAAAATATTTACGAGTTTCCATATTTTTTTTTTACTTTCTAATAATTTAAAATTTTTAAACGCCAAAGAAGTATAACTTCTAACGCACGTACTATTCTTATTGTTTATCTAAAATTATATTTTGATTAATTTAGAAAATACATAATCAGCCATTTTGATGGATTATCTATCATCCATATTGTGATCATCTTCGTTGATATATTAAAATGTTAATAATATATCTTTTTAAATGTTTACAAAACAAGTCATAGAGGGGAAGCCGCATTCGGGCCCTATAGAGCTTAGATCAGGGTGGCCAACCCGCGGCCCGCCAGATTCATCACACTTTTACAAAATCTATTTATTTCATAATGGCCAAAGTAGTAAAAACCAATGTATTAAAAAAATACATTATTTGCGCATCAATATAACGGATATATAATTTTATACGCGGTCCGCGGATGCATTTCCGAAATGGCCACCGCTGTCTTAGATCGTCAGGTGCGCGTGCGGTTACCGAACGGCTACCGCACCCGGCAGCCTAATTTGGCCCACACAAATCGCCAAACAGGTGTACCGCGAGGTAGGCCCCACGATTTGATTTTTTACGGAACACGCGGCGCCACAAAATTTGGAAACCCCTGCCTTAAGCCCTAAAATCGTTTTTCAACGTGAGATCTCGGCCTTTCTGTTCACTTCGAACCCCCCCAAACACCTACGTCTCAATAATCGAATTTTAATAGTCATGTTCGAAGATAATGGAACTGAAGTATCGGTCGTTAGCGTATTTGTAAAATGATAACGCACGATCCGGAGATAATCACCAAATATAAAGATTTCTTGTTAAGGTCGTACCCTTACATTCAGATAAAGATAACCGGCTCGAGTTCAACACATGTACAAATGTGGGTTAGAGCCACTCTTATAAACAATTTCGACGAAATTGTAACAATCACATCTTCGTCGCTCGTAAATCTTTTTCTATCGATCAATAACGATCCGGCGTTGCGAGCGTTTCGACAACCAAACGGCGAAATAAAAATGGTAACCTTGGACCGTACAATCGGGAGCCGTTCTACCTAATTAATTATTCGATTTGCCGCCACGAGCTTTGGAAAAACGTATTCGTTGGACTCCCAAAATGTTGATTTTTTCGTTTCGTAGTGATCCATCGGGAAAACACATAAACGATCGATCCATCGATCGATCAATCATTGCGCGCCTATCTACGTTAATAATTTTCCTTTTTTTTTCCCTCTCCGAGATTTATTATTAATAATTGTTTAACCTTGGACGTCCTCTTAATCATTTAACATATCGATAAAGATTTAACCTCAGCCCAAGAATCGCACGAAATATTTTATCACCCCCCTCGATTTTAATTGATTCGTTCAAAACAAATCGAAAAAAAAATCAATTTATTTTTGATATAATTTTGGTGACGAAATTTCTCCTAGTAATCACTTCGTAAACAATATAAAGTTCCTTTTCCGTCCGAATCACGGCACGTCGTGTTTTCGCCTCGTTTTTTGATTTTTTTCAAATAGAAAAACATTCAATTGATAATTTTTAACGAACAAAATATTTACCAAAGAGCACATTAAACGATAAGTGCGCTCGCTTAGAAGATAAATCGTCATTGTTTGCCTCGTTTCTAATTATAATCGAATTAAATGCGAAAAAAGGACCGTTTTCCTCACGCTTTTCGCTCGAGGAAAATTTTTCGCAGCGGCCACGTCGTAAATTTTTCCCACGTCGACAAGTGCCCGGATTCGGCTTCGCCCCGGCCTCAAAAAAAAGCGCAGGTGCCTATCGTCTTCGAACACTCACCGTTGCGATGCGATCGCCCTAAGGGCGTCCCAAAAATCCGCCAAAAAATCACTCACGAGCACATGGGAAAGAGATGTCGCTCGTTCGCTCGCACGCGCGCTCGCACTCCTCGACTATTTTTGGAAAAACGGTTGTGGCGCGTACGCCCGCTGCAATTGTGCCGTACGACTTTGAGAAAAGTACAGAAAGTGCCACGATGCCTCCTCCGATTGTACGCCGTACGGCCGTCTCTTTCGATTTCGCTGCGGAGGGAGCGAAAAGGAAGAATTGACGTTTGATCGGAGCCGGTTTAAAAATGAGTGGGGAAGAATGGTACATTAATACTATTGGTTACGACCAATAACTGATAAGGAATGATAAGAGTTTATATGTGAGTTATGAAATACGACTTTAAATTCGATATCGCTTGTAAGGAAAAGTAGTTTCATTAAACTCGATTTAGGTGTTTTCATTGTTTTCGTTCGATTTGGAAAATCCATTTCGGGTTTTATTTATTTTATAGGTCCGACGCTTACTTTGATCAACGTTGCACGTATGCTTTTCGAAAAAGTGGACCTTTATTGTTTCGTAAATGAAAAACGAACCGGTGCGTGTACTTTGTGCCATAGAAGTTAAACTTCTTTGGCGTGACTAAATTAAATATAACCACGTGTAAAAATTAATATAAATAAATGCAATAAATAGCAGGCTTTAAGCGTAATTTACAATAATGAATTTTAAAAGTAGTCTCATATGTTTATATAATGAATTAGTAGTTAAAAATGGGTAAATACGTTTTTGGAAAGTAAAATCAATAGTTATTAAGTTTATTTTAATATTTGAATTTGAAAGTGTGAAGGATAAATTAGACGTATAATGCGCACACTCGGTTTTAAGCATGATTCAGAATGATTTAGGTCAATAAATTAGAAGAATATTTAGTTATTAAATTTTAATCATTCCCTCGCACTCGCACTCTCGCTATTGCCATATCTTTTCGCTCCCTTCCACTCATTGTTATGGCAACTACGTTTTTTGAATATAAAATCAATAGTTATTAAATATTATTTAATATTTGAATTTAAAAAAGCGAAAGATATAGTACACAAATATAATAAATACGAATATGTGCGCGTTCGAGCGAAAAGTGGCACATTTCCGAGCGAGGGAGGCAAATGAAGCGCGACGCGAGCGGCGCGCTTCATTTTCCCGAGATCGGAATGTGCCACTTTGAGCTCGAATGCGCACACTCGGTTTTAAGCATGATTCACAATGATTGAGGTCGATAACTTACAAGAATATTTATTTAATCAATTTTAATCATTCCCTCGCACTCGCACTCTTGCTATTGCCATATCTTTTCGCTCCCTTCCACTCATTGCTATGGCAAATACGTTTTTTGAATATAAAATCAATAGTTATTAAATATTATTTAATATTTGAATTTAAAAAAGCGAAAGATATAGTACACAAATATAATAAATACGAAGATGTGCGCGTTCGAGCGAAAAGTGGTACATTTCCGAGCGAAGGAGGCAAATGAAGCGCGACGCGGAGCGGCGCGCTTCATTTTCCCGAGATCGGAATGTGCCACTTTGAGCTCGAAAGCGCACACTCGGTTGTAAGCATGATTCACAACGATTCAGGTCAATAAATTACAAGAATATTTAGTTAATCAATTTTAATCATTCCCTTGCACTCGCACTCTCGCTATTGCCCTATTACTTCACTCCCTTCCACTCATTGCTATAGCAAAAACATTTTTCGAACAAAAAAACAATCTTTATTATATTTAATTTAATATTTAAATTTGGAACAGCGAAAGATAAAGTAGACAAATGTTATAAATACGAAGATGTGCGCGTTCGAGCGAAAAGTGGCACATTTCCGAGCGAGGGAGGCAAATGAAGCGCGACGCGGAGCGGCGCGCTTCATTTTCCCGAGATCGGAATGTGCCACTTTGAGCTCGAATGCGCACACTCGGTTTTAAGCATGACTCACAATGATTTAGGTCGATAAATTAAAAGAATATTTAGTTAATCAATTTTAATAATTCCCTCGCACTTGCACTCTTGCTATTGCCATATCTTTTCGCTCCCTTCCACTCATTGCTATAGCAAAAACATTTTTCGAACAAAAAATCAATATTTATTATATTTAATTTAATATTTGAATTTAAAGAGCGAAGAATAGAGTAGACATTAATTAACTTTCTTACACGTCTAACTCAAATTTTTGTGAGCTGTGCGCGCGCAACTTCCGTCGCCTGCAAAAATTTTACCCTCAAAGAAGCATAACTTCAAAAAATAATTTCGTAACCTTTGCATTGATTATTTTTTAATTTTAAATTGTATTCAATTAAATTAAAAATCCCCCCAAAAAAAATAAAGTACCAGATTACGTTGAGCCCTCGCTGTAGCCGACTAGATTTCTACTACATCCATTTTTGTACTAATTGAATTAAAAAATAATTTGTTGAGGTGCTTAAAATTTTTTTAAATTTGCCCAAATTGAAATAACGCCAAAACAATTAAATTAAACATGTATTGCACTTAAATCTAAATAAAATACACGGTGTCCCATTAAAGGGCCTTCAATACAACAGAATTTCAATTACTATAGTTAGCCCCCCTCATTCCATTCCCATTTATTTAAAAATTAAACACGCTTTCGTGCAATTTAAAACCGATAACAATTTAAAAAAAAAATGTTAGTTCCATATAGTTCGCATAATTTAGCAAAAGAATTTTTGCAAATAAATTAAACATGCATTGTACTTAAATCTAAATAAAATACAGGGTGTTCCATTAAAGGGCCTTCAATACAACAGAATTTCAATTAATTCAAAGCACAAAGCTTTAAACCACTTTTATTAATTGCGATCTTCAGCGGGACACCCTGTATAAATAAAATTTTATCTAAAACGACAATTCCGGGGTGTTTTTCGATCATTTTTTTTTTAAATCCGAAAGCAATAGCGCCAACTTTAAAGACTTACCAAATTCCAGGTTCTAAAACTAAGCTGATCGTTTCGGGCACGTCGAATCTATGTCCTGAAAAAAAAAAGAAGAAATTCAATTAAAATTCGAAACCTCGCAAAACGATTAAATACTAAATCCGAGCGAATTACGATCGGCTTAAGCGGCTTTATCGAAATATCTTTGGGCCGTCGGTGCCTTCGGCCAGATTTTAAAAATTGCTTAATTTTATCGCAAAGCGCAAGAAAAGCGCCTTAATTGGCTTCGTCGAAAAACGTCAACGTATGTAAAAACGAGTTTATTAAACCTGCTGAAATAGTAATTATGCGAATATTACAGGAAACACGTTGCAATTTTCGCAATTGGCGTTGCGACAAGCTTCGAGTTACATCAACCCGCCGTACAATTTTATTTCTATATTTTTCTGCAATTAAATAATTTCGGCTAATTAAGGTCTTTTAGGGGGCAATTACGATCGAAATGAACGGTGACATTTTTGTAATCGTCCCATTTCCTAAGAGCTTTCGAACGAGACGTTTTCTCGCGTAAACCAGTGCTTTCCAAACTTTTTGTTGTTGGGTCTCGCTTAAAACGCAATCTTGGCGCCCCCCCGCCGATTTTCACGGCCGATCGATCCTGGAGAAAACCGTGTAAATCGAAATCATAATTTTTTTTGTTTTTCGCCGAATATGCGCACTAGGGTGGTCGTTAAAAATTTAATTTCTTCCGACGCCCCCAAAAAACTTTCCTTTTAATGAAAAAAAAACAAGGGAATTTTTTTTTAATTTTTTTAACAAAAATAACTCTTGTCTCGACAATAAAATCGTAGTCTTTTGTAAGTATCTCTTAAAATATACAGATTTGAGAAAAAGTTATAGGAACAATTTTGTAGGAAATTTAATTCTCTATAAAAAATGTTTTTTTTCCATTTTCTTCATTAAATTCATATTTATGAAGATATTCTAAATAATAAATTTATTAAATCCATATAGTCAACATTTTAAGACCTACAAACGGCATTCTGAAGTATAAAAAATTTTGTAACTAGAATTTATTATAGTTTTACGAAATTATATATATTTTAGAAATAATGATGTTTGAGGGCCTTAAAATGTTGACTATACAAAGTTAATAAATTTATTATTGAAAATATCTCTATAAATATGAATTTAATGAAGAAAATGAAAAAGACCTTTTTTGTAGAGAATTGAATTTCCTACAAAATACTCCTATAACTTTTTCTTACATCCGTATAATTTAAGAGATACTTACAAAAAACTACAATTTTATCAAAAAACGAATTTTATTGTCTTGAGGCAACGTGTTATTTTTGATAAAAAAATTTAAAAAAGTTCCCCCGTATTTTTTTCATTAAAAGGAAGGTTTTCTTGGGGCGTCGGAAGAAATTTAATTTTAACGACCGCTCTAATGCGCACTCGGCCTTAAAAACAATTCGCAAAAATTACTTAATTTAAAATTTACTGTTTTTTTTTTAAATTAAAAGTTTCTCAACCATATCTCGTCCAAAAACACCAAATCCCTGAACAAAAATCCGTATTTCAAATAGTTTGGAAACCGCTGATGTAAAGAATGACTTCACACAAGAAAAACATCTCGAAGACAAATAAACAAACATCAAATAAGTATTTAAGATAAAATTATCAAACGATTTTTGAGTTGCCACAATATTTAATTTTTGGGAAATGTATTTCCTAATGTCGTTTTTTTTTTGGTTTCAGGAACTGCATCCGCAACGCGATTAAAAGCTCTGCACGTTGGCGGTTTAAGGGTGAGTCGCTTTTAGCGTTTTGAATAAAGCCCTTTTTAATTACATTGAGTGCTCGATATTATTTTTGAGTCGGCCTTCGGCCGTGACTGTGTTTTCCGATCAAATAAAACGAGCGACGACGTACTTTCGCTCATTTAAACAGAAATATCTTTGAAAGGTTTTGATTGTTGTTTTTGTACAATGAAACAATTTTCTTGTCGTTAATTTGTTGTATTTGAAATTCTTCTAATGAATATACTTCTATTATTTAAAAATTTCAAATTTGGAACGACTGGAATTTATTAACTTTCATTTAAAGCAAATCTTTCTTTTACGACACTTTGGTTGTGTTTTTCCCAATTAACCCCTTGACATACAAAAAAAACCGAATTTGATGCGTTCGAAAAAAAATATTAATTTGGTTCAACTTAACTGTTATGAGCATACACAAGTAACATAAAACAAATAATTAATACTTTAAAAATATTTTGAAATATGTAGAGCAGTGTTTCCCAATCTTTTTTTAACATTTCCCACCCCCATGAAAAATATGGAGGGAGAATCCAAACTTAAATTGGAGTTTGATATTTCATTTAGAACATTGTTTTGCGGCTCAATAAAAATTAATTTAATTAATGCATAAATTTTTTTAAATAAATTCATATGTTTTATGTAAACTTATAAAAATCAAAAAAATTAATATAGTTTAAATTATCAATTTTATTCTTCTTCTTTATCTTCTACATCTTCGCCTACTAACAATACATTTAAATTCAAAGTATTTTCATTTTCAAGCTCATCGTCCCCTAAGTTTGGATTCTCCCTCTATATTTTTCATATTTTTGATAAATAATTCAAAAATTCGTATTTTAAAAATTTCGAGTTAAATATTCAATTTTATTTTTTTGTTTGAAAGTTGAAGTGTTTCTTTAAATTATAAAAAATACTCTTGAGGAAAATCAATACCGTTTCGGATTTTTCAAAAATACCCGTTTTTGTCAATTTTTTTCGGTTTTTTTACAATAACTAAAAAACCACTTAACCGATTTTGACAAATAAATACGTTCTAAAATCAGTAAAACGATCCTAAGCATCGCAGGCCCTCAGATTTTTTAAAATCTTGCTAAATCCGAAATTTCGGGTTTTTCGGAATTATATTAAAAACTAACTCGCCGATTTTAAAAATTCTTTCAAAATCGGTTTCTTCGTGGTCAAATACATAGAAATAACTATGTTTTAGAATAAAAGTTGCTTTTGTCGACCCTGGCCCCTAGTGGATTGTAATAATTGAAGAAAATCGGACATAAAATCAAAATTTACCGTTTCAGAAACTATTTTTTTAAGGTCAAAGTAGTAAAACGAAGATGTGCGCATTAATAGGTTTAAAACACATTGTATCTTCTCGCTCCCTTCCACTCATTGCTATGGTAAATACGTTTTTCGAATATAAAATCTATATTTACTAAATTAAATTAAAATTTTTGATGTGAAGGAGCGTATCGTAAATTATATTAATGTAATAAATACGAGGATGTGCGCATTCGAGCGAAAAGTGGCACATTTCCGAGCGAGGGAGGCAAATGAAGCGCGACGCGGAGCGGCGCGCTTCATTTTCCGAGATCGGAATGTGCCACTGAGCTCGAATGTGCACACTCGGTTTTAAGCATTATTCCAATAATTTTGTCCACAAAATATTACTATATAATTTTTATCATTCCCTCTCACTCGTACTTATAAGTTTATCGTATCTTTTTGCTCGCTCCCACTCATTGCTATAGTAAAAATACGTTTTTTGAATATATAATCGATATATTTACTGAACTGAATTAAATTTGTTGATTGAAGAGAAAGTTTAATTTACAAAATTCTATAAATACGAGGATGTGCGCATTCGAGCGAAAAGTGGCACATTTCCGAGCGAGGGAGGCAAATGAAGCGCGACGCGGGCGGCGCGCTTCATTCCGAGATCGGAATGTGCCACTTGAGCTCGAATGTGCACACTCGGTTTTAAGCATTATTCCCAATAATTTTGTCCACAAAATATTACTATATAATTTTTATCATTCCCTCTCACTCGTACTTAGAGTTTATCGTATCTTTTTGCTCGCTCCCACTCATTGCTATAGTAAAAATACGTTTTTTGAATATATAATCGATATATTTACTGAACTAAATTAAATTTGTTGATTGAGGAGAAAGTTTAATTTACAAAATTCTATAAATACGAGGATATGCGCATTCGAGCGAAAAGTGGCACATTTCCGAGCGAGGGAGGCAAATGAAGCGCGACGCGGAGCGGCGCGCTTCATTTTCCCGAGATCGGAATGTGCCACTTTGAGCTCGAATGTGCACACTCGGCTTTAAGCACACTTCGCAAGAATTAATTTACTTTCTGACAATTCGCAATTAAAAATTATATTAATAACAAAAATCCCAAATCGCCAATTTAAGGCTTTAAAATGATTTTTACCCACACACTTAAAATAAATTAAGAACATCGCTAAATTCACTTTTAGCAACAAACTTTTTTTAGAAAAAAATCAAAATTTAGCCTTAAATTAAAAATGTGCCACGTTTGCTCGAATTTCCCGCGCTTAAACCAATTAAGATTTGCACTTTCGGCTTCTAACCGAATTGGGACACGTTTTAATTTTTTTAAAGTACAGTAGAACCTATTTAAACGGCCCACCGATTTTTGCCCCTCTTACTTCGTCAACAATTGTTGTTTTTTTGCGGTTCAACGGCCGTTAAAATCTCTAAGAAAAAGTTATAAACAATTAAAAATGCACAACTTACCGTCTCTCAGCAACCTTTGGACGATGTTGACCATATCCTTGGCTTCTTTTTTGTAAAATTCATTTTCGGACTCGGGCTTTAATTCTAAACCTATTGCAAACGTTAAGGAAACAATTTAAAAAAAAAGTTCGATCGTATGCGATAAAAACGAGCGGATTTAAATAAACAATAAACACATCAAATCGAACTTGACCGGCTGCTTTACATTCTTGTTAATTTGTCGATGTAACATTCGTACAGGTGTGTAACAAAGCCTACAACAAGAAGAACAAAACTATGCTGTAGAACTGCGAACTTGATATTCTTGCATGGGCGTACGGGCGAAATTCTTCGGCCGTTCTTTATTACTCGGGAGCCACCAAAGCAGCAATTTTTGTACAAACAAATCTCCTGTTAAAATTCATTTTCCGAGGGCTCCACCCCCAAAATAATGTGCAAACTCGCCGAATTAAATCGAAAGACGAAGAGGGGGGCGCGCCCATTCTTTTTATAGTTTTGAAATCTAATATTTCAAAAATGCGCTAACTATAAACAATAATAATTGGTTTTCGAAGCTTCAGAGACCATCTGGTATTATTTATAGAGCTTACAAGTTGGTGCTGTTAGGTTTCTAGTTCCTTATTCGCGCTTTACTACCGAGAAACAGATGGCAACCGAGTTGAGTTAGCTGTAATTTAAAAAAAAACGCGCACCTAAAAGACATTTTTAATTATCGCACAACACATGCTCTTTTATTGATTCCGAAATCGCGTTTGCTGTGCGATTAATTGCTTACAAATTAAGTTTTGTTCGAATTAGAATTTGAATATCGCGCCGCCTTAGGGACTGCCATTGATTTTGCGGTTGTTTGGGCGTTACCATGGTTGTTAGCAAAATGCCTACGTTTTATTTGAACTTTTTGGTTGATTGTAGTTCTTTTGAGAATTCAAATCGATTGGAACGACTTCGTTTCGTTTTTAATGAAATGGCCCCAAAAAGATTTGTTAATGTAAAGTGTTTTGAGACAATTTTGGATTTGTTTGGTTCTTTCGAATTTGGTAGGCGACAACCTACTTACATGTAAACATTTTTAACTGTTATCTTTGGGATTTATAATTTTTTTATTAAGATAAAAACACTTAAGATATTGGTGTCACACCTTTGATTTATGGCGTTACTTTTTTTTTATGAACACGGTTGAGTTTAAAAGATCTCAAACAGAGATTTGATGTTTTTGGTAAATCTTGTATTTTTTTTCTTAAAAATCACAATTTACTGCGTTTAATTTAAATTTTGGATTTAAAAGAGCAAATTAATAAAAACAAATCGAGCAGAATAAGGTTTTCTGATAGACAATAAATTTCTTAACCATTCTCTAAAATTACAGGACCGTATTTAGATTAGAACTAACGCTACGATTTTTTTGTGGCCCAATCCTGAAGAATGACAGATTTTTTTTGATTATCAAAATCCGCAATAATTAGATTACTAAATTTAAAAAAAATGTCTCAAACATTCATTTTTCATATTGGGCAAATGATTATCCCACTACGTTTTTTTAAATTGTTCTTTTATTAGTAAAAAAACATAATACGATGAAAATATTAAGTTGGCAGTAAATTTAAATTTTCTTCCAGTTAGATTAACATTAATTTTTAATTCTAATAACATCCCAACTCAAAATTTAGTTGAATTAATAAAAAATGTTAATTTGTGGTCAAAAATCAATCAAAATTAGGCATCAAATACTAAAAAAAATAACAAGAGTTCTCATTAAGCGTACTAATCTTCCGAATTAAAATTAATTTAAAAAAAGGAACATATTCTCCAAATTTCGGAGGTTAAAACCAAATTTCAATCAATTTTTTATTTGTGACGCCAGTGAGCTAATTTATTCATGCATTGATATTAGCTACTCGACAACAGATGGCGCTACACGACGTTGTTAACATGATGTTCTAAAACTTTTAAAGTGAAAGGGAAATTTTTCAGTTTAGTATCGTGCGCATTGAAATCTCAAAAAATCGAGGTCTTCACACGGAATAATTTTCAGTCCGCCATTTAAATGAAATTCAAATATCCACCTACTTGCGCCAAGTCGTCTACCACCTGCTACTTAAGAGCTCTTTAAAAAGGATACAATTCAACATATCAGGAACACTTTGAGGTACTTCGTCGTTTTTCCCAACGAACTTGGCGACTTCCTTCCTTAAGTCATGGAAAGTGGAGTAATAATAAGGCAGATCTAATTCCTTCCTACACGCTTCGGGATGCAGGCATTGTCTTAGAGGTAACTGGCCATCGGTCACAAACTGAAATCCGGGATTATGGGGATCTACGTGTATGCTATTGCAGTAGGCCTCGAATTCGCCCAAAGCGCTTTCGAGCAGTCTTCCGGCAGATTTGATCAGTTCGTCGGTGAGAACGGACTCCGAAGTCAGTTGCTCCGACAAGATATTTTCGTTGACGTCGGCGGCGAGCGGCCGCACTGGATATTGCTGTTTACCCACGACCTGCAAGAAAAAAACAACAAATTAATCTCGCGAAATTCGAGCGAAATACGGCAAGTGGAACAGGTGCGTTTATAAGATACGGCAGAAAATCTACTGTTTCACTTCGTTCTTGTGGCCCCGATTACTTTCACTAGATTTGAACAAAGAATTAGACACGGTTCGAAATCCGCTTAATGTCTTATCAGTTCGTTCAACTTGTTCCTCAAAAAACGTCGCTAATTAGCGTTGGGAGTTTCGCAGATTAATTATTGAAGTTGTACTTCTTTTGGCAATGGTGGTTGCGCGCGCAGGGCCGACAAAAATTTGAGATTTGAAGTTAGCCTTCTGAGAAAGTAAATTAATCGTTGTGAATCGCGCTTAAAGCCGAGTGTGCGCATTCGAGCTCAAAGTGGCACATTCCGATCTCGGGAAAATGAAGCGCGCCGCTCCGCGTCGCGCTTCATTTGCCTCCCTCGCTCGGAAATGTGCCACTTTTCGCTCGAATGCGCACATCCTCGTATTTATTACATTAATATAATTTACGATACGCTCCTTCACATCAAAAATTTTAATTTAATTTAGTAAATATAGATTTTATATTTGAAAAACGTATTTACCATAGCAATGAGTGGAAGGGAGCGAGAAGATACAATGTGTTTTAAACCTATTAATGCGCGCATCTTCGTTTTACTACTTTGACCTTAAAAAAATAGTTTCTGAAACGGTAAATTTTGATTTTATGTACGATTTTCTTCAATTATTGCAATCCACTATGGGCCAGGGTCCACAAAAACAACTTTTATTCTAAAACATATTTATTTCTATGTATTTGACCACGAAGAAACCGATTTTGAAAGAATTTTTAAAATCGGTGAGTTAGTTTTTAATATAATTCCGAAAAACCGAAAAACCCGAAATTTCGGATTTAGCAAGATTTTAAAAAATCTGAGGTCCTGCGATGCTTAGGATCGTTTTACTGATTTTAGAATGTATTTATTTGTCAAAATCGGTTAAGTGGTTCTTTAGTTATTGCAAAAAACCGAAAAAAATTGACAAAAACGAGTATTTTTGAAAAATCCGAAACGGTATTGATTTTCCTCAAGAGTATTTTTATAATTTAAAGAAACACTTCAACTTTCAAACAAAAAAATAAAATTGAATATTTAACTCGGAATTTTTAAAATACGAATTTTTGAATTATTTATCAAAAATATGAAAAATATGGAGGGAGAATCCAAACTTAGGGGACGATGAGCTTGAAAATGAAAATACTTTGAATTTAAATCTATTGTTAGTAGGCGAAGATGTAGAAGATAAAGAAGAAGAATAAAATTGATAATTTAAACTATATTAATTTTTTTGATTTTTATAAGTTTACATAAAACATATGAATTTATTTAAAAAAATTTATGCATTAATTAAATTAATTTTTATTGAGACGCAAAACAATGTTCTAAATGAAATATCAAACTCCAATTTAAGTTTGGATTCTTCCTCCATATTTTTCATGGGGGTGGGAAATGTTAAAAAACGATTGGGAAACACTGCTCTACATATTTCAATGCTTATTCTTCGCTCTTTCAAATCATAAATCTAAATTTAGTGTAGTAAATATCGTTTCTATGTTGGAAAAACATTTTTACCATAGCAATGAGTGGAAGGGAGCGAAAAGATACGATAATCTCGGCGGTGCAAGTGAGAGGTACCGATTAAAATTATTCAACTGATTTTTCGTCTAATTTATTGGCCTAAATTATTGTGATTCGTGCTTAAAACCGAGTGCACACATCAATGTATTTATTACATTTATTTATATTAGTTACACCAAAGAAGTAGGGTAGAGTGAGGCAAGTTGACAACCTTAAGAAAAAAATAGTCATTCACAAAAAAATATACATATATATAAAATAAGTGATTATTGCCTATAGAATAACATAGTTTTAAAGCAATATAAGTTAACGGACCCAAATAAGGCCCATTTTAAGTTTATAAAAGCATAATTAAGAGGTTTTTGAAAAAAATGCATAAATACTTCGTAATCAAAATTGTTATTTAACTTCAAAATAAAAGTAACAATCTTTCTCTTGTAACATATACGAGCTTTGACAATGATTTCCGAATCAGGAAGCGGGAAATTTGAAAACTGGGCCTTATTGGGCACCGCGCCTCATTTGGATCAGTTACCTTAGATTAAATAGAATATATAAAAAAAATAATTACAATTTTTAGACGTTTATGTCGTGTTGCCTCACCTATGGGGCAAGATGACAATTACGGTAGGATGCCACGTCTAACAGATTTACCCCTCTTGGTGTTGTGGCGTTTTCTTTTTTTTAACGTTTTTATTTGTCTTTTTCAATTCACAGTTGAGACAATGAACATTGATATCATTTATTTGTATAAATTACACAAAAAAAAATATCTTTTTAAAGGTCATAAAAAATTAAGTTCTTCATCTTGCCCCGTGCGGCATCTTGCCCCACTCGCCCCTAATAACTTTTAACGCGCATACATAAATAAACGCATCGGTTTTTTTATATTTTTAGCCTTCTGCCCGAGCGTGTGCGATAGTGAACAGTGTGTTATCTGTCGTATTTGCACAAATAACACACAATTTACTACTTACTACAAGAATTTTCGATTTATTAACAAGGAGATAATGTGTATTTACAAGCCAGCAGTTATCGAACAATTTTGTTGATTAATTATGCTTGTTTTTATTGTCGTCAAATGGACTGGCGACGTATCTTTTTTGCGTAAAGAAAATTGCTTATTTACTTCGTTACTTAATCGTTTTAACTGTCGTGTATTACTGCATTTATGTCGCGAAATTGATATGATTTCTGTGTCAAGTGGCTTTCTTGCATGCAGCCGTATTTTCTTCATTGTTCGCTATTGTTTTTTTTTTAATGCGAGAAATCGTGTTTGACGCAATTTTTAGCAAATTTACAATTTAAAGAAATCAACAATTCACACTATTTTGATTGTTTTTGTAATCTGTTATTTTTATTTTTTTTTTAATTGTAATTTTGTTGTATTTAAGGGGGGGCTCGTGTGAGAAGTGGCACATTTTCGAATCGGAAAATAACTAGCGTTCGAAAAAATTTTAAAAAATTGCGACCGTGTATTTTTTTGGGTTTTACTTTGTAAACAACTTTGTTGATTAGCGGTAATTTATTTACATACAAAAGAGAATAATTATTGCTGCTTGAATTACCGAAGCCATTAAATGATCAATAATAAAATGATATTTATTTTATGAAGTTTGCAAATTAAGTGTGTGCGTTTGTAATTGCTGCTAATTTATTGCCTTACTAAAAGAATGCTTGTGCAATTATTTTTCGATATAAGCACTTTGTGGGTCATCGATTATTTAATTAATTTATGCGACTTCGTCGAATTTAGGACTAAATATTTGCAATTGTGCGATTTCGTTGTTCGATAAGCGATTTTTAAAATCGACTCGCATTCGAATTTGACGGTTTTCGTATCATTTGATAGGACCAAAAATGTACGAAAGTGCTATTTGAAAATTTTGAGCAAAATTTTGCAGAAAAAAATCACTTTATTGTTTATTTTAGTGAACAACAACTTTGTTATTTGATTACCGTTAAAAATAACTCGGGTTGTTAATTTTTTTCACATTTTAACATAAAAAAATTAGTGTGTTAGAAGTTATACTAACAGAAATAATTTAAATCGTTCCCTCTCACTCATATTGACAAGATTGTCGTATCTTTTCACTCCCTTCCACTCATTGCTATGGTAAATACGTTTTTCGAACATAAAATCGATATTTACTACACTAAATATAAATTTATGATTTGAAAGAGCGAAGGATAAAGCAGACAAAGTTAATAAATACGAAGATGTGCGCGTTCGAGCGAAAAGTGGCACATTTCCGAGCGAGGGAGGCAAATGAAGCGCGACGCGGAGCGGCGCGCTTCATTTTCCCGAGATCGGAATGTGCCACTTTGAGCTCGAATGCGCACACTCGGTTTTAAGCATAATTTAGGTCAATAAATTCGACGAAAAATTAATTGAACAATTTTAATCGTTCCCTCTCACTTGCATTGACGAGATTATCGTATCTTTTCGCTCCCTTCCACTCATTGCTATGGTAAAAACATTTTTCGATTATAAAACCGATATTTTTTATATTAAATTCAAACTTTTGATTTGAAGGAGCGCACGATAAATTATACTAATATAATTAACACGAGGATGTGCGCGTTCGAGCGAAAAGTGGCACATTTCCGAGCGAGGGAGGCAAATGAAGCGCGACGCGGAGCGGCGCGCTTCATTTTCCCGAGATCGGAATGTGCCACTTTGAGCTCGAATGCGCACACTCGGTTTTAAGCATAATTTAGGTCAATAAATTCGACGAAAAATTAATTGAACAATTTTAATCGTTCCCTCTCACTTGCATTGACGAGATTATCGTATCTTTTCGCTCCCTTCCACTCATTGCTATGGTAAAAACATTTTTCGATAATAAAATCGATATTTTTATATTAAATTCAAACTTTTGATTTGAAGGAGCGCACGATAAATTATACTAATATAATTAACACGAGGATGTGCGCGTTCGAGCGAAAAGTGGCACATTTCCGAGCGAGGGAGGCAAATGAAGCGCGACGCGGAGCGGCGCGCTTCATTTTCCCGAGATCGGAATGTGCCACTTTGAGCTCGAATGCGCACACTCGGTTTTAAGCGCGATTCACAAGAATTAATTTACTTTCTCAGGCGGCTAACTTCACATTATCGAAAGCGTGGTGTGCGCGCGCAACTTCTCTAAAACTTTACTCACAAAGCCCCAAAAGAAGTATAACTTTAAAAAAAATTATAAAAATTGCATCTCTTGACCAAAGAAAAACCATAATTTTCGGTTAAAAATTACATATTTTTCTTCATGTCTCCGAGCCGGCCGAATCATAATCAATTTTCGAAAAACGTACTCCATAGTCTCTAATTAAGCGAGAAAGCAGTGGCAATTGTCGTTCCTAATTACGTACCACGCTTCGTCCGTTCGCAAAGAAATGCCTACAATTTTTTACTTATTATATGCAATTGTCTTTCTAATGTGAGTTCTTGGCGTTCTTAGAAATTCAAATGCGACACACATTGAATTGGAAAACATAATAATTTGTAAAGTCAAGGACGAGGCTTGCTCGCATAACATTATAATAAACTACGGTACATCGTACGGTTAAATCTTCGTTAAATATAGTACTCGTATTTGTTATGTAAAATACGCATCCAGAAAGAAAATGCATGAGCCGCTCTCCGAAGGGACCTTCGAACGGGACGCAAAGCGTCCTCTTCGAGAAAAATATCGCTTCGGTGACGTCATTGCCCGAATTAGACTAATTAATGCTCTCGAAATTTCCATTTCGAATCGCTTCTATCTTTTAAACGTATCTGTGATTAGATTTTTTACTGTTTACGATTCGTTGTTGACGAGGAAAAAAAAATTACGAATTTCTGGCGAGCGCAAGGTTGTTTCTATTTAGTTTTCGTATTCGTTGTTTATGCTTCGTAATTTGTAATAATAAAATATGAGGAACCCGGCTGGCTTACCGAAAGCAACATTAAAATTTAATGTATTGTATAAAAATCATAAAATATGCATAAAACTTATGCAAATTCGAATAAGAATGCCGAGAGAGAGAGACAGACATGAAAAAAGCCATCAAATTTTATGCGGATTTAAAAAGTAAGTCTTTGCAACAATCGCAATTATTACATAATTTAAACTAATGATTTTTTTGTAAATAATTATCAAGAAAAATTAATAGTTTTTCGCAAGGTTTTTTCGCAACAAAAAATTTCTTGTTTCATAGTTGTTTTTGAGTAAGAAAATCTTAAGATTAAAGGTTTGTTTTTTTTTTTGGTATTTTTTTTTGGGTAACACAATTTTTATATAAAAAATTAACAATTAGGGTTCCTATTAAAAACAAACAAAGTTAGGCGAGTTTTGTCGACAACAGCGCCATCTATATTAAAATTAACGATTGTATGTTTAAGTACGTTCGAAGAGCTGCAAATTTGATTGTAAGCATTTTTTTCTAAAATGTTTAATTTGCGAGTTATTCAAAATTATGTGATTTGTCCCCTTTATAGGGTTTTAAGTCTTTCCCAAGGGTGTCTTTCGAAAATTAGTCCAACGTCGGTATGGACGCCTTACATATTTGTAAAATATATACTTTTAGCTAAAAGATAGGCCTAAATTAAATAGCCGACGCCCTATTAAATTTATATAAAAGTACAAATCAAACTTCTGGTATCAATTTTTATATAAATCCATAAAATAAAAAATATCTCAAAAACTGTGCGTTGTATCAAAAAATTGCTTGGTATAGAAAACGTTTATCCTAACTAGTATTTTCATAAAAAAAATTAAAAAATAGGGGTTCGTGTTTAAAAAACGAAAGTTAAGCACGATTTCGTGACAATGGCACCATTTATAATAAAAATAAAAATTGTGCGTTTTAGTACGTTGGAAAAGATGCAAATTTGATTCTAAGCATTTTTTTCTAAAATGATTACTTTTTGAGTTGTTCAAAATAATGTGATTTTTCTCTTGTATAAGGCTTTAAGCCTTTCGCAAGAGTGTTTTTTGAAAACTAAGACGACGTCGGTAGGAACGTCTTGCATGTGCGTAAAATATAGATTTTTAGCTAAAAGATAGGTTAAAATTCAATACGCGACGTCCAATTAAATTTTTCTAAAACTACAAATTAAACTTTTGGTAGCAATTTTTATTCAAAAACACATAATATATAATATCTCAAAACCAGTGCGTTGTATCAAAAAATTGATTAGTATAAAAAAGTTTTGTTTTAGGCTACATTTTTATATAAAAAATTAAAAAATAGGGGTTCATATTTAAAAAACCAAAGTTAAGCGCGATTTCAATTTACAGAAGGCTAAATGAAATAAGACATAGAATCGATCTAAAAAAAAATGGTAAAATTAATGAAGCGATTAAGTAAATTATGACCTTTCGTCATTATAATTAACTTTCACGTTAACATATATTTTTTTTGAGTAAACTTCGTGGAAAACTTGCGATAGGTGTTTTGCAAGTGCGCCACGCCAAAGAGAACTGTTGAAACGAATAATATTGTAAACTGGCGTAAACGAAACGAGAGGGCATCCCATTCAATTAAATTAAATCGAATCGTTAGAGCAGATCAGATTTATAAGAAATGTAAATCGCTAATTAAAAAACTTAAATTTAATAATTAATTTGCGCCCGTTGCATCTGTTTACAGTAATCAAGTTTTATGCTCATTATAAAAATGCTGGGGTATTAAATGAGTCGCTTCTAACGTTTTGTATTTAAATCTAAGCGTTCAGAGGTCAACGTTATTGTATTCAAAAGTTGTTGTTATTAAAAATTTTCAAATTTATGCCAGTCACGTTGTTAATATGTTCACTTCTAAATAGGACGACTCCCGAGTCGAAATTTAAATTCTTCTTACAATCTAATAACACCCCTTATTCGTATATTTCACAAAAGGAATAGATCCCTTTCTATACCTAACAAGTGTTGCTTATTTCCATTTTCGACTGTTAAAAGGTGCTATTAGGATTACTTTGAAAACCCAAATAAGACCTTTTTGCTTCGTATTGTAAATAAGAAAAATATGGCGGCAAAAATGCATTTTCAAATATTAATATTATTTCTCAAATTAATTAAAAACTATATAAAAAGAAAGTTATTTGTTTTGAGCGATAATTTTTATTATTACAATTGTACATAACATGACTAAACAGGAAACTATTTTAATAAAATTTAAACACATGAATTATAGTTAACTTGATATCATTAATTATGATGTTTATCTTTCAATTTTTGTTTATAATTCCCCTTATTACACATGCATTTATTTAAATATTTAATATATTCCTTGGTTGTAATGGCTTCTCCAGGAACCCGATTACACCATTCTAAAAGTAAAACATTTTTATTAAAATTCATTAATATCTTTAACAATACATAGGTACCATACAATCCGTAAAATAGTTTACGATCAATAGCCGATATTTTGCTTCGCTTTCCTGTTGCCGAATAATTTTTATAAGTTTTATATCACTGTCTATTGGTTGAGTATAATTAAATTTTGATCTGTAGAAAATATTGGTTTCTTTGATACTGTTTTATTTTGGACTCGTCTTTTGTTTCATTTTGTAATACTTTTTTGTAATTTGATCTGATTATCAAAGTTCTTTTTTTCTTGTAAAACAGAAGCTGAAAAAACGGTATTCGATGGCTCTCTAATCTCACCTTTATTTGTTACAGTTATTGCAACTAATTTTTTTTTATCATCTGGAAAAAGTTATAATATAGGTTTTGTCGTCAATTAAATAATTAAATTATTTCACGAACAAATTACACTTATTTTATAAAATATTTAATACTAAAATATTTAAAACTTTACTTTTGCTTCTTAAATAACAGAAGAAGAAAAATTTATCACTAAGAACCGCCTAAATATATTTATTCTTGTTATTTAAAACCAAAATTAAATTTAAATATTAATTTAATTTACATCACTTTTTGACATTTTTCTTTGTCTATTCTTTAAATAAGTAAAACACATAAACTATACATACTACTGTCTATTGCGAGGATTTTTGCTTCCCCCTTCGACTTTTTGCGGTTTAAGGATTACATCCTGCCAACATAGTTTCACAACACTATTTACATGTCTTTTCTCTTTGGAAAAACAGACAACTCCACCACATCTGAATGATCCGTATTGACCCACCATATAATATCGTATAATTTGTTTTTTTTTCTATAAACCATATTTAAGTGTACTGCAACAGCGCTGTAATTAATTTTATTTGAGTTTTGAATATTTATTGTAAAATATTTTAACACATACCCTTAAAAATGTTTCTATTTTTTTATAATAATTTTCTTAAGCTAACTACCAAAGCTTATTTCAAGAAAATATATCAACGATCACTACACCACCACAATAGTTCTGCGAAAGCCAAAAAATATTTCAAGCTTTACACGAAGTGGCCGAATACTGCGACGCAGAAGCTTTACCTACGTCTACCTGCAATATCTTAATTCTTATTTCTATGCACCCCATGCTGTTTTTTAAATATTACAATCCTCGTTTTGGGACGTTTCTATTTATGTAACCGTTATTTTCTAAAATTATAATTCGCCGAAAGCCTTTTCTCAGGTATTAGCACCGTTTGACTACAAATCCCTGTTTTATTTCATTGTGATACCAATTTCTAATAACCATTTTTCCAAACATACAACTATAAATACGTTGGTTTTTTATCTACTTCCTTTATTTATTAATTTTATTTATTATAAATATAATTTCAAATGTTTAAATGTTTGTTTTTATAAATAAAGCAGGCGCTGTGTCAATTGTTAGAAATATTTCTCCTTTTAACACACACTTTTACCTAAAACAAACAAGGGGTGATTAGAGAGTGAATATTGTATTTTTCATTTCAATAAGAAATAATTCTTTATTAAATGTTTTACAGTTTTGCACAAGAAATCAGCGACGAGTAGGTACATAAATGGCAATGAAACTACAGAAGAGGTGCAAATAACTGATAGTGAAAGTGATTCTGATATTTTACGAGAAGTAATAGACGATGAATGTGACGATATAAATATAGAGAACAATACAACTAATGTAGAAAAGAATGAATTATTGTACAAAGGAGCTACGTTAAATGTTGCTGATGGTATGCTGTTAATATTGACAATTTTTCTGCACCACAATGTCATTTTAACATGTCTTGCAAATATTATTGGCGTAATTAACTTACATTGTCTTATAACAAATTTAAAAAAAATAGAGTGTATAAATTTCAGCAATATTTTCCTATCGGTTCCAAGCAAAAAGCAGTAAAAAAACATTATTATTGTGCTACGTGTACGCGAGCATTAGACAATGAACAAGATATTAGCCATCATGTCCAAAAAAAAATGTTCATATTATGTCCAATTTCCATTTCTAGATCAATTGAAAGAAATGTATATATAAAAACAACTGCACCTATTAGATTTTAAAAGAATATATGGATCTAATAGTTTTTAATGGGATCCATCCGATTCTAAAAATGGTTGATAGAGTTATAATTCCAACTCGGTTTAAAAATGGCAGTATCTACACGGTTTTAAAAGGGTTCTTAGAATTTAAAAGTTGCTAATGGGGTTCTTTCCTGCTCTAGAAGGCATTGTGCGGGACTATTTTTTCGACTCGGGCTGTTTACCTTTACTCTTTTTTTCTTGTGTTATTTTTCCAGTGATTTATACTGATTTAAGGATGAGTAATAAGTAAAAATAGTTTTTCGAAACGTAAAATGTTTACTGGGCCTTTAATTGCGCCAGTTTTGATTAATCAAGTAGGCACTGTACTTAGTTTTTCTGTTCACTAAAAAGCTTATTTTTTTACAATTTGAACAATACTAAACCGTTTAAAAGATAACTAAAAATTTTGAAAAAACCAATTTGAGGATATCTGCTTTTTAAGCACGTTAAAATTTAAATGGCTGTAACTCTGTTATTTCTTAAAATAAATTAAATCCAAAAACACTTTCTTAGGGCACTTTTTTCTGCTCTTCAAGATGGCGATCGTAGATTTTAGCCCCCGGTTTTAATTGCGCGGGTGTCGGTTCGAACTTCGTTAAATCAAGTAGGCCATGTAAAAATTTTTGCGTTCATCGTAAAGCTTGTTTTTTTACGATTCCAACGATACCAAACACTTTAGGAAAATCTTGAGGAACAACGGAGATATCTAATAAAAACTATTCTCAAACGTAAAAAGAGTTTCCACTTTAGCCGGGTTTTCCACCAAAATGGAAGGGTTTTCACGAAAAACCATATTTGCTAACTTTCTTATTAGTTGAGATAAATTCATTCTGTAAAAACTTTCTACAGACACTTTTTTGCGTAGTTTGCGATGGTGAGGTCAAAAAAAATGTGGGGCCATTATTTGGCCCCATTTTGGCAACAACTTTGTTATTTCAAATGGGGACTATATTTGATTTTTACATGAATAAAAAGCTTATTTTTTTCTGATTTCAACGATATATAATTGTTCAATAATATTTTAAAAAATAAAGAAGTTATGTACAAGAAACCAAAATTTTTAATTTTACATGACACGATTTTTTAACTTTTTTATTAATTGAGATAAATTAGTTCTTCAAAAACATTTTAGAAGCACTTTTTCGTATTCTTTGCGATGGTGAAGTTAAATTAATCTATTGGGCCATTATTCGTCCTCATTTCGGCACCAACTTTGTTATTTTAAATCGGAACCCCGTTTTATTTAGATAAAATTGGAAAGCTTATTTTTTTATACTTCAACGGCGTATAATTGTCTTTAAATAGTTTAAAAAACAATACATTTATTTACAAAAAAACTTAATTACACATACGTCCTTGTTTTATTTCAAAAAAAATTAATTTCTTAGTTGTTTGCACAGTCCTTCGATTAAAATTTGCAAGATTAATTGTTTTTCTATTTTTTCTTATTATATTTTGAGTTATAGAATTAAATGCAACCCGAAATTAAAGTAAATTTATTTAACCAAGTCTAGTTGTTTTTTTTTAATTTATATTTTGTATTTTTTTTTCTTGCTTTTTACTTTAAAACCAATAAAAAAGAAATAGAGTGATATGTAAGTAATTATCGAACTGTTAACTAATAAGGGACAAGTTCTATAAATAGCTTAATTATAATAATTGTTCTAACCTACCTACGTAGTTCATTAACTATAAATTAGTTTGTTTGTTGATAGTTTTATTTAAAGTAGATTCAAAGAAGTAACTAAGCTTGTTACCAATAATCACTTGTACATTTCCATTTTTAATTATTTTAATTGCAATTTTAACATAATCTCGACTATTTCTACTAAAAGCAAATTCGAAGTGATAAGCAAGAAAACAACAATACAAATACAAGTTAAAAGGAAAAAAATACAGTCAAACAGGTTTCATTTCAAAAAAAACCCAATTCTTCGAAGTCGTTGCAATTAAACTTTTAAAATGGCTTTATTATAACTTTGGGGAAGATCCAAAATTAAGCTGCTTTTATGTTGTTTGTTGTCAAAATACAATACCTACTTTGACCTTCCGTGTACGAGGTGGGGTATACCTAACATGACCAATTTTTTTCTTGTTAAAAGGGCACGCTTGGTAATCGTGCTTAAAATCGAGTGTGTGCATTCGAGCGAAAAGTGTACACATTTCCGATCTCAAAAATTTTAATTTAATTTATTAAATATCGATTTTATATTCGAAAAACGTATTTACTATAGCAATGAGTGGAAGGGAGCGAGAAGATACGATAAACTCATAAGTACGAGTGAGAGGGAATGATAAAAATTATATAGTAATTTTTTGTGGACAAAATTATTGGGAATAATGCTTAAAACCGAGTGTGCACATTCGAGCTCAAAGTGGCACATTCCGATCTCGGGAAAATGAAGCGCGCCGCTCCGCGTCGCGCTTCATTTGCCTCCCTCGCTCGGAAATGTGCCACTTTTCGCTCGAATGCGCACATCCTCGTGTTTATTACATTAATATAATTTACGATAAACTCCTTCAAATCAAAAATTTTAATTTAATTTAGTAAATATTGATTTTATATTTGAAAAACGTATTTAACTATAGCAATGAGTGGAAGGGAGCGAGAAGATACGATAAACTCATAAGTGCGAGTGAGAGGGAACGATGAAAAGTATTTACTAATTTTTTGTTGACAAAATTATTGCGAATAATGCTTAAAACTGAGTGTGCACATTCGAGCTCAAAGTGGCACATTCCGATCTCGGGAAAATAAAGCGCGCCGCTCCGCGTCGCGCTTCATTTGCCTCCCTCGCTCGGAAATGTGCCACTTTTCGCTCGAATGCGCACATCCTCGTATTTATTACATTAATATAATTTACGATAAAGTCCTTCAAATCGAAAATTTTAATTTAATTTAGTAAATATCGATTTTATATTCGAAAAACGTATTTACCATAGCAATGAGGGGAAGGGAGCAAGAAGATACAATGTGTTTTACTTAAACCTATTAATTATTAAAATATATTTCTTATCATTGAACTGTCATAAAGTACAATTTTGTAGATTTTATTTCATTTTATTTTGGGGGGTATAGCAAACCCCGTCTAGTATGGCATGTGACATTTAGTGAATTTTTTACCTCAATTATTTTAGACTTTGGAAAAAGCCATATCAAATCAAACAATTAAATTAAGGCCAATAAATTTATATTTAATTTTCCCTACAATTTTGATCGTTTTTGATGCTAATTCAAAGACATTAAATTCGAAAAAAAAACTCGCTTGGACATTTCCCTTGTAAGATCGTTTTTTTTTGTGTGGAAAAATTCATTTTTTTAATACCTAGCATTTTTATCAATTAAATTTCCAAATTAAGTTGCTACGAAATTCAAAAATTTCAATTCCAATACTTTTTCAAACATTGTTATTAATCTTGCCCCCTCTCTCCTCTTCACTTCACAAACAAAAAATGTATCAAACAAAAAAATTGCATTTCCATTAACTTTTCGTGCACTTTTTCGGAGATGGCTGTCTTAAGAACTTTAAAATTGAAAATTTTTTGTTTAAAAAAGCGTTCTCACAGAAATGTAAAGCTAAAAGTTCTTCCTCTTCGGAAAAAAAAAATTAAAAATCGTGTAGAACTAATGTTGGGGCATTAAAAAAGAACGAGTCGTGATAAGTTATTACGAAAATGGTACAAAAACTTGATACAGAGACATGAGTGCAATTACGAGGCTTACGTAATCCGCTTGGACGCGAGAGAGATAGAGGGAAAAGTTAATGACACCTGCGTCCTAGCTGCATAATCGAGGTTTGGCACCTGACCGGTCGGCTAAAACCATATCTGAACGTCCATGGAAATATTTTTAGTTGACTTTAATGGATATTGATAAATAATACCGGTTTATGGCTTTCTGTGTTCAAAACTAACTGTACTCCTTGCTTAATGTTTAGGATGGGTGTACCACATCCTTTGCCATCTTCCAAATCCTATTAACAGTTGCTTTAGCTACAAAACAACGTGACTGGCCAGTTTTATAAATAACTTCGCAATTAAAGAAAACACAAACACAAACCTAAAACAAGGATCTGCGGGACCCAAAAAAATTACGCCTTATTAATACAGTAATTAATTTTTTACGGGCTTATAAAGAAAGCTACAACAAAACAATATATAAATAAAATAATTCCGAAGGTCCCCACTAAACACTCCTCTTGTTAGATTTAAATAATTTCGAAAAATAATTTTTCGCTTTTTGTGTAATTTCAAAAACAAATAGGAACGGTAATTAATTTTTTACAGGCTTATAAGGCGAGCTACAGAAAAAACCTAATCAATATAAAATAGTTTCAAAGGTCCCTTCTAAATAGCCCTTGTGTTAGATTTAAATAATTTTGAAAAATAATTTTTGACTTTTTGTGTAATTTTAGAAACATGTAGTGGAGTACCGTAAGACGTAAAAATGGCAAAGGCTCGGAATCTAGGGCCTTTGAATAAATTTTAGTAAAACCTTTTTGATTGCATTGCTAAAAGGCGAAATAAAAAAGTTAAAGAATAAAAATTGGCCGATCTCGATTACAACAATTTAATGAAGAATGACAGGGATATGAAAAAAAAATTGTTTACAGTAAAGATCTTAATTTTATACACAATCAATGCTATTTGTCGAAATCGAAGGGAAAATAAAAATAATTCGACTTATCAAAGAAAGTCGAGTTTAATACTTTTCTGTGTATAGTATATCGTTAAGTAAATTTAACTTTTAAAATCGCGAAAAAAACGTTTGAATAACGACTGCGATCAATTTCACAGTGGTGCACCAAAATGCGAAACGCTTTGTATATAATTTTTTTTATGATCTCTAAACAAACCCCAATAATTTGCTTTAATTTTATAAAGTAAGCGCCAATTCCAAATTAATTACGTGCAAACGCAAATTCCATTATAAAGGGTGTTTCGAATTAAAGCAGAAAATATTAAGATTTTCAAAAATTGCCAAAAACGATCGTTACGAGGCCTTGTAATTATTTGTAAGAGATTATTATTACAAACCGATAAACACGTGTGCCTATTTAAAAACTCAAATGCACGATTCCGGAAAGCGCGATAACGTTAACTTGCAAATGGCCGAAAGCGCTACGTTGAACAAAGGAAAATTAATTTTGGGCCTCGCAACTAACATTTTGGAAAGTCATTACGACCAAAAAAGCCGAGATTTTTGAGAAAGGTGGCGTAAAAATTTTTAAAGTATTATTTGTGACTCAACAAAAACGACAAAACATAAAATATGTAAAAATAAGCTTACAATTTAAATTTATATACAGGGTGTACTTCGGAGAGTTCCAAAACCCCTTGGTAAACACTATTCTGTTCCACACAAACACTAATTAGTCAAAATCAAAATTTTCTAGAACGTCCTTAACGCTTCAAAGCCCGATTCACAACTGAGGTGTGTGGGGGAACGATGTATGCAGTTTGCACCATTATCGGTTTATATCAATTTTGGCATATGTTAAATATAATTACGAAACTTTTTAAAAACGGCCTTACAGATGTTTTATAATTATTTATAAGTTTGTACACACCAAAAACAAATAATATAACTAATTTAAATCAACTCGTGCGAGCCATCTACGGTACAAGCACTAATTTAAATTGATTTATAAGAGGTCAAATAAATAATACAATTATACAAATATTTGCATTTTCAATTTTTAAGTAATGTATTAAAGTCGTTTAAAAAAAATGTTTTAACGACCGATACAATTTAAATTTCCTAATTATTCTTTGTAGCACATATGTTACATTTAAAGCACGTTGTATTCAACCTGCCTATGTATAAGTTATGGACAATTTGGCTTAAGTAAAGGAGCGAAGTTTATGTATTGATTTTTCACGGAGCCGTTCACGAAGCACTTCGTATTGAAGCTTCGTATAAGTTAAGGCACATTTGCGCAGTAAAGAGGCGGAGTTTATGTATTGATTTTTCACAAAGCCTACAAAGTATTGATTTTTAGATATGCCAAACAGGTAGCGACATCGCCAAAAATTTCCAGTGGGTACGTTATGTTTAAGGCCACTGACCTGTGCGTTGCTCGTAAACGAACCTGCATTCGTCGTTCGCTGCCACGTAAACCGGCACAAATTAGTGTTTTAACTGTGTTTAATTATTGTTTTAATTGTTTACGAGTGCGAAAAAGTGTCGGAATCGGTTTAGAATGAAAGCCCGCACAAAGTCCCAAATTCGAGACGGTCGCCGGAGCGCCGGCATTCACCCGACCACTGCGCAAGGGTGCCTTAGTGCGATCGCAGCGTTTGCTTACGGGCTTCCAGCCAAGCGAAAGATTCAGTTGGCGGTACGTCTACTTTGCGTGGGTCAAATGACCGAGCAAACAGTCCTTAAGTTAGATTTAAATAATTTCACAAAAAACAATTTCAGACTTTTCTGCATATTGAAAATCATATAACCACGGTAATTAATTTTTTAAGGCCTTATAAAGAAAGCTACAACAAAACGCTATATAAAAAAATGGTCTCGCAGGTCCCTGCTAAATAGCTCTTGTGTTAGATTTAAATAATTTCAAAAACAAATTTTGCATTTGCAATTTTTTTATCGTGTTAGAGCGAACTTGTGTTATAGAATACCGTGTTGTAGAAGGACTACCTGTAATTCGTTATTAATTATGATTAATCCACTTCGTTAGATAACGAAACTATCTTTGGTTTTTAATAATTGTGCCTGCTTGATTTAATTTTCGGCCAAATTGCAGGTTCGTTTCTCGTAGAGATTCCTTGTAATAATGGGTAATTGCTTTTCTAATTTATGGTTAGCCAAAAACTTATGAAAATCTACAAATAAGGTTTGATTGTAGTTTAATGAGTGGGTGGTTGTGGGCTTTTAATTATACGATGGGAGATTTGTAAATTTAAAGGTCCCAAAGTTCGAAGCGAACTTTGTTATTTCGAATAGGGAGTCCATTCTATTTTGGCAGATATAAATAGCTTATTTTTTACTGATTTCGACAATATATAACTGTGTCAAAATATTTTAGATAGTAATGGAGTTATGTTTAAAAGAATAAGGTTTATTATTTTATTCAATAATTTGATTTTTACTAAAAAAAATTTAATCTTTTTATTAGCCGAGATAAATTAAATTCGAAAACACTTTCTTAGGGCACTTTTTTTCGCTCTTTACGATGGAGGCCCTAGATTAGATCGCCGAGTTCTAATTCCGCCGATATCAGTTCAAACTTCGTTAAATCAAGTCGGCCGCGAATATATTTTTGTGTTCATTAAAAAGATTATTTCTTTACGATTCCATTGATACAAAACATTTTGAGAAAATCTTTAAAGGCAACGGAGATATTTATTAAAAACGATTTTTTAATGTAAAAGAGTTTCCACTTTAGCCGGGTTTTCCACCAAAATGAAAAAACCGTATTTGCTAACTTTCTTATTAGTTAAGATAAATTGATTCCGTAAAAGCTTTCTACGGGCACTTTTTTGCGTAGTTTACGATGGTGAAGTCAAAAAAATTGTGGGACCATTATTTGTCCCTATTTCGGCACCACTTTGTTATTTCAAATAACGACCGCATTTTATTTTTACAGAAATGGAAAGCTTATTTTTTTCTGATTTCAACGATATATAATTGTCGAAAAATATTCTTATAAATAACGAAGTTGTGTACAAAAAAACCGAAATTATTAATTTCACAAAATTCGATCTTCTTAACTTTCTCGGGGCACTTTTTTTTTCTCTTTGCGATAGCGAAGTTAAATAAATTTTTGCGGCCATTTTTGTTATCAATTAAATGAATAATTTTTTCCTCTAAGATTAGGGATCGTATCAAATTTTTTAATGGTTGACTTTGTCTTCGAACTGCGATCCTTAGCATCGCGAAGAATTCTAAAAGATTTGCATTATTTATTTTTTTATTAAATAGAATTATTTAAATTTTTCTTAAGCGCAAATAATTAAGGAATAAAAAATCGAGATCCAAAGTATTTACGGCACACACTTGTAAAACAATTCCAATAAACAAATAATCGGATGGCTTTTATGGCAGCATTTTTAGAAACAAGAAATACAATAAAAATAAATCAGTTGGAAGCCTGTTGCTAATAACGAAATTATCTATTCGGTTAAAAGTAGAAAAGTTAGAATTCGGATTAATTTAACATAAAAACCTGTAGGAATCTTAACTGTTCATTTTTCGATGCCTCGTCTGTCGATTATTAATTTTGCCATTAGAAGTGTCGGTTTTAAAAGTTTTATAACCGACGAAACACCGAATATTAAATTTTTATTAATGGCATTTTGCGAAATGCAGCTTAAATTGGGCAAGGAAAAAGCCAACGGTCAAACGCCCGGTTTTAAAAATAAGATACAGTAAGACCTTTCTAATTTCAATAAGAATAATTTTGTGCATCAACGCATTTAATTAAATCTAAAAAAAAACGATCGTAGCGCCCTCATTTTTGGTCCGATCGTTAAAAACAACCAGGATTCGGAATCCTGGAGGTTTTTTCCATAAGATGGGTGCAAAATCGGCATAGGGCTAAATGGTAATTTTTGGAGTAATTAAGAGTTGAAGTTTTATGTTTATTTTTGTAGCACAAAAGAAATTGTAGCGCCGTTATTTGTGGACAGATCTCTAAAAACTAAATAGATTCGGATTTAACAGACCTTTTGGCTTCTGATGAGTTCAAAAAACCATAGGCGTGTTATTTGAATTTCTCGAGCAAAATGGGTTCGAAGATTTGTAATTATTTTTTTCTAAATATGCACTTTGAAAAATCGTAGCTCTGCTATTTGTAAACGGATTTTTAAAAACTAAACATATTCGGATTTGACGGATCATTTGACTTCCGATGAGTTCAAAAAACCATAGGCGTGTTATTTGAATTTCCCAAGAAAAATAGGTTCGAAGAATTTGTAATTATTTTTTTTCTAAATATGCACTTTAAAAAATCGTAGCTCTGTTATTTGTGAACGGATCTTTAAAAACTAAACAGATTCGGATTTGACGGACCTTTTGGCGTCCGATGAGTTTAAAAAACCATAGGCGTGCTATTTGAATTTCCCGAGTAAAATGGGTTCGAAGAGCCCAACTTGAAAAAAATTTTTCTAAATTTGCACTTTAAAAAATCGTAGCTCTGTTATTTGCGAACGGATCTTTAAAAACTAAACAGATTCGGATTTGACGGACCTTTTGGCTTCCGATGAGTTCAAAAAACCATAGGCGTGCTATTTGAATTTCTCGAGAAAAATGGGTTCGAAGACTTGTAATTATTTTTTTCTAAATTTGCATTTTGAAAAACCGTAGCTCTGTTATTTGTGAACAGATCTTTAAAAGCTTTTCGATTTCTGAAAGCTCATTTCACGGAGCGTAAGATGGGTTAAAAAATCAACGACCTGCAATGTTAAAACTGGAAGAAAAACGCCCTAAGATCATTTTATTACAAAATTAAATTTGCCCATTTCACAAGTAAAGAAATATCGCAAGATCTTAGTCCATCCATCGAGGCGGAAAATCCACCACAAGAAAACCGAAATTTGGAACATAGAAAGTTACGCTTGTAAATTTTTACTCCACATTTGTCACCGATTTTAAAAAATTCCACCAATTAATTAGCGGACTTTGTTGTAAACGTTGAATCACATTTTTATTTATGTAAATCGCAAGATTAAGCACGAATAATCTCTTCGCTCAAAATGCGAACCAGTATTTGGGCTTTGGGGGCCGGTAATTGAACAAAAGTGCCCGATTTCGGTAACGGTAAATTTAATTAACCGGATCCGAAGTATTTTTTTGCAGATTTTCGCAATAAGTCGTTGGAGTCTTGCTCCAATTTGCATAATAACGCGCTAAACGGATATATATTTCTCGTGTCGCTTATTACGATTGTCGTAATTAATGCGGGGAAAAATTATGCGAGATTCGCTGGCTTTTAATATTAATTTGGCGTTATTTCGGGTCGAATTTTTAATTTTGAATTCGTCGTGCGTAACGGAGCATTCTTTTTCGTCGGAGCATAACGATCTTTGCTGGTGCATTCTTTACAAACATTATCCATTTCGAATACTAAAACTTGCAAAATTTCGAAGGCGTTGCGGGCAGCCGGCGATGTTACGCGTTTTTCCTTCGTACAATCGAAAGCCGAAGGAAAAACGAGAACAATAAATCATTGTTGGATCGCAACCGGAAATTATTTTCGTAGATAAACGTATCCACAAAATGCACAATTGCATTCGTAGACTAGCGTTTCCGGTTTGCTCAAGTCTTACTAAATGTAGGACTTCCACTTTTTTAGGTGATTTGTTGGATCGTTAATTTGTTGCTTTTGCGTAAGAAAATTTAAAGTGGTTGCGGGATGTTGATTTTTCGTTCGGATTTTTGGTATTTTCTCGGGGGAAAATGACGCTTTAATTTTTAAATAAACATTTATTGTAATTTATTTACCGTTTATCAAAGAAAAAAATTAAAAACGATTAGTTGGCTCTGTAATTTGTCTAAAAGTTTATTCAGAATTAGTTTAATAACTCAATGTTATGCGAAAAAGTATGCAAATTCTAAATCTGCAAAGTTTTTTGAGATAGGCCCACAAATAACCGATGTACGAGTGTTCAAAAGAGAAATTTTGTTCTCCAAAATATCTATTTTGGAAGTTTTTAAAGTTTTGTCAAAATGTTTTTTGATGTTATACTTCTTTTAGCGCTTTGGAAGTAAGATAATGGTGTAACTTTAATTTTGTTTAATTACATTGTTGCCAGTATAGATTCGGTTTTGTAATTTTTAATAATTTTTTTCTAGAAAACAAGTTAATTATTGTGAACCATGCTTAAAACCGAGTGTGCACATTCGTGCTCAAAGTGGCACATTCCGATCTCGGGAAAATGAAGCGCGCCGCTCCGCGTCGCGCTTCATTTGCCTCCCTCGCTCGGAAATGTGCCACTTTTCGCTCGAATGCGCACATCCTTGTATTTATTAAATTTTGTAAATTAAACTTTCTTTTCAATCAACAAATTTAATTTAGTTCAGTAAATATATGGATTATATATATTAAAAAACGTATTTTTACCATAGCAATGAGTGGAAGCGAGCGAAAAGATAGGATAAACTTATAAGAACGAGTGAGAAAGAATTATAAAAATTATTTACTAATTTTTCGTTGACAAAATTATTGCAAATAATGCTTAAAACCGAGTGTGCACATTCGAGCTCAAAGTGGCACATTCCGATCTCGGGAAAATGAAGCGCGCCGCTCCGCGTCGCGCTTCATTTGCCTCTCTCGCTCGAAAATGTGCCACTTATCGCTCGAATGCGCACATCTTCGTATTTATTAAATTTGCCTACAATAATCTTCTTTTTTTCGAATTAGAAAATTAAATTTATTCCATTAGATTTAGACTTCACGGTGTAAAGTACCAATAATCGACCATTTCCCAATAATGGACCATTTTATCCAAAACAACAATTATAATAAGTATAAGTTATTTTTTTTTAATGACTGTTAGTAGAAATAACAGCCTTAAAAATCTTTAAAATGGTCGATTATTGAGGGATGGTCGACTATTGGTCAAATAACCCTATTCCAATCAATGCGCCTTACTAAACAATTTTCTTTAATTAGTAATTTGTAAGCACTAAATCAGAATTTTTTTTTTATTTGTGTTATATTTGTATTAAATACAGCTCAATTTTATTTTATAAAAAACGCACCCAATCGGCAGAATTAAAACTTTAACCGAAATTTTACAGAAATCTAAGTTATCGGCGATTATTTTATTAATTAATGAGCTCTTAAACTTTTCCCATTTTAAAATTGGTTAAATTTATTAAGTAAAAAATCGGAGAGATTTAATTTAAAGTCATTTGTAGAAGTATTCCGAAAAAACCCTTTTTAACGCAACTTTTTAATTAAAAAGTACCAATGATCGACCATTTCCTAATACTGGACCATTATATTCAGAATAACAATTGTAAGAAAAATAAGTTAATTTTTTGATTGACTGTTAGTACACATAAAAACCTTAAAAGTCCTTAAAATGGTCGAGTATTGAGGGATGGTCGACTACTGGTTACATAACCCTATTCCAATCCATGCGCCTTGTTAAACAATCATTTTTTATTAGTAATTAGTAAGCACTCAATCATAAATTTGTTTTTTTGGATTTGTCTCTATTTATCTTCTCATTAAATTCAATAAATTAGATTCAGTTCAATTTTATTTTATAAAAAATGCACCCAATCGGCAGAATTAAGACTTTAATCGCAATTTTACAGCAATCTAAGTTATCGGCGATTATTTTATTCATTAATGAGCTCTTAAACATTTCCCATTTTAAAATTGGTTAAAATTAAATAAAAAATTCAATTTAATGTCATTTGTAGAAGTATTCCGAAACAACCCTTTTTAACCCAACTTTTTAATTAAAAATGTCAGTCGTCCGAAATTGAGGTTACGTTTCTCACGTCGCATTTAAGCATTTTTTTAGCTTTACAAGATTCGGAAGATAAACGTACAACGCAAATTATCTAACCGATCAAAGTTCTCATCTTCACAATACCCAACAATATTTTTATCGGTGATTGACGGCTCTTTTTTTTTAATTCGTTTTCAAAACGAACAAATTAAAACGTTACGAAATCGGCAAGATCGTTAAATACAAGCGGCCAAAATCGATTCCGACTGATTAACTTTAATTTTACTAATCGACAATCTCGTTTGAATATTTACAAGAACCTACCACAAAATTTTGAAAGTATTTTGTAAATGTTCGCAGCGCGCCTTAGGCTAAATAACAATTACGCAAGAGTTCGTATGTTTTTTCCTTCCAAATAGCTACAAAAGAAAAAAACATACACCTGCATTTCGTGCTCAACGTATTTCTTATTCTCCCCTTCGAATTCGTCTTGCACCTGGTCAGACGGGGTCGCCCCTCGAAATAGAGCCTCTTCTTTTCGAACTTTAACTCACAATTGCCGACGGGGTCCCTTCTGTCTATTGTATCATGATTTCGTTTTGCTGGCAACGAAAGCGAATTCAAATTTGAAACAATTTAAATCAGAGGTTTCCAAACTGAGGGGAAGGGGGCTCAAAAAGTTTAACAAAATTGTCATTTTTTGTATTAATACATTTTGTGCTGTGTTATTTTATGAAATACACCTATCCTTCTATCACCATCCAGCACTGCTTCGCGAAATGGAAACACCGCTGGGAAAAGTGTGTCAATAGGGAAAAGGAGTACTAAAGGGGCTAAAATTAATAATAGAGTTGACTTATTTTCTGAGTTGACCTCGTATTTAGTGTTTAATCTGTTTTTATATGTATTGACATTGTATGGGTACTTAAAAAAGAGGGGGCCTTTTAAATTAAATTGCGCGGTTTTCTTCAAAAAAACTTCTGATTTTCTGGGTATGACTGTATATATTTAGCCCAAAAATCTTTATTGGAAATTGGAACTGAAGGTTTTTTGATCTTTTAAAAAACTATTTTTAACAATTTTTCTTTTGGTTAAAATGTAAACATTTAAGCGTTAAATCAATAACACACTTAGGCGACCTTTTAATACTTTTGTATATTATTTTTTCAATCCATATTTTTTTACATTAAGCGCAAAATTGAATAATTTTGTATTGAAACAATTCTATTTTTGAATTTCCGATTAATTAAATAAATCCAATGAGTCCTAATCATAATAATATTGAATTAAAAAAATGATGACAAGCTTGTAGAATTTTTTTTAGATATACAGTGGACCCTCGTTATACCGCGGTAGCGGTTATTCGCGTTATACCGAGCGTCACTCAATAAATGCGCGGCAACTCAAAAATTCAAATTTCAAATAATTATTTCTACGAGAATTGCATAATACTAGTGCGAAAAAATCGGGCGACCTCATCCCCCGCGTTATATCCGAATCCGTGGTATGACGAACAACGGTATAGCGCGCGTCCACTGTACTCGACACACTGTTAGATTTAATTTTATCGGATCTGCGCAGAGAAAAACTTCAATCTGGGATAGACGCCCGCATCACAAATTTTCAGCAAAAATAGCAATTGCTTCTTTTGACTCCTAATCTAGTTACATAAGAGCGGCTCTATTTCGAAATGCGAAATTGATGTCGTCGACAAATTATTTTATAAAACAATTCGCACGATGCACATTACGGACGCTATTTGTCTAAAGGCATTTAATAACGCAATTAGCGAAAGAACAGCAGACATAAATAAAATAGAATTTTACAGCAACAGTTGCGTTGCCCAATAGTAATTAATGCTCATACTTTCGGAACTTTTTTTTTAATGTAGGAATCGGCCACGTAATTTGTATACATATGCACATACGTAAGTATTAAAACTGTGGTTTTTTCTGTTCGAATTTGTTATTAAAAAGAATACACGCCTTGGGTTTCGTAATTAACGCGGTACTTAGCAAACTTCCTTAATTATGTATAATATTCAGAAATTCTTGTTAAGAAAACATAAAGAAATGGAAACGAAATTAACGTTTCATAAATATAAATAGGGCTTTCTACGGCACTAATAAAATGAGTTATTAAAGCTAATGTTGAATTTTTCCTTAATTGTCGATGATCGTTTCGGGTTTCTGGCGTTTCATTTCGGAACTCGTTTTTAATTGGCCCCGTCAATTTGATAAGCGAAGTACAGTAAAACCTCAGTTATGCGGATTCGCTATCATCCGGATTGTCAACCGCGTTCGTTTTTTCGCGCTTAAAACCGAGTGTGCGCATTCGAGCTCAAAGTGGCACATTCCGATCTCGGAAAAATGAATTTATTTATATTAACTTTCTTTTCGGTCAACAAATTTAATTTAGTTCAATGTATTATCGAATATATATTGAAAAAACGTATTTTTACCATTGCAATGAGTGGGAGAGAGCGAAAAGATACGACAATCTCATAGGTACGAGTGAGAGGGAATGATAGAAATTATTAAACTAACTTTTTGTTAATTTGATTGGCCAAATAATTGTGAATCGTGCTTAAACCGAGTGCGCACATTCGAGCTCAAAGTGGCACATTCCGATCTCGGGAAAATGAAACGCGCCGCTCCGCGTCGCGCTTCATTTGCCTCCCTCGCTCGGAAATGTGCCACTTTTCGCTCGAATGCGCACATCCTCGTATTTATTGGATTTGCCTATATTATTATTCTATTCTTCAATTCAAAAAATTAATTGTAGCGAGTCTGATAAAAATATTTTCGGGTGTACTTTCGAATGTTTACTAATTCGTATTTTTGATTAATTAGAATTGTATATGGGTCAAATTTTCTGAAGTGGACCACTAAAATCAACTAGTTGATTTTTATATCATCTTTTGCAGATTGTTGAAGGTTTATATGTCAAAATTAATGTCTCCAAATATTTTTGGGTAATTTTCATTTTTCTGAAAATTATAAACAAATTAGTTTTAAGGCGCATTTTGTATACACTGTTGTAATTAGACTTCATTTATGGATTAATTCAATTTTTAAATATAAAAAAATATTTATATGTTACATAAAGGGCGCATCAAAATTTTAGAATGACTTGGGTGGGATATGTTATAAAAAAGGTTGGAAAATAAGAGTCAAAATTCGGAAAAAGTTAAAGTTTTTTTTCATGTACGATGAAGTCTCCCATCTAGTCTAGTTTAAAAGTACTAAATTAGAAATGTAGTTTTTCGTAAAAATACCCTACTGTAATTTTTAATTAAAGGAAAGGTGAGAAGTGGTACATTTAGTTCAGTTTGATTTAATTAATATTATTTGTAAGAGAGAAGAATAAGATAGGCAAATTCAATTATTAAGGACCATGTGCGAAAACTTTTTGATTTGAAGGATTTGTTATCAATATATTCGAATGCAATTAACACGAAGATGTGCGCATTCGAGCGAAAAGTGGCACATTTCCGAGCGAGGGAGGCAAATGAAGCGCGACGCGGAGCGGCGCGCTTCATTTTCCCGAGATCGGAATGTGCCACTTTGAGCTCGAATGTGCACACTCGGTTTTAAGCATTATTCCCAATAATTTTGTTCACAAAAAATTACTATATAATTTTTATCATTCCCTCTCACTCGTACTTATCAGTTTATCGTATCTTTTCGCTCGCTCCCACTCATTGCTATAGTAAAAATACGTTTTTTAAATATATAATCAATATATTTACTGAACGAAATTAAATTTGTTGATTGAAGGAAAGTTTAAATTACAAAATTCAAGAAATACGAGGATGTGCGTGTTCGAACAAAACTTATTTTTCTTACAATTGTTATTCTGAATAAAATGGTCCAGTATTAGGAAATGGTCGATCATTGGTACTTTTTAATTAAAAAGTTGCGTTAAAAAGGGTTTTTTCGGAATACTTCTACAAATGACTTTAAATTGAATCTCTCCGATTTTTTACTTAATAAATTTAACCAATTTTAAAATGGGAAAAATTTAAGAGCTCATTAATGAATAAAATAATCGCCGTTAACTTAGATTTCTGTAAAATTTCGGTTAAAGTCTTAATTCTGCCGATTGGGTGCGTTTTTTATAAAATAAAATTGAGCTGTATTTAATACAAATATAACACAAATAAAAAAAAAATTCTGATTTAGTGCTTACAAATTACTAATTAAAGAAAATTGTTTAGTAAGGCGCATTGATTGGAATAGGGTTATGTGACCAATAGTCGACCATCCCTCAATCATCGACCATTTTAAAGACTTTTAAAGCTGTTATTTCTACTAACAGTCATTAAAAAAAAATAACTTATATTTATTATAATTGTTGTTTTGGATAAAATGGTCCAATATTGGGAAATGGTCGATTATTGGTACTTTACACCGTGAAGTCTAAATCTAATGGAATAAATTTAATTTTCTAATTCGAAAAAAAGAAGATTATTGTAGGAAATTTAATAAATACGAAGATGTGCGCATTCGAGCGAAAAGTGGCACATTTCCGAGCGAGGGAGGCAAATGAAGCGCGACGCGGAGCGGCGCGCTTCATTTTCCCGAGATCGGAATGTGCCACTTTGAGCTCGAATGTGCACACTCGGTTTTAAGCATTATTCCCAATAATTTTGTTCACAAAAAATTTCTATATAATTTTTATCATTCCCTCTCACTTGTACTGATCAGTTTATCGTATCTTTTCGCTCGCTCCCACTCATTGCTATAGTAAAAATACGTTTTTTGAATATATAATCGATATATTTACTGAACTAAATTAAATTTGTTGATTGAAGAAAAAGTTTAAATTACAACATTCAAGAAATACGAGGGTGTGCGCGTTCGAACGAAAAGTGGCACATTTCCGAGCGAGGGAAGCAAATGAAGCGCGACGCGGAGCGGCGCGCTTCATTTTCCCGAGATCGGAATGTGCCACTTTGAGCTCGAATGCGCACACTCCGCTTTTCGCCACGATTAACAACGATCAATTTACTTTAAAAAAATTCTAAAACCGTAGTCGCGCTCTCAAAATATCTTTTTTGGGCTTCTTATTTTTCATAATTTTTTACCATTCAAAACAGGAAGTATGGGCACATTATATATAGCTAAAATTCGTTTTTTTTCCTATATATTCAATTAACCGAATATTCGATTATCCGAAATGAGCTGGAACCATAATTAGTCCGGATAACCGAGGCTCCACTGTATTGTTGTTTTTTTTTCGCTCAGATTGGTTCTGTCTTCGAATAAAGATATCGCCGGCGATTTTTCTGGCCGACCAAATGCATTCTGTGAGATTAGAAAGTCGGCCGACAATGGGAATTGTATCTCAAGAACAACGACAACACAATCGCGTTCGACTTTTCTTCCACAGATTAAGGAAATTTTAATAAAGACGCATTAACAACAATTTCGTAATTAAATTTCATGCGTTTATAATGGGCTCTTAATTAAAACCGTTTGATTTCGACTGAAGATGGAATTTTTTACGCGAGGCCGTACCTCACTAAACGAAAAATTCGGCGACGAAGGATAAAAATTGAAATAATAGATGGAAAAAAAAAATTCACACAATAATCGTATCAGTTATTAAAATCTTGCAACCTTCGCATGCGGAATTATCAACATGTAATAAACGAAAACGACTAATTAAATTTGTAGGTACGAATTGTCTTAATGGGGGTCCATTATGTGTAAGCCATGCTCTCGAAGAAAATTGTTAAGGCCGACCGGGGCTCTTTTCGTTTTTACGTTGCGAACGAATGTTGCGCAATGAAAGCCGACGTTTTGTTGTGAAAAGTTCGGTCTGACAAACTTCCTGTTTTTTCACTGGCAGGAAAATGGAAGAGCGAAACGTGTTCGATACAAATGTTGCTTTTGCGCTGGAGCAAATTTTTTGTGGAAAAATTTTAAATTAAATCGGTAAATTGAAATGTTATGATTCTGATGTCTTTTCACGAGATTTATATTAATTTACTTTTTTTTTGTAATTATTAAGATAAGAGACCCAATGCCGGATCAGGACCCAATAGCCGATCACTTGCGGTATTTTTCGTATTTGTAAAATAGGTCGCATAAAAAAATTATTACAACTTTAATAAACTATTTTTGAATTTAAATTTATAATGTTTTACTCGTTAAACAGTGGCGGCACGCGTTATGTGTTTTTCCATGTTTAACAATTATTTATTAACTATAGCGTGCAATTATATTAATGTTTACGGTTTCTAATTAGTTGTTTTTAGAAATTAAATAAAGTAAATATTATTTTTATGTTATAAACACCGTATAAAATTGTGATCTATTATTGGTATCTTTTTTTACGGGTGGAATTAATACTCGATCAACTACGATACAAATAAAACGTCAAGATATACAATGACACATGAAATTAATTACGTATATCAAAAAATTAAATTTATTATTTTTAAATTTAATAGATACAGTAAGACCCAGCTTAACGCGGAGGAACCGTTTCAATAAATTAAACGAGGTCTTACTGTACTATTCTAAATGAATAATAAAATCAAACTAATATTCTTTGTCGGTGTACAAAGCACTTTTAAGTGATCAATTACCGAGATATATAGTGATCGACTACTAATTCTTTTGATCCGGTATTGGGGTAACCAACTAATTATTTCGAAATATTAATTATACTAATAGCTGTGGATTTATTACTTGAAATTCTATTAATTGCATATCTGAAATCACTTATTAATCAATAAAAAAAAAAGTACGAAGAATTTTAATAGACAGAAATATTTTTCTAGCTTTATTTCGTTCGAAACGACAAAATAGCGATCGGGTATCGGACCTCTTACCTTACAGGGCCAACTTTGAAACTGATTTGTTTCAAAAATACATCGGTCTCAGCAAAAAATTCGCGAATTATTAAAAACAAAGTATTTACAATTTTCGGCGTAACTTTCTGAAAAATCCACACGAACATAACAACATTTAAATAATTCGAAAAAAGATATTCGATATGCTGTTTGCTCCTTCATTTTCACACGAATAGAAAACATTTTTATATAATAACAGTAGAAAAAAAAAACGAATCATTAACACTCTCCCAAATATTGTTTATACAATATTTACTTATAAAATTTAATTATTAGCTATTGTATAACAATTTCTACTAAATTAATGAATAAAATTTAATTAATGCGCCGAGCAAAAGCTTATTAAATTAAGTAACTTCGCGGTTCTGTACTTTTCCACTCAATCGAAAAATCTCAAACTCAAAATTACGAAATTTCGATTTAATTCGATAAAAAAATTTTTTTCTAAACCGAAATTAATTCGTTTAGGGACGGAAACGGCAAAACCTGCAATTTGAGGACGATTTCCCAGCAAATCTATTATTAATTTCTGACTTATCGAAGATTTTTGCGGTCGAAACGGTCGACGTTGTTTATTTAAACGGAATATGCTAATAGTTGTGTTTATTTAGTGCCGATATCTACGTCACGCCTAAAAACGGTGGTTAAACTTCCACAATTCCCAAGAAGATCAGTTTTAATCGTAACAATCTCTATTTTCGTCGAATTGGCTCGACTTTCTTTCGACACAAATGGAATCCGAAGCCGATCATGAGAAAAGCATTTTTTAAAAGGGAGCACCCGCGAAGAAAGCAACATTTCATGGCTTAAAACGCTCAAACTAGCATTTCTATATTTACTCGACAAAGAAACGACAATTTCAAGCCCTAATGAATACAATTTTTCTTTACAATTGCTACAAAAATACACTTTATTGGAGAAAGTTTTAAAATTTTTGTTCGCATTAATTTTGCTCCTTTTTCGACAGCCAAAAAGCAAAGACATACAGTAAAACCTCTTTAACACGGTTTTTGCCCAAATTGGTCTTTCGTAGAGGTGGTCGTCTTTGGGAGAAAAACAAAGATAGTCAATGCAAATGAAATAACGAAATGCAGTTATTATTTATCAGAATCATATTGTTATGAAATCAAAGTTATTATAAATAAAGTAGTATTATATGGGAAGTGAGTTAATTATTGTGAATCATGCTTAAAACCGAGTGTGCACATTCGAGCTCAAAGTGGCACATTCCGATCTCGGGAAAATGAAGCGCGCCGCTCCGCGTCGCGCTTCATTTGCTTCCCTCGCTCGGAAATGTGCCACTTTTCGCTCGAATGCGCACATCCTCGTATTTATTAAATTTTGTAAATTAAACTTTGTCTTTAATCAACAAATTTAATTTAGTTCAGTAAATATATCGATTATATATTCAAAAAACGTATTTTTACTATAGCAATGAGTGGGAGCGAGCGAAAAGATACGATAAACTCATAAGTACGAGTGAGAGGGAATGATAAAAATTATAGAGTAATTTTTTGTGAACAAAATTATTGCGAATAATGCTTAAAACCGAGTGTGCACATTCGAGCTCAAAGTGGCACATTCCGATCTCGGGAAAATGAAGCGCGCCGCTCCGCGTCGCGCTTCATTTGCCTCCCTCGCTCGGAAATGTGCCACTTTTCGCTCGAATGCGCACATCCTAGTATTTATAGAATTTTGTAAATTAAACTTTCTCTTCAATCAACAAATTTAATTTAGTTCAGTAAATATATCAATTATATATTCAAAAAACGTATTTTTACTATACCAATGAGTGGGAGCGAGCGAAAAGATACGATAAACTCATAAGTACGAGTGAGAGGGAATGATAAAAATTATAGAGTAATTTTTTCTGAACAAAATTATTGGGAATAATGCTTAAAACCGAGTGTGCACATTCGAGCTCAAAGTGGCACATTCCGATCTCGGGAAAATGAAGCGCGCCGCTCCGCGTCGCGCTTCATTTGCTTCCCTCGCTCGGAAATGTGCCACTTTTCGCTCGAATGCGCACATCTTCGTATTTATAAAATTTGCCTACAATAATTTTTTTTTTAGAATTAGAAAATTAAATTTATTCCGTTAGATTTAGACATCATGGTGTAAAGTACCAATAATCGACCATTTCCCAATACTGGACCATTTTATTCAGAATAACAATTGTAAGAAAAATAAGTTAATTTTTTTATTGACTGTTAGTAGACATGAAAGCCTTAAAAGTCCTTAAAATGGTCGAGTATTGAGGGATGGTCGACTACTGGTCGCATAACCCTATTCCAATCCATGCGTCTTACTAAACAATCCTCTTTTATCAGTAATTTGTAAGCACTAAATCAGAAATTTGTTTTTTGTTTGGATATGTCGCCATTTATCTTCTCATTAAATTCAACAAATTAGATTCAGTTCAATTTTATAAACTTTCCCAACGGGGAATTGTTTGCTCGACGAAAAACTTTCCTAAAAGCGCGCCATTTCGGACGTTTCAATTTTAGGACATCAAACTCGGCACCGTAAATTAGATTACAATTCATTTATGATAATGCCATTGTTCCTTCAGGGTTGGTAGTTCGTGAGAGTTCCGGTGGGGCACCGTTTCCGTTTGAATTTTTGATTTTTAAATGCCGTTTTGCAAATTCAACGTCGTTTGATTCTAATTAGATCGGCGGTTTTCGAACTTTAAGTCGGTGCGCCACCCTTGGTAAAAAAATCTCGGTGCCGTCCCACTGTACAGGTAGTCCCCGATTTGCAAGGTTCTGGAGAAAACCGTGTAAATCGAAAATATAGTTAAATATGCATAAATTGGTACTTTTTAAAAAAATAATATAATAGTTGTCAATTTTTTTGGTGCGTCCTTTCATTAAAAAACACTACGTATCTATTATATTAAAGTAGGTACAGTAAAACCTTTAATTAGCGGGTACAAAAATGACCGTTATAGGGAGGCGACCACTACTAGGAGGTTTCCATTGTTCACTCTTGAGATGTTAGTTATTATTGTGTTCCCTTCATAAAAATAAAGCTAAATATATAACATACATTAAATAACTTCAATTCTAAAAAAAATATTTTTATATTAATTTAATTATTTTATCAAAGATAAAGTATTATAAATATTGTGACTACAACTATCTTTGTTTATTATATGTATTCGTCTATAAATGCATCTTTTTCTATTTACATTCTGGTAGCTATCGTTCAATTCAACATGGTTGCTTTGAAACGCATTTCCATGGCAACAACAACAGTGGTAATTTAAAATTTGAAATGTTTTTTTTTTTGAGAAGATTTGACACTTTTTGGGCAAATAACAAATAAGAAGCTACGCAAAAAATATCAACGAGTTCTTTTTATTTATTACAGGAAAATTAGAAATATTTAAAAAAGGAGCGAACGACGTTTGGATTTCCGGTAAATCGATTTATCGAAAGGTCAAAATCCCATCGCGTTTCCGTTCCCAAAATTTAAACAATCCCAAAATTAAATTGAACAAAATTATTTTTCCTTTATTAAAACTTAATTTTTATTTTCAGATCTCTTCGTTTTGAGACGCAGAAGTGCCCCAAAAAATCGGTGAGTTTTTGAACATTTTTATTCATTATTTGTGTTTCGAATGTGATGCAACCAAATACAGTCGGACTTCGATATAACGAACTTTTTGGCATAACAAATTTTCGTCTAATTTATTAACTTCAATTATTGTAAATTGTGCTTAAAACCTCTCGGGAAAATGTGCCACTTTTTGCTCAAACATGTACATCCTGCTGTTTGTTAAATAATATATACTAAACTTAATTTCAAATCTCAAAATTTAATAAATTATCGATTATATATTCAAAAGCCGCATTTTTACCATAGCAATGAGTGGGAGCGAGCGAAAAGATACGACAAACTCATTAGTACGAGTGAGAGGGAATGATAAAAATTATTTACTATTTTTTAGTCACCAAAATTACTGCGAATCGTGCTTAAAAGCCGAGTGTGCACATTCGAGCTCAAAGTGGCACATTCCGATCTCGGGAAAATGAAGCGCGCCGCTCCGCGTCGCGCTTCATTTGCCTCCCTCGCTCGGAAATGTGCCACTTTTCGCTCGAATGCGCACATCCTCGTATTCATTAAATTTTGTAAATCAAACTTTCTTTCCGATCAACAAATTTAATTTAGTTCAATCAATTATATGTTGGAAAAACGCATTTTTACCATAGCAATGAGTGGGAGAGAGCGAAAAGATACGACAAACTCATAAGTACGAGTGAGAGGAAATGATAAAAAATTATTTAACTAACTTTTCGTCAATTTGATTGGCCAAATAATTGTGAATTGTGCTTAAAACCGAGTGTGCACATTCGAGCTCAAAGTGGCACATTCCGATCTCGGGAAAATGAAGCGCGCCGCTCCGCGTCGCGCTTCATTTGCCTCCCTCGCTCGGAAATGTGCCACTTTTCGCTCGAATGCGCACATCCTCGCATTCGTTGAATTTGTTTACTGTAATGATCGCTCGAAGCAATTTAAAATTATTATATAACAAACAAAATAAAACATAGTTTTTCAAGTAAAATGCATAAAACTTGCTACGTAGCAGATGAAAATTTAAATTGGCCAACTTTTAAGAAGTGCAATTTAAAAAAAAACTACAATTGTTTTAAAATTTGTCTGAATATTAAATGGAAAAAAATTAATATAGACATTAAAAGATTTTATTCTTTGCTCTTCCATTCTTGATTACTTTTTGAGAATTTTTTATTGTGTATCTAAAAAAAACTTGTCACATATGTCAAAAGATGTTATATCTATATTTTTTTTTTTTTGGGATGTAGTGAGGTCGTTATATCGAAGTTTGGCTGTACATGTCTTAGGGGTTACAAATCACATATATTTGTCTGAATATTAAATGGAAAATAATTAAAATAGACATTAAAAGATCTTATGCTTTGCTCTTCTATTCTTGATTACCTTTTGAGAATTTTCTACTGTGTATCTAAAAAGAAGTTGTCACATATGTCAAAAGATGTTATATCTATATATAAAAAAAAATTCGGGATGTAGCGAGGTCGTTATATCAAAGTTTGGCTGTACATGTCTTAAGGGTTACAAGTCACATATATTTGACTGAATATTAAATGAAAAATAATTAAAATAGACATTAAAAGGTCATGCTTTGCTCTTCCATTCTTGATTACTTTTTGAGAATTTTCTACTGTGTGTCTAAAAAGGAGTTGTCACATGTGTCAAAAGATGTTATTTCTATATAGCACATTTTTTTTCGGGATTTAGCGAGGTCATTATATCGAAGTTTGGCTGTACATGTCTTAGGGGTTACAAATTACATATATTTGATTGAATATTAAATAGAAAAGAATTAAAATAGATATTAAAAGATCTTATGCTTTGCTCTTCCATTATAGATTACCTTTTGAGAATTTTATACTGTGTCTAAAAAAAAGTTGCCAAATAAATTCACATATCGTCGCTGCGCCTGACAAGTTCCATATGTGATTTTTGTAAGGTTTTGGGAAACAACAAAAAACGTGTTATTGTATAAAATAATAGAAACACTGCTAAATTTTTAATGCAATATCAAAGAGATTTATTAAATGTCTTTGATATTGCATTAACAACAATTTAGAAGTGTTTCTATTATTTTATTCAATAACACGTTTTTTGTTGTTTCTTAAAACCTTACAAAAATCACATATGGAACTTGTCAGGCGCAGCGACGATATGTCAAAAGACGTTATTTCTATATAGCGTTCGTTATATAGGGGTTCGACTGTACATGTCTTAGGGGTTACAAATCCCGTACATTAGAACATAATATTTATTTATTTAATTGAACAAAGACGCCAAGTCAAATCTCTTTTATCGAATACTTTCAAAGATAAAGTACTTCAAAAATAGCAATAAATAAACTGCTCAAAACAACTGTCGGCTTAATTTTGTCGAAAATGCAATTTCTTTCCAACAATAAAACGAAGCATTAGTCGAAGGTCCCCGTGCCGCTTCCACAAGCCAAAAACCTTTGAACTACATTTTTCGATATCGGAGACAATTTAACGACCTTTTCTTCGCGCACTTTCTAAAAAAAATCGCTTCGACGCAGCAGGAAAATGTTTCGCAAAAATAATCGCATTTTTCGAATACTAAACAGCAATAATCGCGATAATTAGCATATTCCCATGCCGGTCTGTGTGCAAAACAACCCACACGTTTCGGACCGCGGCGATTACGAATTTTTCTCAGTTTTTCGGATCAGGACTTACCTTATTTTGCATTACGTCGATGATAACATAAATGAGAAGGACGATTTCTTGCTCGTCGGAGCCCATAAGGGGTCCTTGCAGGCCAGCTGTCGCCACGTAAAGTATGCATACATGGTGGGGCCCGATCATATTCAGGCCTTTTATACTCATTTGGCACGAAAATAAGGGCCCTTCCTCTCGAACGAAATTGACTTTTCGAAATTCTTGCTCGTTTCAAACACTATCCGCCATTCCTGCCACGCGACCACTTGTTGATTCTTTACGACTTCGAGCTCATTATTCGACTCAAATTATTTTCTTAATCTTAACATTAAAAGAGACTTAAAAATCGAGTTACGACGAAGGATCACAGGCATCAGTTTTATTCCTATTATTAACGATAATTCTATTACGATCAAGTTAAAATAAATATAATAACAAGTTAAAATTTCACTTCTTAGTTCGCTTTGCGTTTTACATTAAAAAAATAAAATATCACAAGAAATTCTATGACTTAATGGGCTTAGAAAGACGATCTATCGAGTATTATTGAATTAAAGGGCGACCGGATCGAAGATTTTTTTTTTGGTAGCGATAAAACGGATAAGTGCGTAGAATTGGAGGACGATTCAGGTACCGTTGGGTTTTTTTTTTTAAAAAACAGCAAAAAAATTAGTGATTTTGTTCCACTGAAAAACGAGCACTATCACTTAGAAATCGGGCACTTTGAACACAACAACTGTCCACTCGCACGACGAAACGTATGCGCATAGGCGATCAACAGGTATTTCGAAAAGGTACTCGCGGATTTTGATCGAAAGTTCTCTTCACAGCCGGATTCGAAGTTTACGAAGAATTTTCGGGAGCTTTCTGCATTTTGGATACTGTCCGTGAAAGATAGCCTCAATTTTTGCCGTACACTCGTACGAGGGGCCGCGTAGACTGGTTTCTACCTGAGAGGTACGAACCAATCGGGGAGAAGGGTATGTACAGTCTAATGCAAGGTAACTGTAATCAGCGCGCACATTCTACGTTATATAATTAAGCAACTTATTCGTTTCTCGTCGGACGTAGGCAACCCGGCTCGGCGGCGGGCCGTTTTTCCAAAATCGCCCGAAAATCGCCACGCGCGCCTCTCTTTTCCGGCCCTTCTCACCTGCGGCGGCGGCCGCATTAAAATTGTTCCTCCTCGATAGAGGGAGCATTTATCTGCCTCTAACTGAGAAATTTCTAAGCGCTGACTCACTCAGCGTTTTGGGCACAAATGCCTTCAAAAAATAAAAAAAACATCCGTTCATTTTGGCGAACAGGTACACCCCTAAGCCTCTCTCGCAATTTTCATTCATATCCAACATTTTGTGCTCACAAAACGGTACATGAACGTGTGTATATAAATAGCATGGCTTTTTTGACTTGGCAAGTACACTCGAACGAAAAACTTAAGTCAAGCAACTTTCCATTGGCCAAACACCTGTATTACGAATAAATCTGATTGGTCGCAAAGTTGCTCACGGTAAGCCATTACTTCGGCTACGAAAGCGCACCTTCGCTTTGGCGAAACGTAACTCGTTTTTCCTCTTTTTAGCCGAGGAAACAAACGAAACGGAGGCGGAATAGCCGGCTCGCTCGCATCTCGCCGGACGTTTTCTTCTGATCTATTTTTTGGGCTTCGCGCAAATTTTTTGTCGGCCAAATCGAAATTAAGGTTGCCGTATTTTCGTGTTGTTAGTTTTAAGGTTGATTAACTGGCGGCAACTTTCTAATTGTGAGGTTGGTGTCGTTTATTTTCGCGTGGAAATTGTACAAAGTACGCTGACATAATTCTGTTCGCACGAAACGTATTCTTTTGCGTGCAAAATTTTCTAAGATAGGCGGATTCGGCTTCGTTCCTCCACGGTTCGCGGTTTGCGATCGCTTTTGAAACTTTCGAATTGAAAAGCAGCAAATAGTTATGGTTTTTAATTGTATTTTGATTGGTTTCTTCTGGGAACTGCATGCCCGAAATGTTTTCTGCGCGTTAAATAAATGGAAAGAAGTTTTTAATTGTATTTTGTATTGTCAAATTTGAATTTACCGCCACAACGCATAATGCCACCATTAGAAAAGAAACTATTTTTTTTTAATAATACAACTGTTTTGATTGAGTTGCTAAGCAAATAAAAAAATAAACAAAATTTGTTTTGGTTTGACTACCTACTAAAATATTGAGGTTAGATTAACTTTTATGTCCCATTGTAATCTTTAGTTTTATTGGGAATTATTTAACACTCTTTAAGTTTAACAAACTCCATTGCTATGGCATTACAAGGGCTTATTTTGTTTATCTTAACAGTTTAATTGTTTAATTTTGTTGAAAATTGTTGTTTATAGGCACCTCCAGCATCGAAACCGTTATTTTATAAAAAAAAAACAGAAATATTTAAATCGATGACTTCGAACAAGATTTGTTTATAATTTTTTTGTAATTGGTTCTATTTGTAAACATTGCAGTACTTTTTCGGTTTGTTGAAATTGTCTATTTTTGTGGAAAATAGGTGCGTTCTATGACACACCTGTATAATGCAGAGTTGGTCAAATCCACAGGTACCTGCATAACTTCGAAGGTCAAACATTCAACAAGTTTATAGAACTAAAGTTTCTGTACATTCTATTCTCTCGTTTATTATAGGGAGAAAATGAAGTTGCAACTATTACCTGTCGCCCATTGCACGTTCCTTTGCTACCCATAAATTTAGAATTTTTTTTTAAAACAAATAAACGTGTCAAACTTTAAAAAACCACCTTCTCCATTAAAAAATCATTTTTTAGCTTAGAATAGTGGTTAAATTACAAAAAATTTAAATATTGCGAAAAAGCACCCCTTGTACTAAAATAAATTTTTTAGTTTTTGAAAAATTACTAAAAAGACTATATTTAATTAATTTACAATATTTCTGGATGGAGACAGTCATGATATTATTTTTTGCACAAGTTCTTCATTATTATTAATTAATTAAATATATAACTTTTTAATTTAAAAAATCTATTTCTGGTTTACAGAAAACTAGGGGGGGGGGCTTTTAGATGGGAGTCAATTTTGTAACTCGGTTTGGCTTTTCAATACCAACTTAAAAATACAGCCCCCAAGTTTCTAAATTTTTTACAGTTTTTTTTGTTAATAAGTTAGCAGAAAATAACAACGCACTCTGCCAATTAAAGACTTCACCAAAACAAAAAAGCGGCAATTACAAAAAACTTCAAGTTTTAAATAATATTTACTAACGGATCAATTTTGGATAAATTAATAATTTTGGAGAAATTAATTTTGTCAAGTTGCCATTCATAGTTAAATTGACTCTGACAAAATTGGGCATGGTGGGGGGCAGAAGTGATGATCAACTAAAAGAAAGCTAACCCCTTTGCTCTATTCAATGGACGTCCATGTTGCTCAGCAACACAAATAAATAACAATTATGAAATAAAAATTGTTATTTATTATATAACCATGGATACTCATTGAATTAATCCATAGCGCTAAATTCAAATCTCACAAATTAAAAAACATTACAAAACGAAGCCCGTGCACTTAAAAAAAATAAATAAAAATAAAAGAATGTGGTATTTCTAATTTAAAAAAAAAATAATAATCAATTTCAGGTGAAAAACAAAATATTTTTTTGCTTTATTCAGGGGGCACTCGTGTTCTCTAACAACACAATCAAAATAACAAATTATATTTATGTATTACATAATAATAGTTATTTATAAATCGATCCATTGTGGCGCCAAATTTAAATTCTTCCAAAGCAAAAAAAGCCCATAAACTTTTCTCAGAAAAATCTAAAATCAAAAGAGCGTGGCAATAAAAGTCTTTGTACTTTCAAATCCCAATTTTATTTGCCTTCTAATTTTTATGGCGGGCATTAATTTTTTGTAAATACTTTGTTGCAAAAGCTCGCAGAAAAAGCAAAGGCGGAGTTTACTGTAGTAACTTGTGCACTTTTATTTATGCTTTCATTCAATTTCGGCTCGAGTGAGATGGCGGCGATAAAATGCAAAATTTTCGTTAATTAGCGAGAGACGTATTTTCAAAACGAATTTGCATAAAGTCGGCTTTGAGTCGAGTTTCTCAGGTTGAGATGAGAGGAAGCACTAAAGCACTAAAATTCCGTTAGATTAGTTATACATCTGATGACCTGCAATACTTATACTCGGTTAACCGAAACCATCAGGCAGGCCACATTTTTCTGATATCAGCCTCTTCCTTATCATCCTTCAAATAAATCCGTAATCCTCGAGCGATAACGCTCAATTTAATACGAACGCAATAAGTAGCGGGTCTCAAAAAGTGTGTCGTGTCGAACAACTATTACATATTAGATAATAAAATTCTAAAGCGATTTGTTAATAAATATGAAATTTTACGAGCCGATTTTTGATGTACTCAATTATCAATTTTATGCTTTTTAATGCCCGGTTGTGTAGCAAATGTTCTTCGAGTTTCGAGGGCACAGTTCGCCGATTTCTTAATCGCACCGACCCGTCTCTATTTTAATTATTTTTTTTTCTTTCAAATAAAGTAGAAAACCACAGTAAAATCTCTCGTAGCGACTATCTCTATAAATTAGACGAAAAATGAGTTTTGATAATATTAATCGGTCCCTCTCACTTGCACCGACGTAAATGGCGTATCTTTTCGCTCGCTTCCACTCATTGCTATGGGGTAAATAAGTTTTTCGAGCATAGAATAGATATTTACTCTACTTTGAAATTTATGGATTTGAAAGAGCAAAGAATAAATAGAGAAATTGAATAAATTACGAGGATGTGCGCGTTCGGGCGAAAAGTGGCACATTTCCGAGATCGGAATGTGCCACTTTGAGCTCAAATGTGCACACTCAGTTTTAAGCATTATTCGCAATAATTTTGTCAACAAAAAATTAGTAAATAATTTTTATCATTCCCTCTCACTCGTACTTATGAGTTTATCGTACCTTTTCGCTCACTCCCACTCATTGCTATAGTAAAAATACGTTTTTAGAATATATAATCGATATATTTACGTAACTAAATTAAATTTGTTGATTGAAAAAAAAGTTTAATTTACAAAATCCAAAAAATACGAGGATGTGCGCATTCGAGCGAAAAGTGGCACATTTCCGAGCGAGGGAGGCAAATGAAGCGCGACGCGGAGCGGCGCGCTTCATTTTCCCGAGATCGGAATGTGCCACTTTGAGCTCGAATGTGCACACTCGGTTTTAAGCATTATTCGCAATAATTTAGTCAACAAAAAATTAATAAATAATTTTTATCATTCCCTCTCACTCGTACTTATGAGTTTATCGTACCTTTTCGCTCACTCCCACTCATTGCTATAGTAAAAATACGTTTTTAGAATATATAATCGATATATTTACTGAACTAAATTAAATTTGTTGATTGAAAAAAAAGTTTAATTTACAAAATCCAAAAAATACGAGGATGTGCGCATTCGAGCGAAAAGTGGCACATTTCCGAGCGAGGGAGGCAAATGAAGCGCGACGCGGAGCGGCGCGCTTCATTTTCCCGAGATCGGAATGTGCCACTTTGAGCTCGAATGTGCACACTCGGTTTTAAGCATTATTCGCAATAATTTTGTTCACAAAAAATTACTCTATAATGTTTATCATTCCCTCTCACTCGTACTTATGAGTTTATCGTATCTTTTCGCTCGCTCCCACTCACTGCTATAGTAAAAATACGTCTTTTGAACATATAATCGATATATTTACTGAATTAAATTAAATTTGTTGATTGAAGAGAAAGTTTAATTTACAAAATCCAAAAATTACAAGGATGTGCGCATTCGAGCAAAAAGTGGCACATTTCCTCCCTCGCTCGGAAATGTGCCACTTTTCGCTCGAATGCGCACACTCGGTTTTAAGCATGGTTTACAATAATTAAATTACTTTGTAAATAATACTACTTTATTTATAACAACTTTGATTTAATTATTGCTCTAATATTGCATTCGTTATTACATTTATATCTTTTTTTCTTTCTCCAAGTCGACCACCTCTACAAAAGACCAATTAGGCCCGGTCGCGTTAGAGAGTTATACTGTATTTAGGAAGCTTTACGATAATCGTGTTCGCCCCATGCAACACCAGTTTGGATACGAATTTTTTCGAAAAACCAAAAAAACATGTCGCCTTGACGTCAATTGATGGTTTTTGTGAGGCCGCCTTTTTTTTCCTCGGTGCCGCTAAATCATTTATTATCAATATTGTTTGAAATTAATCATTCCCTGCACTTTTGCCTGAAAAAGTTAAACAGACAATTTTTTTACGTTTAAAAGCCGCATAATTGTGGTATAAAGTTGCAAAATTTAATTTATCTCTCTCGTTAGGTAAATAATTAATGTTAATCATTTCTAAGCAACAAGTTTATGGGTTAATTTAAAAAAAATTAGTAGTAAAAAATTACCTACTTAATTCCAAAGCGCTTACGATTCGGAATTCGTTTAGCGTTTCTGTTCTCGTTGAGGAAATACGAAATTTAATTAATTTTTCGTTTTAATAAGTGAGGTGGAACATTTTTTTGAAATTATTTTTTTTCGTAAAATAATCCGCGAAAAAACTGCGTGCATCTGCGATTTTAATGTTAGCGAGGGGGGCCCAAAAAAAAATGTTTTTTTTTAATTTTTTGGTCTTTGCGAAAATATGTTAATTTAACATGTTTTTAAAACGCTCAGCTCGATTAGTAATTTTTTTTAAATTAAATAAAGTTAATACAGGGTGTCAAACGAATAGGTACCGAAACTTGACCGGGCGCCACCCGACACCATTCTAAACAATAAAAATTTGTATGCAGCATGTGCTAAATCTAAAAAATTAAAAAAAAAGGCGTTTCAAAAACGTGTTAAATTAACATGGGTTTAATACGAGACCAAAAATTTTACAAAAAAATCGCTTTTTAAGCCACGTTAAAGTTCTCATATAAAAATATTAGTTTTACACGTTTTTTACTTCTTTCCTTTATCAATTAATAAATTAATTAAGAGGTTTACCAGAAGAAAAAAATAAATCAGTCAAGGTTTGAATGAAATACTGAATAAACTCGCAATCCTTCCAAGTTTCTTGCAATTTAATAGCAGTTATTAAAAACATTCAATGTCCCATCAATTCTAGTGAATCGAAGAAGAAAATTTCGCTTGAGGCCAATTCAATTGGCCTGAAAATGCAATCAATAGAACGTTTTAAATCGGGTTCGACCATTGCGAAATTTGCTTAAACCAAACGTTTTCTTTGTTTAGTTTTTTAATTGTGGAAGAGCAACGTGCCTTTTCTAATTGTCTTCTCATTAACGATTGGGCTTTAGAAAGGCCTTTTATTGCCGCTTTTGTTGCTTAAATGGCCACATCGTTGGTCTTCGATTGCGTTTTTTCGCTGTCTTTGTGCGAAACGGGCTTTGGGGGCGCGGGCGATTATTAACAAATTAAAAACTACCATTATCAGTTTAAGAAATACCGTAGCCACGAAACGCTCAGGTGAAAAACGTGTTCGGGTCGTGCTTTACAGATTTACGCTGAAAAAAATTTTTGTACCGTTAAAATAAAAACCAGTAGTTTGTCATGGCGAACGCTCTTCGGCCTTAACGAGTTCTCCTATTCACTGAAATGATTATTTTTAATTTGAAGAAGTACTTTTCGTGTTAGACGGCGTTTTCGCATCCGTAATTTATTTCGTTAGATGTATTATTGTTTCGTAATTACACGACGAAGCTAAGTACCACCGTGCACCTACGAATTTTCGAAGAGAATTACCGATTTTAGATTTTAACGTTTTCTTGTTTCTCTTCGTCATGCTTTTGCGAGCTAATCGTTCTCTTTATGACGAATTTTAAAGTTGCTTGGTCATTGAGGCAGATCGTTTTTGAAGTTATACTTCTTAAGGGTGTGATTGTCGCAGGCGACGGACGTTGCGCGCGCACAACCACAGTATGAAGTTAGCCGTCTAAGAAATTAATTAATTATTGTGACATCGTCATATTTATTGAATTTGTTTACTTATACTTTGCTCTTTCAAATCATAAATCTAAATTTAGTGTAGGAAATATCGATTCTATGTTGGAAAAACGTTTTTACCATATCAATGAGTGGAAGCGAGCGAAAAGATACGATAATTTCATTGGTGCAAGTGAGAGGGACCGATCAAAATTATTTAACTGATTTTTCGTCCAATTTATTGGTCTAAATTATTGTAAATTGCGCTTTAAATCGAGTGTGCACATTCGAGCTCAAAGTGGCACATTCCGATCTCGGGAAAATGAAGCGCGCCGCTCCGCGTCGCGCTTCATTTGCTCCCTCGCTCGGAAATGTGCCACTTTTCGCTCGAACGCGCACATCCTCGTAATTTATTGAATTTGTCTACTTATTTATCACTCTTTCAAATCATAAATTTAAATTGGGTGTAGTAAATATCTATTCTATGTTTGAAAAACATATTTACCATAGCAATGAGTGGGAGAGAGCAAAAAGATACGATAATTTCATAAGTATGAGTGAGAAAAAATAATAAAAATTATATAACTAACTTTTCGTAAATTTTATTGGCCAAATAATTGTGAATCGTGCTTAAAACCGAGTGTGCACATTCGAGCTCAAAGTGGCACATTCCGATCTCGGGAAAATAAAGCGCGCCGCTCCGCGTCGCGCTTTATTTGCCTCCCTCGCTCGGAAATGTGCCACTTTTCGCTCGAATGCGCACATCCTCGTGTTTATTGAATTTTGTAAATTAAACTTTTTCTTCAATCAACAAATTTAATTTAGTTCAGTAAATATATCGATTTTATATTCAAAAAACGTATTTTCACCATAGCAATGAGTGGGAGCGAGCAAAAAGATACGATAAACTCATAAGTACGAGTGAGAGAAATGATAAAAATTATTTACTAATTTTTCGTTGATAAAATTATTGCGAATAATGCTTAAAACTGAGTGTGCACATTCGAGCTCAAAGTGGCACATTCCGATCTCGGGAAAATGAAGCGCGCCGCTCCGCGTCGCGCTTCATTTGCTTCCCTCGCTCGGAAATGTGCCACTTTTCGCTCGAACGCGCACATCCTCGTAATTTATTAAATTTGTCTACTTATTCGTTGCTCTTTCAAATCATAAATTTAAAAGTGTAGTAAATATTCTATTCTATGTTCGAAAAATGTATTTACCCCATACCAATGAGTGGAAGGGAGCGAAAAGATACCATAATTTCGTGGGTGCAAGTGAGAGGGACCGATAAAAATTATTCAACTGATTTTTCGTCTAATCTATTGGCCTAAATGTACTTTTAGCTTCGATTACCACACGAGGACTACAATAAGATCAAAATCTGATGCAATATTTAAAGATTTTGATTTTTGAATTTTTTTCGTAGATTTTTCAAAAATGTACAGAGTTGGGCGAGTTTTAATTTTTTGAAAAAAAATTATAGTCAAAGTGCAGAGATTCAATCAATCGCCAATTTCACAAAAAAAAAATTTAAACCGAATTTGTTTATCCCAAAATGTTTCCATGTTGTTTTAAATAGAACTTTTGTAACAATCAAAAAATTACAAAAACCCTTTGCATAACGCAATTACCCAATAAAAACTAACTTAGAAATAAATAAAAAGCAACCCCTGCTGCAAAAAAACTTGTCTAGTATTTCAAGGTATTTTTTAAATTAATTTTATTAAAAAAACTATTTTTCCGTTACGATTAATTAGATAAGTGTTACTCACTAAAATTCTAAAGTAATATTCTCGTAATATTAGAAAACCTTAATAATCACACCATTTTGCTTAATCACTGATAATTGTGACTGACGCCAGGAAACTTGACATTCGTAATTACCGATGCAAATGGCTTCTTTGACGTCAAAATAATTAGAAGAAGAAGAAGAAAAAATGGAGTAAAAATACGAGCCGTTTATAGTGCGTACGACAGGCACTTAATTTTTAATTTATGGAAAAACTGTAATAATAACTCGATTTGTTAGTGCAAAAATGTACAATTGGAAGTGGAGCAGGGACGAGGAGCTATTAACCGCTAAAATATGCGTGAAAGGGAGAATAATGACGATCTTTCAGTTCCCACGATTTGTTTAGGCACTGATGTAATGGGGTTGGTTACAAATTTAGAAAAATTCCACTCGAAATATAATTTTTCTGGCGGATCTCTTCGAAGTGAGAAGGAAACCATTGAAAATCTATAGTACTGTAAATAAAAATTTGTTTATTGAAAAAATTTAAATTTTTGTCCTCGTAGTAGGGTGCTGAATTAAAGATAAATTTATTCATTTTTAAAGCTCTCAGATATGTTTTTTTGGCTTTATATTTAGCTCGAAAAAGATGGGGTTTTGGGGGAAAAACGATAGCGGATGAAAAATTTCAAAATAGGTCGTTTTGAAAGAGTCGAACATTAAAAAAGACATTACAAGGATTTGAATAAATGTCAATCAAGTTGGTGGAATTTTAAACAACAATTTTTTACTTGCGCATATGTTGTCCTTCATAAAACCAGATTTTCGAATATTTCTTAACAGCTATTAAGACACAAACATATTATCTAATAAAATTGACTCTTTACAAATTATTTTTCCCCCAATTACCGAACATGTATCATAATCAAAAACTTATTATTACTTATACGTACATACCGACATGTAATTGTATAATAATTAAAAAAGCTAATGATGTTGCTTTTTTTGAGAAAAAAAAACAGCAACAAATGAGCTTGAAACATTGATAATAATAATTAGAAAGTTATTAATAGAATTAAATATTATACGACTATTAAACATTATCCAGAAATTAGACGTAGTATTTTTTTTTCTTAATTAACGGTGTATATTTTTGCAAATTAATCTAAATCGACATTTAATTATCTTTAATTATTCTTCTGATACTGCGCAGCAATCATACATACTTGATTTTTTCAAAATTTTAATTTACTCTAATTAATTCAGTTTTAACCACTTTTTTCAGTACTTTGTATTTGTTTTTCTTCTCTATTATCGAGCAGTTAAAACTAATGTCATTTAAATGCTCTGGAACGTTAATCTATAGCTATTTAGAAATTTGAAAATTTCCTAGAAATTTTTAATTTTACGCCGACATTTACAAAAAACATTTTTATAAATCAATAGCATAAAAGAGAAAATCGTAAAATGCTGAAATAATTGAGAAAAAAGCTCTATCTAACATTGTACCTTAATTAATGTTTCTTGAGCTTGTTTGTAATGTTTCGTTTTTTTTCAAAAAAAGCAGTTGTTTAGATTGTGGTGGCGATAAAATCAACCCTTTACTTTATTTTTAATAACCGAAAGCTGCAGATGAAACTCGTATTACGGGTCATTAGTAAAAAAATCGACTTCTCCGGTTTTTTTTGCTTTGCTTTAAAGGTTATCATTGACGTTATGGAATTTGAGTGGCTTTGGCAACGTTTTAATGCCTGCACTTTTTCGATATTAAACAATTTCAATTGATTTATGTTAAATTATTAATGGGACTTTTGAAACTTTCACGTTCGTTAATTGTAGCTCGTTTCGCAATGAAGAGCATTTCAAAAGATTGAAATTTTTGTAATTTTAATTATGGGTCTTCTTTCTGCTAGTTACTATTATAATTTAATTCTTCTTTCGAATGTAAACATCGTGGTTTTTTTAAGCCGATTTTGATTCATGGCAATTTTAAAATCCCTGCGAAGTTTATTATAGGCGAAAATTCGCAAAACCAGTTATGCGAACTTGAAAAACAATAATGATGAGCCGATTACAAAACAAAGTGTTTTCTTTTTTAACTTCTAAGAGAACTGTTTCAAAATCTCAATAATTCATTTAAATGGGGAAATTTTATCTAAGCTTTGGTGCATTTTAAAATTCCATCTGACAACTGTGCTAAAAATCGAGTTGTTTTCGAAATTGTAAATTTGCTAGAGAAACGTCTAAAATGTATTTGGATTAGAAAATATAAAAATCCTTGACATTTCAATCGAAAAATGCAAATCTTTCTGCAAAAGACAACATTACTCACTAATGCATTAAAAAGCCTGCATTATGCATAACATTTCGCTTGTTACTAACTCATTTTAATTTAATGAACTTCTTTTTCGACGAACGAAAAGTGATACATTCTATTTGCTGTTGCCGGAATTCAAATTTGGCGCTTCAATCGGGTCACTTATCTAGGGTCACTAAGGTAAACAACCAATCAGATTCTAAATAAATGTTGAATAGTTGGGTTAAGTTTTTCTTTTAAACGTACTCGCCGGCACAGAATTTGCGTTTCTTTGATGCGAAGTGCCACTGTATCGAATGTGGGCTTTCAAACGGGTACCGTTTACTTTGCAATTAATTGTTGATAAACAAGAATTATATAGGAATTATCTAACTGGACAGTTGTGACGTCCAAAGCACAAAATAGATCACGAAATGAATTGACCACGAGGCTTTTCTGTGAAAAATTTACTTAAGAGATAATCGCTCTTACATTTAGATTGATTACTTTTTATTTTTTAGCTTTAGAAAAAAAAGTTCAATGGATTGTAATTAAAACTTTCTAAATCTGATTTTGGCTTGTCAAATATAACGGTTGGGTATGTTGTTATTTTTATATATGGGTGTTCTTTTGTGGACAGAGATACAAAATTGTGGAGGCATACGTTTTTATTAAATTTAATTTTTTAAATTGCTTTAGAAAGAAATTGTTTGCTTATTGATCTGCTGCAAGTTCAAATACAGTAAAATCTCTCTAATAAGATCACCATTTTTAATTAAAAATGAAGATTGTTAAGTTCTTCATTCTTAGAAGTTTTACAGGTTGTTTTTTAATCGAGCAAAAAACACGATGTCTTTATTATTATTTTGAGTTAATATGCAGGTACACTTTTAATTCAAAAAATCAAAACTGATGACAGATTGTTCAGAAGCCAATAAATAAAATCAGCAAAGTAATTAACACAATTTCCTGGCTCGATTCCTGTTTAGTTAATTACATTTTGATATAATACCGTTGCGAGAACTAAAAATTTTTGGTTTTCTTTTTATAAAAAGACTCTGGTTTACATAACTTGAAGTGGCAAGGCAAGGCTGTAGAACTGCCGAAGAGCCCGACTGACAAGACACCGGTAGGCAATGACCGGACCCAGTACATTGAACCAAAGACTATTTCACCGGAGCGGACAATTTAGTTCCGGGATGTTTTTGTTGTCTATTTGGATTTAAAAGTTATAATACCTTGAACTTCTTCTTCGCTGATTTTTTAAGATAAACACGCGAAATTTCCACGCGAAATCCAAAAGGTGCCTTTGATTATCTAATTACTTTATTCCTCGTCGTTGTGAATGACTTGAATCATAAATTTACACTTGCTTGCCTTTAATTTATGTTATTTACATTTTCAACGAGCCATTGAAGAGTCGAATCTTTTAACTGCTTTAAAGCTTGCCAGTGCAAAAATCGCAAAACAAAAATTTAACAAATAACATTATTTCATTTTAGAAATTGAAGCCCAAAGGGTAATAATTAATTACAGCAACTTTTGTAATTTATACTTCTTTAATTTAATTTCATTAATTTGTGGTTTTAGATTGTAAATTATTTATGTGTGTGTAGTTACATAAATATATAGGTCCATCATACACATTTATATCTAACATTTTATAAAAGTTTGTACATTTATGAATGAATTTGAATTATTGTATATTTGCATGTATATTTAGGTAATTAATTTAGTTACTTAAATATTAATAATTATTAATATTATAGTCGCAAAAATTAATTGTATTAAAACGAATTTAAATATGGTGCCATTATGAATGAAATTTAATGTCAATAGGTGGCTGTGGTTTAGTTTAGCTTTTGTTACGCAGATGGACGCTTTGTCGCCATTTTGTTACAAGTGTCTTTTCTAGAAATACCTATATGTAAGTTTTTATTACTATTTGATCTTATTGTTGTTATTATTTATTGCTTTTATTATAATTGTGATAATTTGGGTGTACGTATTTTGTAGTGCATATTAATATCTTTGGTTCATTAGTTTGTGTTGATTTTTATGCAATGCATTTTGCCAAGGTTTGGGGTGGCTATTCTAATGTACGTTTTATATGGAGGTCTTAAGTTAGATATATAAATGTATATGCTAGTTAGCCATAGATCTACAATTTGTGAAAAGTATAAAGCGATTGAATGTAGTTTTTCCATAGAACAGTATAACCTAGCTTTTTGATTTCTGTAAAGCTTACCTAAGCCTGCTTGCATATTATGAAAGGCACACTTTACATTAAATGATTAAAATGTAGATACAATGGTCATTGAGGCTCACCTCAACTTCTGCACCATCACACTAAAGCTATAATCGTTTACATTATGGAACAAAATTCGATTTCTCAATAGAAGTATGTGATAAGTCAACTCTTATGAATGGAAACACTATGTAAAACCTACACTTCTAAACTCTACCTTTGGAGGAGCCAGCTATAAAGATAATGTGATATTTGATATCTGTTTACCTCGTGAGATGATATCGAGCAACTTATCTGAATTATTTCTACTAACGATGGTACATGAAGGGCTTAGAGCATAAGGATGAGTTAGTTTACCTTTTAAGTTATCTTTTAGGGATACTCAACGATTTTGTTAGAACAGAATGGGCTTAGGAAATTAAATGTGGGGTAGAACACGAAATCTAACCAGAGTTGTCATATTTAGCATCGAATACAGCTCATATTCGAAAACTTCGTAATAAGAATTGATTATAATACATTTGTTGTTATATAATCGCATTAGGTAATTAATTTTCTTATTTAAATATTAATAATGATTAACATTTAAAGTCGCAAAAATCATTGTATTAAAACCAATTTAAATATGCTGCCATTATTAATTAAATTTAATGGTAATAGGTGGCTCTCGTGTAGTTTAGCTTTTGTTATGCAGATAGACGCTTTGTCGCCATTTTGTTACAAGTGACTTCTGCAATTTCCTGCATGTAAGTTTTTACTTCTATTTGATATTATTGTTCTTATTATTTATTGCTTTTATTACAATTATGATAATTTGGGTGTACATATTTCGTAGTGCACATTAATATCGTTGGTTCATTAGTTTGTGTTGATTTTTATGCAATGCATTTTGCCAAGCTTTAGGCTGGCTATTCTAATGTACGTTTTATATGGAGGTCTTAAGTTAGATATATAAATGTATATGCTAGTTAGCCATAGATCTACAATTTGTGAAAAGTATAAAGCGATTGAATGTAGTTTTTCCATAGAACAGTATACCCTAGCTTTTCGATTTCTGTAAAGCTTACCTAAGCCTGCTTGCGTATTACAAAAGGCACACTTTACATTAAATGATTAAAATTTAGATACAATGGTCATTGAGGCTCACCTCAACTTCTGCACCATCACACTAAAGCTATAATCGTTTACATTATGGAACAAAACTCGATTTCTCAATAGATGTATGTGATAAGTCAACTCTTATGAATGGAAACACTATATGTAAAACCTACACTTCTAAACTCTTCTTGTTGAGGAGCCAGCTATAGACATAATGTGATATTTGATATATGTTTACCTCGAGAGATGATATCGAGCAACTTATCTGAATTATTTCTACTAACGATGGTAGATGAAGGGCTTAGAGCGAAAGGATCAGTTAGTTTACCTTTTAAGTTATCTTTTAGGGACACTCAACAATTTTGTTAGAACAGAATGGGCTTAAGAAGTTAAATGTGGGGTAGAACAAGAAATCTAACCAGAATTCTCGTATTTAACATCGAATACAGCTCGCTTTTCGAATACTGCTTAATATGAATTGATTATAATACATTTGTTGTTATATAATCGCATTAAATTAAAACACGAATTGAATATTGTGTTAATTACGTTATCTTTAATTTGTTTTGTTTTAATTTTAAGAAATACAAGTTTAATTGACTAATTTGTGTATCCTTTTGTTTACAGTGAGAATTGTTATGTCTGATACCTTACGAATTTTGAATAATCCTATTCGTCAAAACAATCGGAAGATAAATGAGAACAGCAGACCCCAATCAAGAAGCTCGAATATTGGTGAGACAAGAACTTCAAATAATTAACTTTTTATTTATTTATAAGGTAAAATGCAGAATATATGTAAAACTGCCTTTAAAGCGTTTTAATCTTAATTTAAGATATTTAACTTAAAGAATACTAATTTTTATATTTATTTCAGCTTTTTAAAAGAATTATGGTGTTCCAAAAAACATCAATATATATTGCATGAAGGTATGGCAGAACACCTTAAATAACAATTCAGTCCTAAGTCTAGCCCTTAATTCCAATTTTAAGAGATCCTTCATGGAACTTAAATATTTGCTATCTAAATAACACGGTAAATCATTTTTTAACTATTCGATCTTGAAAACTGTAATCATTTTTTTCCAATCAATTAATTGACGATCCTTTATTAGCGTTAAATTATTGATTTTATTTGGAACACACTATATAAACATTTTACTCTCATGGTTTTAAACAAATTAAAGAATTTCATTTTAAAAAATCATTAAGTCAGGATTAATCAGATCTAGAGAGATTTTAGCTAGGTTTCTTAAATATTAAATATAAACAATTCCAAAATTATTACAATTTACATTAATTATTAAATTTCGAAGGAGCCAAGTAAATAAACATTTAATTTAAAAGATTTCTAGAGATTACCAATGATCGAAAGACCATTGCTGTTTGTTGGTATTGCATTAAGGATCTTTAGTATTAATTAGCTTGGTAATTATGTTTTATTTATTATTTTTGGTTTATTTTTAGTTTGGGTTCTAGAACAACAGTTGTGTAACGATAAGAACGAATGTTCAAACTTATAATCAGGTGTAGAATTCGCGGTCTCGTTTTTGCTAAGAGATAATCACTATCAAACATTCTAGAAAGTTGTATAACGCCTTTGTGTTTTAAAAATTGCAGTTAGTCATTTTTAAAAGTAAAGCCGAACATAGTGGACGTGTTTTGAAGAGCCTTTTTGAGATTTATAATTTGTGTTTCATAATCAGGTATTAATTACTGACAGCTTTTTTTAATAATTAATTTTCTGTTTAGTGAGAATTTAATATTAATCATTGTTTTTTATTTTAACAGCAAAGGATGTTCTTCTAAAAGGACTATTTGGATGGGGATCCGGAGCCAAACGAGGGTTCAGTCATTTTTAGGTGAACTAACAATTTATTAATAATTTAATTAGTTTATTTAAGTAGTCACTAAATTAAATGAAACATATTTTTATTAATATTTATTGTTGAGTAGTCTATATCAGCGGTTCATAAAGTAGCTTCTTCTGAACCCAAGGGTTGAGTGGAAAAGTCATTAGATTTTCGCAAGTCAGTCATAATTATCATTGAATTAATAAAAGGGCCAAACAGTTAAATTCTTCACATTAACTTTGATGGAAATATTTCTATTACAAGTTTTTTATTCTTTTTTTGAAATTGCATGTTAAAAGTCATGTTTTTTTTAATAAAAGGAATTTGTTGGGTGTTTCGTAGTTTTAAAAGTGTAGGAACCGCTGGTTCAAATCATAACTTAATTTCAATTTGTTTTAAACGAATAGATTTTTTTATTTTTCTAAATTGGATTAGTACATAACACAATTGTGTGACTCAAAAAATGTGTAATTAATTTACTTAAATATTAATAATAATTAATAGGTATTTAAAGTTGCAAAAATTATTGTATTAAAACCAATTTAAATATGCTGCCATTATTAATTAAATTTAATGTCAATAGGTGGCTGCCGTGTAGATTAGCTTTTGTTATGCAGATAGACGCTTTGTCGCCATTTTATTACAAGTGACTTTTCTAGAATTTCCTTCATGTAAGTTTTTATTTCTATTTGATGTTATTGTTCTTATTATTTATTGCTTTTATTACAATTATCACAATTTGGGTGTACGTATTTCGTAGTGCACATTAATATCTTTGGTTCATTAGTTTGTGTTGATTTTTATGCAATGCATTTTGCCAAGCTTTGGGGTGGCTAGTCTAATGGACGTTTTATATGGAGGTCTTATGTTAGATATATAAATGTAAATGCTAGTTAACAATAGCTCTACAATTTGCGAAAAGTAGAAAGCATTTACATGTAGTTTTTGCATAGAACAGTATAACCTAGCTTTTTGAATTCTGTAAAGCTTACTAAGCCTGCTTACATATTACGAAAGGCATACTTTACATTAAATGATTAAAATATAGATACAATGGTCATTGAGGCTCACCTCAACTTCTGCACCACCACACTTAAGCTATAATCGTTTACGTTATGGACTGAAACTCGATTTCTCGATAGATGTATGTGACAAGTCAACTCTTATGAATGGAAACACTATATGTAAAACCTACACTTCTAAACTCTACTTGTTGAGGAGCCAGCTATAGAGATAATGTGATATTTGATATCTGTTTACCTCGAGTGATGATATCCAGCAACTTATCTGAATTATTTCTACTAACGATGGTAGATGAAGGGCTTAGAGCGAAAGGATAAGTTAGTTTACCTTTTAAGTTCTCTTTTTGGGGTACGATTTTGTTAGAACAGAATGGGCTTAGGAAATTAAATGTGGGGTAGAACACGAAATCTAACCAGAGTTCTCGTATTTAGCATCGAATACAGCTCATGTTCGAAAAATTCTCAATAAGAATTGATTATAATACATTTGTTGTTATATAATCACATTAAATTAAAAAACGAATGGGATATTGTGTTAATTACGTTATCTTTAATTTGTTTTGTCTTAATTTTAAGAAATACAAGTTGTAATTGACTAATTTGTGTATACTTTATTTTACAGTGAGAATTTTTATGTCTGATACCTTACGAAAACTTTATCCAAATTTCCAATTCTGAATAATCCTATTCCTCAAAACAACCGGAAGATAAATGACAACGGCAGACCCCAATCAAGAAGCTCGAGTATTGGTGAGACAACCACTTCAAATAATTAACTATTTATTTATAAGGTAAAATGCAGAAAATATGAAAAACTGCCTTTAAAGCGTTTTAATCTTAATTTAAAATATTTAACTTAAAGAATACTAATTTTTATATTTATTTAATTTTTTTAAAAGCATTCTGGTGTTCCAAAAAACATCAATATATATTGCATGAAGGTATGGCAGAATACCTCAAATATCAATTCTGTTTTAAGCCTAACCCTTAAATCCAATTTTAAGAGGTCCTTCATGGAACTTAAATATTCGCTATTTAAATAACACGATAAATCATTTTTTAACATTATTTGATCCTGAAAACTAATCATTTTTTTCAATCAATTAATTGACGATCTTTTATTAGCATTAAATTATTGATTTTATTTGGAACACACTATATAAACATTTTACTTTAATGGTTTTAAACAAATTAAAGAAACCCATTTTAAAAAATCATTAAGTCAGGATTAATCAGATCTCTAGAGCTAGGTTTCTTAAATATCAAATATAAACAATTTGAAAATTGTTACAATTAACAATAATTATTAAATTTCGAAAGACCGAAGTAAATAAACATTTAATTTAAAAGATTTCTAGAGATTTCCAAGGACCGGAGGACCATTGCTGTTCGTTGGTATTGCATTAATGATCTTTAATATTAATTGGTTTGGTAATGATGTTTTATTTATTATTTTTGGTTTCTTTTTATTTTGGGCTCTAGAACAAAAGTTGTGTAACGATAAGAACGAATGTTTAAACTCATAATCAGGTGTAGAATTCGAGGTCTCGTTTTTGCTAAGAGATAATCACTTTATCAAACATTCTAGAAAGTTGTATAACGCCTTTGTGTTTTAAAAATTGCAGTTAGTCAGTTTTAAAAGTAAAATCGAACATAGTGGATGTGTTTTGAGAAGCCTTTTTGAGATTTATAATTTGTGTTTCATAATGAGGTATTAATTACTAACAGCTTTGTTTAATATTTAATTTTCTGATTAGTGAGAATTTGATATTAATCATTGTTTTTTATTTTAACAGCAAAGGATGTTCTACAAGGACTAATTGGATGGGGTTCCGGAGCCAGGCGAGGGTTCAGTCATTTTTAGGTGAAATAACAATTTATTCATAATTTCATTAGTTTATCTAAGCAGTGTCACTAAATTAAATGAAACATATTTTGATTAATATTTATTGTTGAGTAGTGTAAATCGGTGGTTCTTAAGGTAGTTTCTTCTGAACCCAAGGGTTGAATAGAAAATACACTAGATTTTCTCAAGTAACTTAATTTCAATTTGCTTTAAATAAATATATTTTTTGTATTTTTTGAAATAACACAATTGTGTGACACAAAAAATCTCGATTTGTTGTGTTAGTAAAGTATATTAATAATTCTTTCTCTATTTTCAGACTCGTTGTTGGGTCAAAGATGACGGTAATTACTAATGGATTTTCTTTCAGAACAATTAAAGACTGTATGCCACCAACTTAATTGTTGGAAGTGCATACAGTCGCAATATAAATATTGGGAATAGCTGGCTACTTTTCCCAAATAATGGGCCTTTTTTTCAGGCCGAATGGGGCCGGTATGCCTCAACGTTTTTCGTGGAAATCGTCGCGTTTTCCAGGGCTCGTCGTCAGTGTGTGCGTGGAAACGTCTTTTTTATCGTAGTTCTTTACTCGAGTACTTTGTCCTCCCAGTCTAAGTAGTGGTCCTTTAATTCATTCATTCGGGCGTTTTTTTTTAAACATAAATTAATTTCAAGAATTTTGTTGTGCGGGAGTGTCGGAGGAAGCAGATGAGGAGCGAAGGACCAGGATTCCAGCAATGGGGTCAGCTCCACATTCCCCCCATTGTGAAATCATCTTTAAATGGGATAATAAGGGTAGGTTCCTCCAGCGCGGGACAAGAGGATCGATTCGCCGTTTCTGGAAAGTCTTTTAAACCTTGTTATTGCAGGAGGTGTTTCTGGTACTCTGGGGCCTTGAAATTTTTAGTTGAATTTCCTTTCAGGATTTGTACGGGTTTCGGGATTGCGGGAAGTGTAGTTAATCGCCGATAGCGTTGGGGCATCCTAACTTGCGATATTCTGAAAGACTTGTTAGGAATAAATGCGAATTATACAAATGATTTTTAATTTTTCCAAATTAAATTTTAAAATAATTTTTTAAATAAAAATTTTATCAATACATTCAATTAAATTACAAGTTTTTTGTTAATATTGGGAGTCTTGAAGGGCATTTATAATTTTTTCAGATTTTTGTTTATTAACTTTATGACATATTGTTTTAATTAGCTTTTTGCAAATGCCTTTCATGCTCTTATTCAAAATTGAAGTTAACACACGATTAGGGTTTGCAATTTTAAGGCTCCAGCCGCGTTTTCATTTAATTTAATTATTGTTTTTATATTTTCGAATAATGTTTTAACATTACACTTTAATCAAAACTGTTTTATTAATTTATTTCAAACTTAAACTCAAGTTCTTTTACAATTTTTTTTATTTACTAAATTTTTTCCTGTGGTAGTTTTATTATATAGTTTCCAATCAAATTTTGATTTTTATTTAATGACGTTTACATAAAATTTTAAAAATACAATTGTTTTTTTTTTAATATAAGATTTGATATATTCTTTTCCTTATAGTTTTGTTAAGTTAAGGGCCCAACTGAACAGAATTACTAGGATTTTGGAATATTTTAACAAATCATTCTGAATTCAAAAGACTAAGAGTTAAAGAATTGTTGTTAAATAGAAATCAAATTTGAGTTTGAGGAAACGTATATTTAATTTTTGATTTTTTGTTATTTAAGAAATAATTAACAATTTATTAAAGAAATTTCAAAAAATTGGGGTAAAATTACATCAAAAGAATAACAAAACTGAAAAAGACAATAGGCAAAAATACTTTGCTTAAATTATTTGCAATAATATTAAATAAATTAAAATTGTTCAAATGGAAATAAATAAAAACTAAATGAGAGGAATATACAAAAAAAAACAAAGTTAATTGTAAATATAGTTTAGATTTTCAATTTACAACAATTCAAGAAACATGACAATATAATGGGACAAATGGCAATATAACATTGATGTATTTTACCCTCCCCTTTTTTTGGCAGTGCCCATTAATTTATTTTGGGCACATTTTGCCACAGGAACACTTCTATACATTTATTAAATTTAAACAAAACGTTTTGCAAAAACATTATTTGAAATAAATTTTGTTCGTCGACCAGAAACACCACTGCAATTTTAATTTTTGGAAAACATCGCAAAGTGGGGATGTTTGGGTGGGAATCAAACTGTGAACCAAACTGCATTTCCACGATGTTTTCCCATTGTTTTGTTGACACAATAAAGGGTAAAAGTAGCACCAAATGCTTTGACTTTTACCAACGGAATTGCTCGAATTTTTGAGTTCTTGGCGTTCTTGCTTTTTTATGGTCGTTTGCCCCCTCGCCCTCACTTGTTGCATTTTTTGTATAACGCCAAAAATTCGAAAAGGAAAGCAATTCCGTTTATTGTGCTCAACCGTTTGCGTACAACCCAGTTGGACCGACACACCAATTTTATTTTTCAAATCGATAGTTGTTAATTATAATAATTAATAACATTTGTAAGTTTAACTTTAAAAGTGTGTCATCCTTCTGGCGTTGTACAATGTGCATTTTTTTGTGTATTTTTTGTATATTTGTGTATCGCCCCCTGCCACGCTAGTTGGGCAATGGGGCACCTTTCTTATATGTTTTTTTGCTGCAACTTTAAAGGAGGCTTAAATTTATTGTTCACATTAAATATGTAGTTGATTTTAAAGTTGCGGAAGAGGGTGGCTTAGAATTCCGCTCGCGATTTTCAGCTAATTTTTGAAAAATAGTTTTTCGAGGAGAACTATAGCAAATTTTTCAATTTGCTTTTAATCGCACTATATGAAGTGGTGCTATTTAAGGGTTGTGCCCAGGATTGGGCTTCTGCGCTATTGTTAATTAATTTTTAAGCGTACCTAATTATTTAATTTATTGTTTGTGACTTTTTCGTCTTGCGTTATTTTTGCGGTTTGAAAACGTCGGGATACGTTATCGGAAGTAATGGGGGGCGAATGTGTGTTTTGAAACCGGTTTAAAACACAAATATTCGTTAATTATAACAAATTGTATTTTAGCAATGGAAAAACATTAAATGAAATACATAAAAGATGATACTTTACAAAGTTACATAGAAATGGCGCAAAAAATAAATAAAATATAGAACAAAGAGAATAAATGAAGAAAACTTTCCAAGCTGATAATTATAAAATATATTTGTAATTTCAGCAACAATTTATGGTTTTTATGGATGCACAGATATAACTAATTAAATCGTGAGATGGCTTTCTAAAAATTCTACAATGTATATGGGTCATTATGGATATATCCATTTTCAAAATCTATTAAATGGATTTAATTTTTAAATTATTTTAACTAGAAAGAGGAGGATTTTTTAAAATTCATTTAAAAAGATAGTTTTGGGTCATTAGACTTATCAACATTTTTAATTAGCAATCTTGAAACTATCAAATAACATTAAAAAATATCAATTTACATTGTATAATAATAGTATATTCAAATGTGTAGGTTGGACGAGTTGTTCATAGATGGTGCCACAGTGCTAAATTTAACATTACACAGATATCAATACTTTTTGAGTTTCTGATTCAAAATATAATTAAAATTATTAACAATACTTCTCTTGACAATTAATATTTAACTTTTATTAATGTGAATCAATCAATACTATGTGAAATTGTTTTTTAATAATGAAAAAGTCTGTGTTTTAGTATTTTAATCAAAAGGTTTGTTTTTATCAATAGTAATTATTTCTTCACTGCCTTAGGGTTACCTTTTTAATTAAAATTTTTAACTTATTATAAACCATAGTTTGAAACAAATAAATAAATTAATAATATTTTAATTATTAGAAAAATTAGAAATGGAAACCTATTTAATATTTTACTTCAGCTTAATAATTATAAGATGTGATAAAGCTATACCGACTTTTTGATATGAATTTTACAAAATTAAATTTAAACATAAATATCTGCAAAAAGGATCATATAAGTAGCAACATCTATGCGTTTCTTAAACTTTCTATAAATAATGAAATGTATTTTGTTTTTAAAAAGTTAATTAGTTTACAATCAACAGTTATTTATATCAGTTTAAAACTAATTAAAGTTTTTTATTTAAAACACGAGATAAACATTTAGTATAAAGCTTCTTTGAAGAAAGGGAAGAATATGATATAAAGTTTAGCATTCAAAGAGCTCCAAATATGTTGAAAGTTACTTTAGTGTGTTTGATATTTTTAGTTGCTTATATTAAAGCAGAAGAATGTAATTGCAAATCAACAGAATTCAATTTCGCAAATTGTTACAATCTTGTTCATCCTCCTCTAGGTAAAATAATTTAAAAAATAATGTTTTGTTTTATGTATAAAAATTTTTCTGATTTTAGGTGATCTAAATGGTGAGTGAATTATCCATCAAAAGTTTTTTTGTAATTATTTTTTTTAGGAGCTTCTGGAGGGTACAATTTTACGCACGGTTTTTTGATTACAATAATAGCTTTTATTATAAATCTCTACTACTGGAATTACTGAATAAATAAAATTCGTTATAAGCATCTGTTTAAGGATGTGAATTTCAAAATTCATCCTGCCAATTTTTTGTATAATGTAAAATGTTGTTTTAATAATTATTTTTACATGGTGCGAATGGTTTTTATTCTTTATATTAATTTTACTAGAAAGGATGAATTTTTAACTAAAACCAGTCATTGAGTCGTTAGACTTATCTACATTTATAATTATCAATCTTAAAACTATCAAATAGCAATAAAAAACAGTAATTTACATTCAATAATGAATATATTTAAATGTGGAGGTTTGGAGAGTTGCTCATAGATGGTGTTACAATCCCAAATTTTGCATTAAACGAATAATCAATTCTTTTAGAGTTTTTCATTCGCAATTTGTTTAAAATGATTAACAATGCTCGTGTTGAAATAAATGTTTAACTTTTATTAACATTAATTAATAAATAATAATCGAAATTGTTTGTAAATAGTGCAGAATTTGGTATTTAATCAAAAAGTTTATTTTAATGAATAATATTTATTTCCTGATTAACTCAGGGTCATATTATTTCATTATTATTGTTTTTAAAATTATTATTAAACATAGCTCGAGAATATTAAACAAATTATATAATATCTGAATGTTTGTAGAAATTATAAATCGTGATCTATTTAAGATAAAACCATTCAGACTTTTGTATCTAAATTTTTCAAAAAATTTTACATTTACACACGTAACTAAAAAAGCACATAATTACAGATATAACAACATCTATGCATTTCTCAAACTTTCCACAAATAATCTGATATATTTTGTTGTTAAAAATTTAATTAGTTTACAAACAAAAATTATTTATATCTAATTAAAATTAACGACATTTTTACTTAGAGCACAAGATAAAAATATTGTATAAAACTTCTTCAAAATAGCACAAAGATATGATATAAAATATTACATTTGAAGATTTATCTAATGTTTTTACTAGCAAAATATGAAGCAATATTGTACCGAATAAAAAAGACTTAATAATTATTTTTAGATCCAGTCTTTTAATTTATTAATTGTTGAATTGGTATAAAAATAATTTAACTAAAAGGGAGGATTTACTTAAAATATAATTTCTCAAAATATTTTTTTGCAGTTAAAATCTCATAGGACGTAGCCAATAAATTCGAAAAAAGATATAATTATAAAGAAATATGGTTTTAAATATTTAAAACCATTAATATGTTAATGTTCACTGGAATTGAACACAATAAAACAACACCTTGTTAACTTGCAACGTTTCGTTTCTTTATTGAAACTTTATCAAGCAACTGAAAATTAACAAAGTATAACAACAATAACTACAAGTATTTTATAAAATAATATAAAATATAAAATACCTTAACAACACAAAAAGGAAGTTAACCATTAAAACTCAATAATTCTACATGTGTCAAAATGAAAGATTTTTAAATATGAAAGATTGCAACTATGATTCTAAATAATTACATGAAAGGCTGTAACTATGATTCTAAAAAGAAATTATTTGTAGTTGTATAATTTTGATTTAAATTTTATGATTAATTTTAGTTTTATGTTTTAATTTTATTTAAGATGTCATTATAGGTATATTGTGTCCAATTCCAGTGAACATTAACATATTATAAGATATTGGACGTGAACATTATGATTAATTAAAACCATTAATTTTTGATTTGGTAAATAAAATAATGCCTCATTAATTTTTTTATAGGTAACATTTTTAATTTGGACGTATTTATAAATTGCAAGGTGTGCATGGTTTCTCTTCTTTAAATTAATTTAACTAGAAGGATGAATTTTAAACCAAAAACAAGTTATTAGGTCATTAGACTTGTCTACATATATAATTAGCAATCCTAAAAGTATCAAATAGCAATAAAAAGCATTAATTTACATTGAACAACAAATATATTTAATGTGGAGATTTGACGAGTTGCTCATAGATGGTGCCACAATGCTAAATTTAACATTCAATGAATAATCAATTCTTTTTTGAGTTTTTCATTCACAATTTGTTTAAAATGATTAACAATACTCGTGTTGAAATGAATGTTAACTTCTATTAATAAGAATCGAAATTGTTTGTAAATAGTACAAAATTTAGTATTTAATCAAAACGTCTATTTTAATGAATAATATTTATTTTTTTATTGACCCGGGGTCATATTATTTGATTATTATTGTTTTTAAAATTATTGCTAAAAATTGTTAAACAAATTATATAATATTGTAATATTTGTATAAATTATAAATCAAGATCTATTGAACGTTATATTGCAGATTAATTTCTAATAAAACTGTTTTGTATTAAAATTGGTAATAAATTTCACATTTAATCGTGCGACTGAAAAAAATACAAAGAATCTAATATATTTCTTTTTTAAAAATTTAATTAGTTTACAAACAGAAGTTTTTTATATCTAATTAAAATTTACGACATTTTTACTAATAACATAAGATAAAAATTTAGTATAAAGCTTGTCTAAAACAGCAGATAGATATGATTTAAAATTTTACATTCAAAGTTCCACAGATAAATAAATATGTTGCGAGTTACTTTCTTGTGTTTGATATTTTTAATTGCTTATATAAACGCAGAAGAATGTGATTGCAAAGCACCTCAACTTACGTATGAGAATTGTTATAGTATTGTTCATCCTCATATAGGTAAAATAATTTAAAAAATAATACATTTAGTTTTACGCTAATAAAAAAATTGTCAATTGCAGATAATCTTCCTACTTTATCAGGTGCTAATGGTATGTGTTCCTGTACCAAAAGTTTTTTTGTAATTATACTTTTTTTTTAGGGGCTTTTGGAGGCTGCAGCCTAATAAAGGGTCTCTTGATTACAATTTCAGCCCTATTTGCAAAACTTTACTTCAGGAATTATTAAATAAATTCGCTTTATATAAGATTTTTATTACCAAAATATGTGACAATTTTGTACAGAATTAAAAAAACTTTTTTAATAACTATTTTTAGATCCAGTCTTTTAATTTATTAATTGTTGAATTCGTATAAAAATAATTTAACTAAAAGGGAGGATTTACTTAAAATATAATCTCCCAAAATATTTTTTTGCAGTCAAAATATCATAGGACGTAGCCAATAAATTCGAAAGAAGATATAATTATAAAGAAATATGGTTTTAAATATTAAAAACCATTAATTTTTGACTTGGTAAATAAAATAATGCCTCATTAATTTTTTTATAGGTAACATTTTTAATTTGAACGTATTTATAAATTGCAAGGTGTGCATGGTTTTTTTTCTTTAAATTAATTTAACTAGAAAGGATGAATTTTAAACCAAAAACAAGTTATTAGGTCATTAGACTTGTCTACATATATAATTAGCAATCTTAAAAGTATCAAATAGCAATAAAAAGCATTAATTTACATTGAACAACAAATATATTTAATGTGAAGATTTGACGAGTTTCTCATAGATGGTGCCACAATGCTAAATTTAACATTCAATGAATAATCAATTCTTTTTTGAGTTTTTCATTCACAATTTGTTTAAAATGATTAACAATACTCGTGTTGAAATGAATATTAACTTCTATTAATAATAATCGAAATTGTTTGTAAATAGTGCAAAATTTGGTATTTAATCAAAACGTCTATTTTAACGAATAATATTTATTTTTTTATTGGCCCGGGGTCATATTATTTGATTATTATTGTTTTTAAAATTATTGTTAAGAAATGTTAAACGAATTATATAATATTTTAATATTTGTAGAAATTATAAATCAAGATCTATTTGAATATTATATTGCAGCTTAATTTCTAATAAAACTGTTTTATATTTAAATTGTTAATAAATTTCACATTTAATCGTGCGACTGAAAAAAATACAAAAATGGAATGTATTTTGTTTTTAAAAATATAATTAGTTTACAAACAGAAGTTTTTTATATCTAATTAAAATTAACGACATTTTTACTAATAACATAAGATAAAAATTTAGTATAAAGCTTCTCTAAAACAGCACATAGATATGATTTAAAACTATACATTCGAAGTTCTACAGATAAATAAATATGTTGCGAGTTACTTTCTTGTGTTTGATATTTTTAATTGCTTATATAAAAGCAGAAGAATGTGATTGCAAATCACCTCAACTCACTTATGAGTATTGTTACAATTTTGTTCATCCTCCTCTAGGTAAAATAATTTAAACAATAATACATTTAGTCTTACGCTAATAAAAAATTGCCAATTGCAGATAATCTTCCTACTGCAGGTGCTAATGGTATGTGTTCCCGTATCAAAAGTTCTTTTGTAATTATACTTTTTTTTAGGGGTTTTTGGAGGCTGCAGCCTAATAAAGGGTCTCTTGATTACAATTTCAGCGCTATTTGCAAAACTTTACTTCAAGAATTATTAAATAAATTCGCTTTATGTAAGATTTTTATTACCAAAATATGTGACAATTTTGTACAGAATGATAAAGGTTTTTTTAATAATTATTTTTAGGTCTAGTCTTTTAATTTATTAATCGTTAAGCTGGTATAAAAATAATTTAACGAAAAGGGAGGATTTACTTGAAATTAAATCCCTAAAATATTTTTCTACAGTCAAATCGTTGGAATAGAGAAACCATTTGAAATATTAAAAATTATAAATTTGGTTAAAACCTTAAAATAATTTTTAATTATTTTTTTATAGTAAACAACACGTAAAATTTTAATTCGAAGAAAGAGATTTATTCGAAAAAGAATTACTTAATGGAAACTTAAAAATTTTTCGATGAAGAACAGTTCTAAAAATCTTATGGCCATTTTTAATGTTTATATAAAACAATTTCTTCAGGTCGCAAAAAGTAAGTTAAATTTTACTTAGAAAATATTTAGGTTCTACCGCCCAAAAAAATATAACGAGTTAATAAATACAAAACATTGCTAATATCGAGGCTTTCTAAGAGCTCCAAAATGCAAATTGTCATAAACAATTTTTCGACTAGAACTAGAAATAAGCAGAAGCACTTTGTAACCGATTTTTTTTTTAAATAAATCAATTTCTCAAAACATTTCTGTTTTCTTCGAAGCGGGCAATACAGTCGCGTCGTTTTGTTACAATGTTTCGCGTCGCGACGCCCCGATTGGCGAACTTGCTACAAATGGCAAGCTTTTGCAACATGTTCCAAAGTTGCGCATTGTGAAGAAGATACACCCCAAAATTGTCTTTCGAGCCCCCGAAGCGCAAACAATTTAAATTTCAACGAGCGGCGCGGTTCGGTCGCCCTCCCCGTTTATTTATAAAAAGACATGATAAGCGCATAAATAATTAAAAATAGTGTCATCGAGGCTAAAATAGTGGAAATATCGCCTGATTGCCTTTAGAAAATAACCTTTGACAAAACTTGACCTGCAGACACAAAAAAAAACTGACTAATTTTTTAGGAAACAACCATAATAATAAATCGCTTCGGTTTCTTCCACATTTCGATGCCATCAAAATTGCTGATTGTTTATTTATGTTTTGGCGAAGCGGATTTGTTGCAGATTTGTATCTTGGCGCTTGGGCAACAGCTAACACCCTAATTGTTGCACAGAGTTAATTATTTATCCTTCGGAATGGGCACAGTTTGTTAAGTTTCGACGTGGCGGTTTGTTATAGTTTCTTTTTTAATTTGATTTTCGATAACGAGCTTTTATTTGAGTATGTCCCACGAATTGGTATTGATCTATTGCGAAATGTACTCGCGGGGTATATTTTTAATTATGATTTTTAAAGGGTAAAAATTGCTTAGAAATGTCTAACAGAAGCTACGTGTGCGAAGTTATACTTCTTTTGGCGCTTGGGAGTAAAATTCTAGGCAGCCCAATACCATAGAAAATTCGACAGTATGAAGTTAGCTGTTTAAGAAAATTATACTGACTAAATTCACTCATGAGCGTGGTAGTTACGCCAAAGAAGTATAACTTCTAACGCATCGGTTTTTTTTTAAGTTTTATTGGAGTTGATTTTGGTTCACTTACTTAAGATTATTTGATTTTTGTATGGCAAAACATTTTTTTCGAATTACAGTCGGACCTCGATAAGTGAAAGTCGAAGGGAAACTAAAAACAATTCAAGTTATCAAAAAAAGTCGAGTTAAATACTTTTCTGTGTATATAAATCAATTTATTGACTTAAATTATTGTGATTAATGTTTAAAACCGAGTGTGCACATTCGAGCTCAAAGTGGCACATTCCGATCTCGGGAAAATGAAGCGCGCCGCTCCGCGTCGCGCATCATTTGCTTCCCTCGCTCGGAAATGTGCCACTTTTCGCTCGAATGCGCACATCTTCGTATTTAATCAACGTATTTATATTAATTAGCGTGCTCTGCTAAAGGAAATTCGACATTTCAAGTTAGTCTTCTGAGAAAGTAAATTACAGTCGAGTCTCGATAAGTCGAAGTCGAAGGAAAACAAAAAATAATTCGAGTTATCAAAAAAAGTCGAGTTAAATACTTTTCTGTGTATAGATCATATCTATATTTACCATCCTTTATACAAAATAACCAAAATTTGTAAACAATTATTAACAATATTTATTGTTGTTAAGTATTTAGGTAATATAATTATTTACATCTTATTTATTGTTGGTTTGAAAGTAATCTAAAATTGTCTTTTGCTTCATTGATCCAAAATGTTGGGTTTCTACAAATTTTTCTACTGATCTCTCGAAACCAAAATATTTTTACTACGTGTATAACAAAACCATTCAATCATAGCTTTCTCCAACTTGGAAAAAGGGACACTCCTTCAGCCTTTTTTTAATTTTCGTTTACACTTCTTGTTGATCGGTAAATAATTTTAGAAAAAGTATTTAATTCTTTTAGATTTTCTGTTACGCACTGTTATAAACTATTAACAACAAAAAATACATTTGATCGTACTCCTGCTCGACGAATAACGACTAGAATAAAAACAAAAGCCAAAATAGACCCTTTTCTTGTAAAAGAAACGGTAAAACCATCTTAAATTTCATAACTGTTGAGAAAGCATTTAAACATAAATTAGTATTTAAATCCAATTGAAGTGCCGACGTCAAAACATCAAAGTTTTGTAGTAGGTTTCAACCTTTTCATCCTATTTTACAATAGCCAATTTGACCAGCAATAACACCGAACCGACCCGTTCTTTAATCCTACCAGGTATTGTACTTTTAGGAAAAATTGTAAAATTTAACTTCTAGTTATCGAAATATTTAGGGAATTGTAAAACGCTTCGACTTATCGAAAAATTCGAGTTATAGATATAAAAATATTAACGTTGAAATAGGCAAGTCTTAGGGAAACAGGTTCGAGTTCGAGTTATCAAAAATTGGACTTATCGATGTTCGACTTATGGAGGTTCGACTGTATTTGAAATTGTTTTTAATTGAACAAAAGCTGCACCTAATTTTTTTAAATATTGGTTTATTTTTTAATAGCTTATTAAATTTTATTGGACCCAATAAAATGTTTTGAATTAAAAACGTGGAAGAACTATATAATTCCATTTTTTTTTATAAAATAATATAAATAAATGTAACTGGAAGTTTAGCAAATTAAAAAAACATATAAAAGCTTTAAAATATTTAAAATCATTAAAAGAAATAATGTTTCATTTTGGGAAATTGCAAATTTTTAAGGGAAAAATAATTAACAATCAACAAATTAGCTTAGTTCTGTAAAATGAGCAATTTTATATTTTAAACAAAGACGATAAATCTAAATTTTTAATTCATTTTGTTTACAAGATTTATGAAAATTATAAAACATTTTTAAACACGATTTTATATCAAAAGAATATTAAATAAATTGAGAAATATTGATTAATTGTTAATTAGCGACAAAACATTTTAAAATATTAAAAAAAAAATTGAAATATAGCGTGTTTCATAAAAGAAACTAGTTTGTTTATGTACCCAACAAAAAAGTAACATTGTTTAATTATTTTAAATATAAACAATTTAAGTAAATAATGTTTTTGATTCTTCATAATTTTTATCGCAATTTTTTTTGATAAAAACTAAGCAGTCTCATGGGCACTTTATTGTTAAAAATTAAAAAATTCGTACTATAATAATTTTCTTTCAAAAAACTCCAATTTTCAAACTATTTTGATACGAATTAATAAATCTTATGAAACACTTTGTATAATTAAAGTAATTCTAATAGACGAAGAATTTTATTCGAACGGCTTTAATTCAAAACCATTTTTGATCGGCCCTAATAAAATTTACGAAAACACTTAAAAACAATTCTAAAAAGCAAAGTTATTTACATCCAACAACTTTTAGCACAAACTAGTTTTTGATAGGAATAACAAATATTACGAAATTAAGTTAAAATAATATTATTAGATGAAGAATTTTATTCCACGCAGCTTTCATTTCAAAACAATTTTGATAGGAATTGATCATTTTTACGGGCCACTCTGTTTAATTAAAAATAATCATAAAAAATAAATATTTTTTTATACGTTTTGATAAACAATGTGAAACACCCTTTATTATTAAAATTAAAAATAGAAAACAAACAATTTTGTTCTAAACGATTTTAATTTTTAAAATTGTTTCTGCTATAAATCCATAAACTTTACAAAACACTCTGCAGAAGCCGAACGCCTACATTCGAGCGAAAAGCGGCACATTTCCGATCGCGGGAGAAGATTCGCAACCCGCGCTCGGAAATGTGCAACTTTTCGCTCGAACGTGCACGTCTTCTCAACACTCAATCCCCGACCCCGTTCGATCTGCCACGAAAAAAAAATAAATGCCAAGGGAATTACTCAAATAAAAATTCGCAAAGAAATGTAACATGAATCATAATTTCTAAGTCACTTATGTAATTGTACGGCGGCTGACCTTTAATAGAAATCGAGCCATTTTTGTTACGTGCGCCAAAGCCACAAAGTTCTTAAGCCTCCGATAAACTCGAGTACTTAATTTGTCGAAGAACGTTTGACCCTAATTTTGTATCACTTTTTGAAGGGGTTTACATAACGCTCACACTTTGTTCAGAAGCAGACAGAAATGCGATTAGACCGAGAGCGAATTGCGCAACTAATCTAATTGTCATTGTTAAATCGCGATTTGGATAGGTCAAGATTTCTTCAGACAATTTCGGCGTCGCCGGTCGCCTTACGCAAGGCCCCGATTTTTATCGAAAACGGCCCTAAGCCCCATTTTTGCGACGGCGAAATGAAGAAATGTTAGGGATTAACCAACCAACAAGATGACACACCTTTATATACATACGAATCGCGTATGACATAACCATAAAAAACGAAAGTGTTCCAAAAAGGCCTTGAATGCATTTCCACGCAAAATGTGGAGCACCGCACGCAAGATTCGCGGCCAAGTGAAAGGACCGCGCCTTTTTTTTCATTGCATTTTCTTTTTTTCGAAATTCCTGTCGGGCTCACTTCGGTCCATCCGCCAAAAATGAGGACCTCTTTTTTTTTTGGTCGAGTGCGCACATTTTTTTTAATGTTTAATTAGGCGGATAATTTTTTTTAATGACTTCGTCAAATCGGTTTATTCAACTTCAAAGGTGCGGTTGATTTGATAATTAAAGGCTGCCACAATTTTCGAAACGTACCACGGATCGAATCCTTGTAAGAACGTTTCTAATTAAGGTTAACGATTTCATGGGCCCGATAATTAATTATTTATTTATACACAAACATTCTTGTGGATATCCTTAAAAATGTGCGATCCGCTCGAAAATTCGGCGCTCGTTACACATTTCTAACCTTTCGGACTTAATTTACGGTTTCCTTCGTCGAGCCGGGCACGCGTTTTGAAGAAATTCGAATTCTTCGGGACGGAGAGGAAAAAAAGCGGCAGGACGACCTTCGCGTCGTCGCCCGCATCGAATTTGCCATAAAATCGCGATTAATATTACAGGAAATTCAGAAGTTGATGCCATTGCATTTTTTGGCGAATTTATCGGTATTAAATTCGCGTTACGTAAATGGAGATGTTCACATATTTGTTTAAATCATTTCCTAAGGTTGCCGCTTTTTTTTGTAAGAATAAGTTGCGCTGACATAATACTGGATTTTGTGCGAAATTTTAAAAAATGCCGTGTAATACTTTGCGTTGGGAAAAATTTTGAGTTGTTTTTAAAGGGAAATTGCAATTGTATTTTTGGAATGGGGGCCCATCGTTTGGAAAAGGCTCTACGATTTTGAAATTCGGTCAATTTATTTTGGGAACTTCCTTTTTTGAAGATTGAATAAAGAAGTAAGAGTAATTAATTAAATTTCTTTGTTTTTCCACACTTTCCACATCTTTAACCGTCCGCATACTAGGCGACTAAATGTTACATACCCTACTAGGTGGTGTTTGCCATACCCCGAAAATAAAATGAAATAAAATCCACAAAATTGTACTTTCTTAATGATTCGCAATAATTTAGACCAATAAAATACACGAAAAATCAATTCAATCATTTTAATCGTTTTCTCTCACTTGCATTGACTATATTATCGTATCTTCTCGCTCCCTTCCACTCATTGCTATGGTAAATACGTTTTTCGAATATAAAATCGATATTTACTAAATTAAATTAAAATTTTTGATTTGAAAGAGCGCACGATAAATTATACTAATATAATAAACACGAGGATGTGCGCATTCGAGCGAAAAGTGGCACATTTCCGAGCGAGGGAAGCAAATGAAGCGCGACGCGGAGCGGCGCGCTTCATTTTCCCGAGATCGGAATGTGCCACTTTGAGCTCGAATGTGCACACTCGGTTTTAAGCATTATTCGCAATAATTTTGTCAACAAAAAATTAGTAAATAATTTTTATCATTCCCTCTCACTCGTACTTATGAGTTTATCGTATCTTTTCTCTCGCTTCCACTAATTGCTATAGTAAAATACGTTTTTTGAATATATAATCGATATATTTACTGAACTAAATTAAATTTGTTGATTGAAGAGAAAGTTTATTTTACAAAATTCAAAAAATACGAGGATGTGCGCGTTCGAGCGAAAAGTGGCACATTTCCGAGCGAGGGAGGCAAATGAAGCGCGACGCGGAGCGGCGCGCTTCATTTTCCCGAGATCGGAATGTGCCACTTTGAGCTCGAATGTGCACACTCGGTTTTAAGCATTCTTCAACGAAAAGTTATTAAATAATTTGTATCATTCCCTCTCACTCGTACTTATGAGTTTATCGTATCTTTTCTCTCGCTCCCACTCATTGCTATGGTAAAAATACGTTTTTTGAGTATATAATCGATATATTTACTGAACTAAATTAAATTTGTTGATAGAAGAGAAAGTTTAATTTACAAAATTTAATAAATACGAGGATGTGCGCGTTCGAGCGAAAAGTGGCACATTTCCGAGCGAGGGAGGCAAATGAAGCGCGACGCGGAGCGGCGCGCTTCATTTCCCGAGATCGGAATGTGCCACTTTGAGCTCGAATGTGCACACTCGGTTTTAAGCTCGATTGCCAAACGTCCCATTTTAAGAAAAAAAAATTGTTCACGTTAGTTATATCCCACTTAGTACACGGAAGGTTAATAATTTTATTTGAGTTTCTATCTCAAACATTTTAATTTTTATTATTACATGTTTTAAAAAAATTCAATGGCACCAAACGAAATTGATAATTTAACATAAGAAAAAAAATGGAGTGAATTTTCTAATGTATTAAAAAAAAAATTTCAAAATTAATTAGGTATAAGGTACTGGAGGGTAATAAGGCCTACTTAGTGTTAAAAATTTTTATTAAATAAACCAAGACGACTCATAACATAATATGAATTCTAAGTCATTTTTACATAGTTTTTTCTGAAAATAATGTAAATTTAAAAACAAAAAAATTGAAAACACATTTTTAAAAAGCAAAAACATATTCACTGGTGTTTGGGACGAACAGGCAGATAATAAGGCCCGCCTTAAAAATTTTAATGGCAGATATTAATTCCCGAATAAAGTATTCAATTCAGGGTAGCAACTTTGGCATATAAAAGGTGCTTGGTCATCTTTCGTTAGTCCAACACATTCTTTATGTACCCAAGTGTTACGTAACGGACAAGATCTCATATCAGCCGTAAAATCATGGTTGCAGACGGAACACATCCAAGATTGTTTTGAGGAGCCAGCAATTTTGTATTTTTACGTAACCCTGATTTTGATTATAAGTCACGTCCCCGCATGCATTTGCCTTTTATTAATATATTAAGGCCCGGGCCTTATTACCTGAGTAGTACATATTTCCTTTTTTAAGATTATTTTTTTTTCCGATGAAGTAAATCAAGTCAACTAAAGAAGAAGTCAAAGAAGAAGCTTACCTCTTTGTATATAATTTTGTTTCTCTTAAATATTCACACGATAGCACTAATTGGAAGTTAATTTGGCAGAGATACATTTATAAATTGCACATAATATTGAGGTAGATTCACTAAATCGAGGTTTCACGCGTTAATTGAAACCCAGAAAATTTTCCAACCCAGAGGTGATATGTTTTAGATGTTTCTCGCTCGCCGATGGCACTAAATAAGCAATTTCGGTTATAGTTTTCATTTAATGGCTTCTGGGCTTTATTACCTGGTGGGCCTTATTACCCTGCGGTACCTTACAAATTAATTTCATGGCAATTTCTTAATGATTCGCAATAATTTACACCAATAAATTACACGAAAAATTAATTGAATAATTTTAATCGTTCCCTCTCACTTGCATTGACAAGATTATCGTATCTTCTCGCTCCCTTCCACTCATTGCTATGGTAAATACATTTTTTAAATATAAAATCGATATTTACTAAATTGAATTAAAATTTTTGGTTTGAAGGAGCGCACCGTAAATTATACTAATATAATAAACACAAGGATGTGCGCATTCGAGCGAAAAGTGGCACATTTCCGAGCGAGGGAAGCAAATGAAGCGCGACGCGGAGCGGCGTGCTTCATTTTCCCGAGATCGGAATGTGCCACTTTGAGCTCGAATGTGCACACTCGGTTTTAAGCACGATTACCAAGCGTCCCGTTTTAACAAAAAAAAAATTGTGGCACCAAACAAAATTGATAATTTACCATAAGAAAAAAATTAAGTAAATTTTCTAATGTATTAAAAAGAAAAATTGAATTTCAAAATTAATTAGGTATAAGTATATATTTTTATGATTCTTTGTCTTAATTTGATTTTTTTTTCGTTTAAATATAACAAGGAGAGGTTCAGATCTCACAGTAAATTTTCGTGCTTGTAAAAAAACTCGGTACCCGAACGATTAACACAACTAAATACGGAGCATCAAGTTTTTGGTTTGAGTCTTGGATAATGGTGTTTTTTCGCACCGTTTTCAATTAAGAAAAAATATTTCTATTTTATTCTTCACTACTATTTGTTAATTGTTTATTAAAATTTTTAAAACAACAGCATTCTACGTGACTCGACTCAAAGGCCTTCTGCTTCGTAGTTGTGTTAACCCTTCGACTACCGAGTTGTTTCTTACGAGCACGGCTCACTAAGTTTTAAAGCTGTTTTTGCAGTTGTAATATAGAAAAAAAATTAATGTTGAAGTAGTAATCTTCAAATTTGGTAAATATAAACAAAAGCTGTGACTCAGAGTTTTGAACCTCTCCTTGTAAGAGCCCAACTTTGAGAACTGCTGCCTTTAAGCAACAAAAACATTTTGCGCAACTATTACAATAATATAATAAATATTTAATATTTTTTAAATTACAATGGTAGTTTAACACATGATTTTAAATTAATGAAATCGGTTTTAAAAAAAAACTAAGATTTTTGGTACTCAATCAACACAACAATTTAAAGCAAATTATTTAATTTTTATTTACTTTTTCCTGCGCGATTCTGGTTTTTTTAAATAATGTAATTTCGATGCGCTTAAAACAGAAGTCGGGCAATCAAAATTTAATGTGTGACAAATTGGGCCAGCTTTCTTAAAACTTCTTAATGTTTTTATTGGAATTGAATAATACCCATTTTCTGTGGATTAGTTACGTGTGATCCAAGCAGATCTTGTTTAAATCATAATTGACTGTGTTATTATTTGAAAATTTGCCTAAAGACTTTTCGATCAATTTTCTGGCTGGGAATTTAGTATATGTCAGAGCTATTTAGTTTTTGCTAATCAAAGAAATGATTGCCCCCAATAAAAAGCAAACTATTGAATAGATTAGAATCGAATTAGACGTAACCTTCGGTGTAAACATAAGCCTATGGCAATTTATTAATTTATTGGGCAATAAGGATCGAATTTTCTTCAAATCACGGTCACAGTGCTCCACTTTTTTCCGTATCGTTGAAAATCTTTTAATTTTGTACGGGGCGATCCCGCTCTGCGGTTCCAATTACAGTCAAATCTCGATAAATCGCATCCGAGGGGAAATCAATAATAATTCGAGTTACAAAAAAAACTAAAAATTAAATATTTTTATTTTTATTATATTTTAAGCGAAATAATTACAGTTTTTAAGATTAGTTTTTTTTTTATTAAGTAGGGTAAACCGCCCAGTCTGTGACCCCCTACCAGTGAATGACCGTTACGAGAACGAATGTTTATAACAATTAAAAAAATTAATTTATATTCATGATGTATTTATTTATACAATCTTGTATGCCTTCTATTTGATTTAAGTAAAAGAAATAATGAAGTGGATAGCTAAAATAATTAAATTTATATTGCAGTTTGCAAGATTTCATTAAAATGTTGAAGCTTTGAAGGACGCAATTAAAAAAGGATAGGCGTATCCTCCTAAGCGCCAACACAACCTGTCATTAATAGAATACTAAAAGGAACTTTAATAAAAAAAAAACTACACGAAGGTACATCTAAGCATGGCGTTTAAAATTAATTTTACAAAATTTCATGAATTACTCGTTCTTTATAGACGAATTCATTAAACAGTCATTTACTGGGCTATATCCCGGTCAATATTTAAATGAAACGGTCATTTAGCGAACTTCTCATTTTATACTCTTTATAGTTAATTTTTACAAAGTTTATGACCAAATTGCAAAGATGTTTTCATTAATTTATAAAAAAAAAGTATCTCATTTGAACTGTAACGGTCGTTTTGGATTTATTATTTTTTTTGCTATTTTTTTTATCAACATCGCTTTTGATGCAAAAAAATCCGTCATTCACTGGACGTTTTACCGTAATTTTTGGATTGTTTGATTGAAAATAATCTAAAATGAGCAATGCCAATTAAAATTTTTAAAATACAGTCGAACCTCAATAAGTCGAATATTTGATAACTCGAACCTGTATCCCTAGGACTTGCCTATTTCAACGTTAATATTTTTATATCGATAACTCGAATGATTTTTAGTTTCCCTTCAACTTCGACTTATCGAGATTTGACTGTAATTAAATTTGTCGTTTTTTAATTATGAAAAACCTGAAACTTTTAGGGTTTTCTGTATTTAATGTTTAATTTAAAAATCTGATTAAAAAATTACTACACTTTTAAAATTTATAATTTTTAACGTAACCATGGTTATATAGTAATCAAGCTCTTGCAATTGGTTAATTAATTAGCGGCCATAATGGAATATATAAAATTAACCAATCAAAGTAGTAGTCGTGCATTTAAAGCAGGAATTTTAAAAGTTAAGCTTTGAAGACGGACACATTCAATTTTTAAGATTTATTATTAACTCGAATTATTTTTGATTTATTGAAGTTTCGCTGTAATTTAATTAAGATTCGTTTATAAATTTATTTGATTAAACTGTAGGTTTGAATCAAATAACAATATTAAAAATTAGGAAAAAAATATATTCTTATGAACGAGGCTTCACTGTATTTTCCGCGATCCGAAATATGCCACTTTGAGTTCGAACATGCGCACTCGACTGCTCTCCACAATTTAAATATAGGTACACAAATTATTAAAATTGTAAATTAAAACGAATGGTTTTTTTCCTAAATAAAACAGCCGAAAAATTAGATGAATTCTATCTTTAAATTATTTTAGATATGAAAATTGAAGTGGCTCTTTGATATCAAATAATCCAGTGATTTTCAAAATGTGGGGCGCGCTTCCTAGGGGAGTCGCGGGTTAGGGCAAACGGGAGCGAATTGTTTCAATAAGTATTAGTAAATTATTTTAATGAACGCATTCGATTGTTTTTAAAGTTGATTATTGTGAATCGTGCTTAAAGCCGAGTGTGCACATTCGAGCTCAAAGTGGCACATTCCGATCTCGGGAAAATGAAGCGCGCCGCTCCGCGTCGCGCTTCATTTGCCTCCCTCGCTCGGAAATGTGCCACTTTTCGCTCGAATGCGCACATCTTCGTATTTATTGAAGTTTGTAAATTAAACTTTCTTTTTCAATCAACAAATTTAATTTAGTTCATTAAATATATCCATTATATATTCAAGAAACGTATTTTTACCATAGCAAGGAGTGGGAGCGAGCAAAAAGATACTGTAAACTCATAAGTACGAGTGAGAGGGAATGATAAAAACTATTTACTAATTTTTCGTTGACAAAATTATTGCGAATAATGCTTAAAACCGAGTGTGCACATTCGAGCTCAAAGTGGCACATTCCGATCTCGGGAAAATGAAGCGCGCCCCTCCGCGTCGCGCTTCATTTGCTTCCCTCGCTCGGAAATGTGCCACTTTTTGCTCGAATGCGCACATCCTCGTATTTATTGAATTTTGTAAATTAAACTGTTTCATCAATCAACAAATTTAATTTAGTTTAGTAAATATATCGATTATATATTTAAAAACGTATTTTTATCATAGCAATGAGTGGGAGAGAGCGAAAAGATACGATAAACTCATAAGTACGAGTGAGAGGGAATGATAAAAATTATTTACTAATTTTTTGTTGACAAAATTATTACGAATAATGCGTAAAACCGAGTGTGCACATTCGAGCTCAAAGTGGCACATTCCGATCTCGGGAAAATGAAGCGCGCCGCTCCGCGTCGCGCTTCATTTGCCTCCCTCGCTCGGAAATGTGCCACTTTTCGCTCGAATGCGCACATCCTGGTATTTATGAGACTGAACTGAAAACATGTAAGATATTTCAATGGGTGGAAGTGAGTGAAAAGATACGAACTTCACATGTACGCAAGTTTGGAAACCACTGGAATATTTAATAGGTTCGAATGACCAAGGTCCGACTGTATTTAGAAACGTAAAGGCAAAAGGGCGAAAAGATACGATAAACTCATAAGTACGAGTGAGAGGAATGATAAAAATTATTTACTAATTTTTCGTTGACAAAATTATTGCGAATAATGCTTTAAAAACCCAGTGTGCACATTCGAGCTCAAAGTGGCACATTCCGATCTCGGGGAAAAAGAAGCGCGCGCTCCGCGTCGCGCTTCATTTGCCTCCCTCGCTCGGAAATGTGCCACTTTTCGCTCGAATGCGCACATCCTGGTATTTATGAGACTGAACTGAAAACATGTAAGATATTTCAATGGGTGGAAGTGAGTGAAAAGATACGAACTTCACATGTACGCAAGTTTGGAAACCACTGGAATATTTAATAGGTTCGAATGACCAAGGTCCGACTGTATTTAGAAACGTAAAGGCAAAATCAATTCTGCCCACGTTAGAATTTCGTCAAGACGATGACAAACTTATCCGTTACATCACCCGAAATTATTATAAATCAAAGAGTAATACAATTTCCCAACGTTTAAACTACTTATTCGTGCCGATTAGCATATTCGCTTCGATATTCGTTAAATTATCCAATAAATAACTTCTTTTACGCAACACGCCGATAGAACAATTATTTTTTATATAAGTGCTAATAAAAAGAATCCGGTCCGCGAGATTGATTAGGATAGAACACCTCCACGCCCAAAAAACTCTGATTGATTAATCGCAAATACAATATTTGGAGGTGCACAATATTAATCTCGCCAAAATCCGTGACATTTTCAAAACTCGTAAAAAAAAAATTGAAAACAATATAAAAACGGTTCTTGCAAAATGCATACATATGTAAAGCACTCATTAAAAATGGGCGCCAAAGTTCAACGCCAAAGAAAAAAAATCATTATTACCCCCCGGCCCCCCCTTTTCAATTAACAACAATTATTCGCGCCCGATGCGATCCAAAAAGAATTTCGTTCTATTACGCGCTCGTACAAATGCGTTTCATTTAATGCCCCCCCCTCTTTTCGAAGCAAATGTCAGAAAACGCTCTAGAAAAGAACGCTCATAATTTTACGCTAATTTTTTTCTTCGACAGCATCCGTTTGTAAATTTAACTCGAGGTTAACTTTTATTCATTAATCAAACGAACAGATCCGCTTACGATTTTCAGGAAGTCCAATTTTTAAATCTTAAAACTACACACAGCCACCTACGACCTAAAACAACAGGAATATCGGATTTCCTCCCCTCTCACGACTTTTTACAAAATCAAAAAATATCGATTACTTTTTGTTGGTGACGTTGAAATTTGAGAAAAACCGCGCCGTCGACGACCTTGCGTGCGATTTTAAATCGGTCGATCGAAATCTTCCGAAAGAGACGGGGGCCGTTTTTTTCTTTCAAACGCAACCTTTTAGTAATTAAAAAAAAGGGAAATACGAAAAAAAACGAGACGATTTGAGACGTTAAAATGCAGAGTACGCGGAGCGCGATATGGTCCGGTGAAAGGCCCCAAACTAAGCCCGGGTTGAGGGCCACACCTTCCTAAGAAGTATAAAAGCTTTGCAGCCCCAGTCGAAGGCACACAATCCAAAAAACATTGCTAAAGACACCATGGCTCTCAAAGTGAGTAAATTCGTTGTGAACAACCCCCGAAAGTGTTGCGTGACCTGTGCGGGGTGTTTATTATTATTATTTTTTTTAATCTAATTTAATTTTCAGTTTGTAATAATCGCAGCCCTTGCGGTCGCAGCACGTGCTGGCGTGCCCCTGGAATACGCAGCCGCCCCCTCGCTATCCTACAGCTACGGCGCCCCTGCACATTACGCAGCCGCCCCAGCTTACGCCAAAGTCGCCGCCGCACCAGCTCTTTCCTACGCAGCGGCTCCTTCTTTGCAATACGCACACGCCCCAGCCGTCTCCTACGCCGCCGCCGCCCCAGCCGTCGGTCTTGGATATGCCCACGCCGCTCCAGCTTACTCAGTAGCTCATGCCCCAACTCTTTCTTACGCCGCCCCAGCTTATGCTAAGGTAGCCGCTCCCGTAGCTTACGCCGCCCCCATCGCCAAAACCATCGTCGCCGAACCCGTCGCCCCCGCCAACTACGAATTCGGTTACGCCGTCAACGACCCCCACACCGGCGACTCGAAGAGCCAGCAAGAAACCCGCCACGGAGACGTCGTCCACGGAAGCTACTCCCTCATCGACTCCGATGGCACAAAACGTACCGTCGACTACACCGCCGACCCCCATAACGGCTTCAACGCTGTCGTCTCCAAAGAGCCCTTGGCCGTCAAAGCCGTAGCCGCAGTCGCTAAAGTCGCCGCCCCCGTAGCTTACGCAGCTCCCATCGCCAAATACGCAGCGCCCGCCGTTTCTTACGCCGCCGCCGCTCCAGCTGTCGGTCTTGGCTACGCCGCCGGCCCAGCTTACGCTAAGTTTGCCGCCCCCGCCGTCAGCTACGCCGCCGCACCCGTCGTAGCCAAATACGCAGCGCCAGCTGTCGGTTACGCTCACGCCCCAGCTCTCGGCTACGCCGCCGGCCCATCCGTCGCCTACGAAGGACACGGCTACGGTTTAGGTTACGCAGCCGGCCCCGCCGCAGCACACCACGGTTACTACTAGAATCAACAAGCTCCTTTTAATTACTCTTTGTTGTAGTTATGTATAAATTTTGTATTTATTTTTAAGGGCTGTTCTAAGCCGAATATATTTAAAAAAATATTTATTACAAGTGTCCATTTAAATGTCACAACTAGCGCCGAAAAGGTCAACGGGTCGATCCGGCGATTGAAACACAAGGTGATTTTTTGAAATTAAAATTAGGATTACTTAAAAAATGTTATTTAAATTTTGCAACGGATGCTTTCACTTCGAAAGGAGGAAAATTTGGTCGGTGTCGACGGCGACGTCGGCGGCGCGTGGTGGTTCAGAATGCATTAGACAGCGGAAAAAAGTCCTTCCTTGTATTTTCTAGTTTCAAACGCTCTACTATAACTTATAAACAATAACTAAGTAGGTACTCATATGAGCTAACTAAAACATAATATACAGTATGTGCCATAATATTTACAGTTTTATCCCAACATGAAAGCGAGATTCGAAATAGTACCTGCTCTAACAAACTGCTCTAAACAATACGAAGCATTTAAATGGTCCCTTTAACACTACGATATTCATGTAGCAAGTAAATACAGTCGAACCTCGATAAGTCGAAGTCGAAGGGACAGCAAAAATAATTCGCCATATCAAAAACTCGAGTTACCAAAACAAGTTCAGTTAAATACTTCCGTGTATATATATATTATTCATTTTTTATAGAAAATAACCAAAATTGATCTACAATCATTAACATTATTTATTTTTATTAAGACCCTAAAAAATATAGTTATTTACATATTATTTACTGTTAAATTGGAAGTAATGTAAAATTGTCTTTTGCTTCATTGCTCCAAAATGTTACGTTTTTACAAATTTTTCCAATGATCTTATCGATAATAATATACCTGTAGGAACATCTTGAGCACATAGGAATAGAGAAATAGTATCTATTGCATTGTAAACTTGAGTTGTTGAAAGGATGTTTACTGTAACATCTGTATCACTTTCATATTCACTTTCACTTTCACAGTTTTTCTTATTTTCTTCTACCACTTTACTTATAATGCTTTCATTGCTAGGAATTTCAGTCACTTCCAAATCTTTATCAACCTTGACATTTGTCATTTGTATCTTCAGCAGCTACAATTAGGTCTCTGTTTTTTAAAATGGTTGATAAAGTGTTTGCGGAATACCAAAATCTTTAGCTATATCCTTTTTCTTTTGAGTCCACGTTCCACATCTTTTATAAGATTAATTTTCTCCCTTATGGTTAAACTTTTAATTTTCGTTTACACTCCATGTTAATACGTAAATAATTTTAGAAAAAGTATTAAACTTTTTAGATTTTCTGTTATACTCTGTTACAAACTATAAAGAACGTAAAACACATTTGTTAGTCTTCGTAGTCGACGAATAACTAGCAAATTGAAAACTAAAATGCAAAAATAGTTTCTTTTTGTAAAATAAACTGTAAAACCATCTCAAAAATTTATAACTGTTCATAAGGCATTTAAACATAAATTAGTTTTAAATCCAATTGAAGTGCCGCCGTCAAAATATTCTTGTAGTATAAACATTTTATTCGTAGTTAACAATAGAGCTTTTAAAGCATCAATAACACCAAACCAAGTCGTCGTTAATCCTCTCTCAGGTAGAGACATTTTTAGAAAAGTTGTAAAATTTAACTTCGAGTCATCGACCAATTTACTAATGGAAACTTGAATTTAATGAATTGTAAAACGCTTCGACTAATTAAATAATTCGATTTATTAAATTTCGAGTTATTGACATAAAAATATTAACGTTGAGATAGGCAAGTCGTAGGGAAACTGGTTCGAGTTCGAGCTATCAAAAATTTGGCTTATCGGCGTTCGACTTATGGAAGTTCGACTGTAGTTGATTTTCAGTGGCTCACTTCAGAAAATTTAACTCATATACAATTTTAATTAATCAAAAACGCGAATTAGTAAGCATTCGAAAGTACACCCGAAAATATTTTTATCAAGGTCGGTACAATTAGGCGTGCGGAAGAGTACCACGATAACTTACCAAAAGGAATAAAATATCTAACCTTTTTCAAACAAAAATTATATCTAATTTATTCGACTTTTAATTTTTTGAATTGAAGAATAAAATAATAATATAGGCAAATCCGATAAACACGAGGATGTGCGCATTCGAGCGAAAAGTGGCACATTTCCGAGCGAGGGAGGCAAATGAAGCGCGACGCGGAGCGGCGCGCTTCATTTTCCTGAGATCGGAATGTGCCACTTTGAGCTCGAATGTGCACACTCCGTTTTAAGCACGATACACAATTATTTGGCCAATAAAATTGACGAAAAGTAAGGTAAATAATTTTTATCATTCCCTCTCGCACGCACTAATAAGAGTGTCGTACCTTTTTGCTCTCTCCCACTCATTACTATGGTAAAAATATGTTCTTCCAACATATAATCGATTATTGATTGAACTAAATAAAATTTGTTGATCGGAAAGAAAGTTTGATTTACAAAATTCAATGAATACGAGGATGTGCGCATTCGAGCGATAAGTGGCACATTTCCGAGCGAGGGAGGCAAATGAAGCGCGACGCGAAGCGGCGCGCTTCATTTTCCCGAGATCGGAATGTGCCACTTTGAGCTCGAATGCGCACACTCGGTTTTAAGCACTATTACAAAGTGTCCCGTTTTAACAGGAAAAAACGAACGCGGTTGATAAACCGGATAATCGCGAATCCGTATAACTGAGGTCCGGATAATCGGGGTTTTACTGTATATTAAGCGTAACGATCATAATTTTTGTATCTTGTTAATCATTACTACAACATATTTTTAGAAATCTAAGTGTTAATGTTTGAACGAAGGGAAGAAAATCGTCATGCATTAATATAATGTTAGATGTTTTTATCAAGTTACTTTAGCATAAGTTCATGTTGTCAAAAGGAACATTTTTACTCAATGTAAAGTATTAATTGTACTGAAGTATGGCCGTTTGGACTTCTAAGTGTCAAATTCAACAATAATTTATCTATACTCTGCCCGGCCAACAGAAATAGTTAAGCCACGCCCACTAAAATCAACCAATGTATGCAATGCCCAGTTTCACACGGTAAAAATTAATAATCAAGTTTGTCCCCGTTTTTGCAGGACATAAATGCTTGTGTTACGTGCTTTAAAAATTAAGCCAATGGAAAAAATTCTATTTCAATTTAGCGCACATTTGTGGGTGTGGCTTAACTATTTCTGTTGGGCGGACAGAGTATAAGATTAAACATTCGGAAAATTAGGCTTTTTTCCGCCGATTGACCACTGTGCGGCTCGGCGGGGGGAAGCAAGAGTGCGAGGGGGATGCACTTAGGAATAAATCAAAAATTTGTAAAAAGAAGAGGAGGCAAAAGAAAAACAATAAAATGGAAAGGGCGTCGAATCAAATTAAAAATTGCAGGACAATAAAAACATAAATCTGGGGAAATCTGAATCGGAGGAAATTTCAATAACGAACCACCCCGGCACGTGCACGTGTGTGTTGCTGGCAGAAGAACTTTTTAAAAACGCTTTTCGAAGAGAGAAGCTCGCTTATAAATCTCCCCATCCGGTGTGTCAATGAGGTGGTGGTGCGACTGGACATTTTTTTGCAAAAATAAAGTATATCGAGGGAAAAAAGGGCGACCAGTCAATGTCCGAGCCAGAACGTGATTTGTGTAACTGCGAGCAACCCTTACAAATCGCTGACCACCGCCGGACTCCTGAAATCTCATCGCCGCGTGTAAATTTTCAGGCGTTTTCTTTTTCCATTATTCTCTCTTTTTGTGGAGTCGGAAAATTCGGAAAACTTAATGTGTTTTTTTGTCGTTTTAAAGAAATGAAAAGGTGGAAACAGGTGGAAGACGAAGAAGTGGCGTTATCGAATGGATCGTTTTCGGCCCCCGGATTGTGTCTGAGTATTCTGTTCGCCCGATCTTCGATTACAAAGATCTACAATGGGGAAGCTGTAAGATGCGATATGGAGATTAAAATCCGACCACTTTGTATCACAATATGTTACAAGGGTGCTTTTCATTCGAATCGTCCTGGCGACCGCAGCTCCCACGCGTAGGATCAACATCGTCCCCATAGAAATAGGCCATAATAGGCAACAGACAAAAGGGGTGACTTTGTTTTCTATTCGAGTTTTTTTAATCAAAAAAAATACCCAAAGGCTCTTCACCGTAAAAAAAAACTAGATTTGATTACGGCTAAAATTAAAATCTTTTTCCTCCTTAAAGATCGAAAACCAAACAAACCCTAATGATTTGCTTTTTTTTAATTGGCTAATATTTTGATATTTAAGGGACGCTAAATTGAATAAGTGTGACTACACCAACAACTTAAATACTAGTAGATATACTTAATAATTATTTAATTTATTTACAAATTTGCTTACAGTTATAATGCACTAAACTAATTGATTTGCACCCGTATTTATATAAATGTTTATTTATTTACACATTTATCTTCACGGCACGATAGAAATTACCTTGAGTTCAACCGAGAACCAGCTGAGTGGAACATTGAACTGAACGAACGAAACTTAGTCCTAAACTGTCTATTACGGGAGTCGGCTACCCTTATATGTGTGTCTCGGTACTAATTATCAGAGCTTCTAGAAAAGTGCAAATTATTCTTATCCGTCATTGTAGGTAATGTAAGATAGAAGTTGCTCGAGCGCGTGTTTAGATTAATCGATTAAATTAAACTACCGCGTTCGCTACAATATTATTTATTAAATTCAAAAATAATTATCAATAATTACAATTATTATAAGTGATCGGGTATTGGGTCTCTTTTACATTAAGTCCTAAAAATACATTATAATAAAGAAAAAAAAATTTTTACTATATAGGGGAACCTGTTGTACCTTGATCCCTTTGTACCTAGAGGCACTTTATTCTTTTTAGCCCCACTACGATGCAATTCATTTTATCAACAAATTGTTACATGGGTGATTCCGTTTTAACTGTTACTTTTTTGATTAAAAATTTTTGAATTCTATAACTAAACATTTTTTGTTTTTTCATGCATATTATTACTCTATTTTATAGTAAAATTGAAGTGCGAGAGGATTTTGCTACAACTTTAGAATATCGAGAATGAGACTCTTATTTTATAATTTCCATGCCACGGTACTGACATAAAATAAATTTGGTAGACATTCTTCAGAAAAATTATTAAATTCATTTATGAATTGTATTGTAACATTTTAAAACTCTTTTTATTGATTATTTAACATTTCAATAATCCATAGTAACTTATCCATAACAAATTATACATTATAATTTATATCAAACATTAATCAACTCAAATCTAACACATTTCACAAAAATTAACTTAACTAAATTTTTTTTTGGTTTTTATCACAGCATTTTTAATTCTTAAACTTCTACACAGTGATACAGTTTCAGTCATCTTTGGCAATTTTTGAACTTCGTGCGATGAATTCACAGATTTTTTTGTTTTTTGCGTCATTCTGTTATTTATTTTTCCCACCTTATCATTTGAAGAATAATCAATTTTTCTCATAGAAAAGTGTCTGCATACATTCTTATTAGAGCAATAAAAGCAACTTAACGGATTGGATAAAATACAATTACGTTGTTTATTCCACGTATATACTTTCATTGTGCCTACAAAAGGCTTAAAATTGTCTGGTAATTTGAAGAAATTGTACTCTACTAGCCCCGAAGTGTACCTACTGACTGAACTTCTGTTTCATATTTACATGAATAATTTTCAGTGAAGTCAATATTATTTATTAACAATTAAATATATTTTTATTATTTTTTGACACGGTACTGACATTTTAAATTAAAATAGCAACTGTAATTTTTTGATTATGAGTTTGGTAATGTCCTTTTACTCTATAACTTAGGTTAGTAAGAAGTACACAAATTCATTATTTATGAGGAAAAAAATTAATCGTTAATTAAGTTTACCAATACCACGGTACTGACAAGTAAATTTATGACATCATCTTTTAAAAATTGAGTTTTAAAATGACACAAACTCGCTTAAGAATTTCACTTGTGTTACGTTTGTAAACATAACTCAGTTAACGTACTTTCAATATGGCTTATTAGTTGTTTCATTAATTTCGAGGTAAATGGCGCACGAGTCATACACATTCAAATTTAAGAAATTGCTTAAATCTGAGGACAAAAGTTATTAAGCCGAAATTCAATCTTAAATTGACGTATTAATAAAAAATTCGTTAATTTCTTTTAAGTTTGATTATATACATTAAAATTTATCAGTTAATTGGTTTGAATTACTTATTGCAACAAAAAAAATAACCGATTTATAGATAAATTCTAGAAAAGGACACGGTACTGACATTTAAGTGACATATTGCAAGTTTTCTTCGGACTGCAACTTATATTTAACAAGAAAAGCGATGAAATATGTTCATGATAATCGTATTGATACAAAAACTTCATTAATAGATTTATAATGTATGTGACCAGTGAGAGCAAACAGTATAGAACACAAAAAAATCACAGTTAGGACGGAATCACACATATACAATTTAAAAAAAATTACAAGTGAAAAAAGGGTCAAGGTACAACAGGTTTCTTACACTTTCAGGCGAGCCCTTAAATGTAATCACGTATTTAAAAGCTTATTTTGGTGAATATAAAATAACAACTTGCAATATAAAAAAAAGCTGTGCGTGTACTTGTGTACGCGCGTTAGAAGTTATACTTCTTTGGCGTAACATTATTTAATATAATTACGTGTATAGAATGGATTAATACATTAAAAAAAGGATTAAATAAATAGATAGGACATAAATAAATCAAATTTTTTAAATCTGTCATTGTTCATGCATTTATGTACGTAATTCAAAACATTTTTCAAAATTAACGATATTTTTCGACTTCGTAATATTTATAAAATATTTGGCTTTTCATGACTATAGGTATTAAAATAAACGTTTTTGAATAAAAATCGATATTTTTTAAAATAAATTAAATTTTGATTAAGAAAAATTAATGTAAAATTTAATAAATAGATGTGCGCATTCGAAAAAGTGCACATTTCGACGAGGATAATGAAGGACGCGAGCCCTATTTTAGATCAATGTGCACTTTGAGTAATTCACACTTTTAAGCATGATTGCAATAATTTTGTCAACGAAAATTAGTAAATAATTTTATCATTCTCTCTCACTGTACTTATGAGTTTATCGTATTTTCGCCTTCCACTCATTGCTATGGTAAAAATACGTTTTTGAATATATATTCGATATATTTACTGAACTAAATTAAATTTGTTCATTGAAGAGAAAGATTAATTTACAAAATTAATAAATACGAGGATATTGCGTATTCGAGCGAAAAGTGGCACATTTCCGAGCGAGAGGAAATGAAGCGCGACGCGGAGCGGCGCGCTTCATTTTGAGATCGGAATGTGCCACTTGACTCGAATGTGCACATCGTTTTAAGCGTGATTCACAATAATTTTGTCAACGAAAATTAGTAAATAATTTTATCATTCTCTCTCACTCGTACTTATGAGTTTATCGTATCTTTTGCTCCTTCCACTCATTGCTATGGTAAAATACGTTTTTGAATATATAATCGATATATTTACTGAACTAAATTAAATTTGGTATTGAAGAAAAAGATTAATGTATAAAAATTCAATAAATACGAGGATGTGCGCATTCGAGCGAAAAGTGGCACATTTCCGAGCGAGGAGCAAATGAAGCGCGACGCGGAGCGGCGCGCTTCATTTTCCGAGATCGGAATGTGCCACTTTGAGCTCGAATGTCACACTCGGTTTTAGCAATATTCACAATAATTTTGTCAACGAAAAATTAGTAAATAATTTTTATCATTCCCTCTCACTCGTACTTATGAGTTTATCGTATCTTTTTGCTCCCTTCCACTCATTGCTATGGTAAAAATACGTTTTTTGAATATATAATCGATATATTTACTGAACTAAATTAAATTTGTTCATTGAAGAGAAAGATAAATGTACAAAATTCAATAAATACGAGGATGTGCGCATTCGAGCGAAAAGTGGCACATTACCGAGCGAGGGAGGCAAATGAAGCGCGACGCGGAGCGGCGCGCTTCATTTTCCCGAGATCGGAATGTGCCACTTTGAGCTCGAATGTGCACACTCGGTTTTAAGCATGATTCACAATAATTTTGTCAACGAAAAATTAGTAAATAATTTTTATCATTCTCTCTCACTCGTACTTATGAGTTTATCGTATCTTTTGCTCCCTTCCACTCATTGCTATGGTAAAAATACGTTTTTTGAATATATAATCGATATATTTACTGAACTAAATTAAATTTGTTCATTGAAGAGAAAGATTAATTTACAAAATTCAATAAATACGAGGATGTGCGCATTCGAGCGAAAAGTGGCACATTACCGAGCGAGGGAAGCAAATGAAGCGCGACGCGGAGCGGCGCGCTTCATTTTCCCGAGATCGGAATGTGCCACTTTGAGCTCGAATGTGCACACTCTGTTTTAAGCACGATTCACAATAATTTATGCCGATGAATTAAACGAAAATTTTATGATGAATACCTTATTAGTGCCCCACTACGATACAATTCATTTCATCAACAAATTGTTACACATACAATTTAAAAAAAATTACAAATGAAAAGAGGGCCAAGGTACAACAGTGCCAAGGTACAACATGTCCCCTACATAACCTTAAATTAAAATATTAACACGATTCGCGCCGAAATAGGCATTTTTCGAGTTTACGCCGAATTCGTGCCGATCGAAAGGTAATATTTTGAGGCCGCCAGCTCTCCCACAAGAAGAAGAAACACATCAAAGACATGGAAGCGCATCGAACCCTTCCCCAAAGCGAAACTCGAGTGTAGACAGAATTTAATCGTCAAAATCTCGCGAAGCTGAAAACGGAATTAATACAGAATAACTTCAAACTTAATGTATATGCAGACGAGAGTAGAGAATATTAATTGAATTTCATGCTACCAGTTTTGGCATTGTTATGAACGTATATCCATGCAAAGTCACAATTCCATTGTATCTCCAACAATACCCCGAAATGGCATTGTAACTCGCAAACTTTAAATTAATCCGCCGACACATCAATAACGTTCCGTTTTATTACTTTTTTTATTTTTCGCCCCGTTCGAAGGAGACAAAAAGTGCCCCGAAACGTCGCACGCCCGAAACGGCGAAAATTTCGCCCGGCCCTCCGGAGTTATCTCGCGGAAAACTTCGGATGTGGGTTTGCTGTGTGCGTGTGTGTGTGCGGTGGTCGTCGTGGTATTTGCGGAATCATTCCGCCTCGTGGACTTCATTGTGATGGTAGTTTCTTATGGCGGGGACGCTACCCCCGCGCGTTTTATGCACAATTACATGAAATTGTCTCTTTGAATCCGGGAACAAAGGGCGGTATGCGAAAGGTTATATGTATAGAATAAAAGAAGGGGATAATGACGCCGAGGTGCGCATAGATCGCAGCTTCTGGAATTTAATTAAACGCGGATTACGACTTAGCATCGTCGATGGATACACGCCGCGTCCTCTTTCTTGGCGTCTTCTTCGCACACACGCTCGCACGCACCGCCGCCGCCGCCGCCTTCGGTTTTTCGTATTGAAACTGTCGACGCGGGGGGTTGACGAATTTCGCTTATTGAAAAAAAATCGGTTGCGATGGCTGCAAACGAATTTTCTTCGTTGATAGATGAGGAGCTTAGTTTAAGGGCGCGAATGACTAAATTTGGTTGCGTGTACAGTCGCGCCTCGATAAAACAAAGCCGAAGGGGAATCGGAAATGATTTGAGTTATTCAAAATCGCGTAAGACTGAAATCTTTGAATTCATATGATGTTTACTTAAAAATAATTGCAAAAATAGATACTGTAACGAGTTCACTAAAGTTCGAAATACAGTTACGAATAATAACAATTACAATTTATTTAACACTTTTGTCTACACCAATAACTTAAATTATAGTATATTTACTTAATAAATAATTTATTTACTGTTTTACTGCACTAAACTAATTGATTTACATTCGTATTTATTTACAATGTTTATTTATTTACAAATTTATCTTCACCGAGAACCAACTGAGTAGAGAGCACTGAACTAAACGAAACAAAAGTTAAAATTAGACTGGTTATTACGGAAGTGGGCTGCGCTTATATGTGTGTCGCGGTATCAGTATCAGTGCTTCTAGAAAATTAAAGATTATTGTCATCCTTGACGATACCAGCAAGAAGATAGATGTTTCTCGAGCGTGTGATTAAATTCATTTATCGCGTTTGCTACAATACAAATCTTTGTTTAGCAAATAATTATAATTTGAAAATTTAATAGATGTTATTATTAAATTTTAATTATAGCAAACTAAAACCAGAGTTAGGGTACAGCCGAAGGAGTCACTATTTTTGTGCTTTGAGATAGTTTTTACAAAATCAATTATGAAAAAAGTTACGAAAGTAGATAAATAATATGCCAAGACTTTTTTTTAATAATTTTGGTTTTTTTGTAACTAACTCCGTTAATTTTGAAAATAATTTTAGACAATTATAGATCGTTAAAATCAGAAAGAAATAAGATTTTTATTTCTGCAAAAATAAAATAGGGTCCCTATTTAAAATAACAAAGTTAGTGCCAAAATGGGGACAAATAACGGCCCTCAAAATTGTTTTGAGTTCACCATCGCAAAGAGCAGGACAAAGTACGTTAAGAATGTTTTTCCAGAATTAATTTATCTCAACTAATAACAAATTTAAAAAAATCGAATTTTGTAAAATTAATCTTTTTTGTTCTTTTATTAATAACTTTGTTAATTTTTAAAATATTTGTTGACAATTATATATCGTTGAAATCAGAAACAAATAAGATTTTTATTTGTTAAAAAAATAGAATAGGGTCCCTATTTGAAATAACAAAGATTGTGCCAAAATGGGTACAAATAATGGCCCACAAAATTGTTTTGAGTTCACCATCGCAAAGAGCAGGAAAAATACCTTAAGAATGTTTTTCCAGAATTAATTTCTCTCAACTAATAACAAATTTAAAAAATTGAATTTTGTAAAATTAATAATTTTGATTCTTTTATTAATAACTTTGTTAATTTTTAAAATATTTGTTGACAATTATATATCGTTGAAATCACAAAAAAATAAGATTTTTATTTCTAAAAAAATAGAATAGGGTCCCCATTTGAAATAACAATGTTGGTGCCAATATGGGGACAAAAAATGGTCCTAAAATTTTATTGACTTTACCATCGTAAAATACGCAAAAAAGTGCCTGTAGAAAGTTTTTACAGAATCAATTTATCTCTTCTAATAAGGAAGTTAGTAAATACGGTTTTCCGTGAAAACCTTCTGTCTTACATTAGTGGAAACTCCTCATTTTGGTGGAAACTCTTTTACATTAGGAAATCGTTTTTTATTTAATATTTCCGTTGCCTTTAAAGATTTTCCCAAAGTGTTTGGTATCGTTGGAATCGCAAAGAAATAATCTTTTTAATGAACGCAAAAATATATACGCGGCCTACTTGATTTAACGAAGATCGAACGGATAGCGGCGCAATTAAAAGCCGGGGATGAAATCTACGTTCACCCTCGTAAATAGCGGAAAAAGTGCTCCAAGAAAGTGTTTTCGGATTTAATTTATTTTAAAAAATAACAAAGATACAGCTATTTAAAGATCAATGCGTTTGAAAATCAGGTACTTTCTACAAAAATGGCTCTTTCTTGTTTAATCACTCCGTAATTTTTAACAATAATTTTACAATGTTGGAATCGGAAACAAATCAACTATGTAATGCAAAATAAAAATAAAAATAGGGCCCACTTAATTTAATGAAGTACAGTAAAACCTCAATTATCCGGACCTCAGTTATACGGATTCGCGATTATCCGAATTGTCAACCGCGTTCGTTTTTTCCTGTTAAAACGGGACGCTTCGTAATCGTGCTTAAAACCGAGTGTGCGCATTCGAGCTCAAAGTGGCACATTCCGATCTCGAGAAAATGTGCCACTTTTCGCTCGAACGCGCACATCCTCGATTTATTGAATTTTGTAAATTAAACTTTCTCTTCAATCAACAAATTAAATTTAGTTCAGTAAATATATCGATTATATGTATATTCAAAAAACGTATTTTTACCATAGCAATGAGTGGGAGCGAGCGAAAAGATACGATAAACTCATAAGTACGAGTGAGAGGGAATGATAAAAATTATTTACTAATTTTTCGTTGACAAAATTATTGCAAATAATGTTTAAAACCGAGTGTGCACATTCGAGCTCAAAGTGGCACATTCCGATCTCGGGAAAATGAAGCGCGCCGCGCCGCGTCGCGCTTCGTTTGCCTCCCTCGCTCGGAAATGTGCCACTTTTCGCTCGAACGCGCACATCCTCGTATTTATTGGATTTGCCTATATTATTATTTTACTCTTCAATTCAAAAAATTAAAAATCGAATTAATTAAATTGTATATGACTCAAATTGTCTGAAGTGGGCCACTAAAAATCAACCAGTTGATTTTTATATCATTTTTTGCAGATTGTTGAAGGTTTATATGTCAAAATTAATGTCTCCAAATATTTTTGGGCAATTTTCATTTTTCTGAAAATTATTAACAAATTAGTTTTAAGGCACATTTTGTACACACTGTTGTAATTAGACTTCATTTATGGATTAATTCAATTTTTAAATATAAAAAAATATTTATATGTTACATAGGGGGTGCATCAAAATTTTAGAATTACTTGTGTGGGGTATGTTAAAAAAAATGTTGGGATATAAGAGTCGAAATTCGGAAAAAGTTAAAGTATTTTTTTTCATGTACGATGAAATCTCCCATCTAGTTTAGTTTAAAGGTACTAAATTAGAAATGTGGTTTTTGGTAAAAATACAATCCCATTCAAAACAGGAAGTTTAGTCACATTATATATACCTAAAAATTGTTTTTTTTTTATACATTAACCGAATTTTCGATTATCCAAATAAACTGCAACAATCATTAGTCCGGATAACCGAGTTTCCACTGTAGTACCAAAATCAAAATAACATATTACGAGCAACCGATTTGTTTTAATTAATTAGAACATTAACATAATAAGCTCGCCTATTAAGAATTTAAGGGTTGGTAATTTATAAACTGTTAAAAAATTTTCAATATTTTTATCATTTAATGTAAAAGCCACGTTTGAAACAATTAAAAATTTACAGCTGGTGAGTTATTTTAAAAAATAAATAAGGTCGAAAAATTACCCAAAAAAGTTGTATTTTTCGAAATAACTGTTTATTTTATTATTCTTTTAATTTCTTAATAAAATTTGCAACAAAAACGTTAAGCAGCTTACGAACGCGCACCCATCGCGGCACATATGTTGTTTATGGCACGTTGCGCTTAAGAAGCGACCGAAACGCACGCGCTCCACTGTATCTTCAAAACTAAAAAACCCACCCTTCTCAAGATCGGCAAATTCGTAAATCCATTATGGTGGATGATTTTAATGGGAACAAATAACAAATAGTATCGTACTCGAGCAGACAATAAGTTCGGATCGAGGAGCGAAGGTGAGCTCCGAGGGGTTGCAGCGGAACGGGGCCCTCTCTGCACCCTTATTGACTGCATTATAATAGCTGTATAATATATTTGCTATTCAAGACTAGTTTGTATTCCTATTGTAGGTTCGATTATAATAGGGCACACATAATACTGTAAATATCGTACTAAAATACGTAGGCGTGTAAGGGTGAACGTCAGCGTATAAGGGCGGGAATTCTCGGAAATGGGAGCCCCATTGGTTCATGTTGCAAGCGCAGGCAACCAACAGTCTTCTGGGGACAGTAGCTACACGCAGATACCGTATCATTAGCAGAAAATTTTCAGATCGCTAACCGGAACCCGGAGCTCCGGAGTTCCACCGAATCTGCGCAGCAACCCTTCGAAAAGTTCGGCGGCGACGAAACGCGGACGATGTCCTCTTAAAAGTGCGTCTTTTTTTCTGCGAAACGCGTCAAGATGAGCCTTCCGAGCGGGGTGGACATGCAGGCCTTGATGTCCCAGCATCCAGTCCTGGGGTCGATTCCGCCCGCTTTCTTCCTGCGAGCCTCCGAGCGCTACCAGCGGACGCCGAAGTGTGCACGGTGCAGGAACCACGGTGTCGTCTCGGCCCTTAAGGGCCACAAGCGCTACTGCCGCTGGCGCGACTGCAATTGTGCGAAATGTACCTTGATCGCGGAAAGACAAAGGGTGATGGCGGCCCAGGTGGCCCTCCGGAGGCAGCAGGCGCAAGAAGAGAACGAGGCCCGAGAGCTGGGGCTGCTGTACGCCACGGGCGCCGCACCGCCGCCCGTCGGAACGGTCGCGGAGACGCCGCCAAATCCGCAGAACGTGGCCACGCCGCCCGAACTTGGGGTCGGAGCTTTGATCCAGAGGAACTTTCAAAGCTCCGACGGATCGGAGTCGTCGAGTCCGCGTAAGTTGCATTCGATTTTGTTTAGAATTTAGTGTGCGGGAATCGGCCCTTGAGTGGAGCAAATTACCGCCACGGAAATCGGTTTAATTATCAACCCTCGTTCACTTCTTCTGCTAATGGCTCTTGAAAACGATACAAAGGTTGTTAGCGGGTGCTTTAAAGCTCTCGAGCTGCGGTTTATTATAAATGATGCGTCTCACCCCCTTCGGTTCTTCTTAATTTGATATCCGTCTATCGATGCTTGACGCGACCCTTGTGTGCACCATTAAACGGAGTGAATTTTTTTTTAAACCATCTTTTACTTTGATTTAAACCATTTTTGCAAATGTACAGTCGTGAAAAATAAAAAATTGGCGATTCGGTTGGCGTAGGACGTTCACTATATCAAATGGAAACCAGGGGTTGATCACTCAATGCTTTTAGACCAGGGGTTCTCAAAGTTTTTCTTAGGCGGGCCCATTTAATATTACCGAAATTTTTGGCGGGCCAAAAAAAGACGGAATAAAATCAAAACAATAACCATAAATATTGATTATTTATTTTACTATTTACTTATTTTGTTTTTAATCTTCCGCATACTAGGTGACTAAATGTCACATGCCATACTAGGTGGGGTTTGCCATACCCCGAAAATAAAATGAAATAAAATCCACAAAATTGCACTTTATGACGTTTAAATGATAAGAAATATATTTTAATAACCAATAATCAATAGATTTAAGTAGAACACATATTTATTTATACATTAGAATAGACTTTTATTAATAAAAATACTAAAACTTTATTTTTTCTTCAACTTATAAACTATTGAGTATAATCATAATGTTCACGTCCAATATCTTATAATATGTTAATGTTCACTGGAATTGGACACAATAAAACAACAAATTGTTAACTTGCAACGTTTCGTTTCTTTATTGAAACTTTATCAAGCAACTGAAAATTAACAAAGTATAACAACAATAGGGGTAAACAGTACAGTTGTTGGCCAGTAGACCATAATTGGCCATATTTAAAAAATTATTTAATAATAAATCTATATTTCCTAATATATAATTTCTAATAAATGGTTCGTTTTTTTTGTTAATTTACTATATCTTATTTTAATTAGATCACTAGTCAATTACTATATTTATATGGCCAATAACTATGTTGTTTAATAAAAGGGCCAATCACTGTACTGTTTACCCCTAACTACAAGTATTTTATAAAATAATATAAATTATAAAATACCTTAACAACACAAAAAGGAAGTTAACCATTAAAACTCAATAATTCTACATGTGTCAAAATGAAAGATTTTTAAATATGAAAGATTGCAACTATGATTCTAAATAATTACATGAAAGGCTGTAACTATGATTCTAAAAAGAAATTATTTGTAGTTGTATAATTTTGATTTAAATTTTATGATTAATTTTAGTTTTATGTTTTAATTTTATTTAAGATGTCATTATATATTAAACTAAGGCCTTGAGTATCCGAACGCAAATTTACAGTTTTATTAATTTTGATATAAACCATTTCACTTAAATTTCTTTTATGTTTATTTTGTTCACGATGTAAAATAGAAACTTTTTCAAATTGGAATTGATGTCCAACATCAAAATGATGCATAGCTAATGCTGTTTTGTTTGGTTTAACATAATTTATATTTTTACAATCATTTTTATGTTGTTTTAATCTTTCTTCGAGTATTTGATTTGTTTGACCTATGTAACTACTTCCACAGCTACATGGGATTTTATAAATCAAACCAGATTGTTGAAGAAGAGGAATTGGATCTTTTAATTTGCTATAAACTGTATTAATTGTTTTTATATTATAAAATGCTAGTTTTCCATCTCTTGGTCTAATAAAACGAACAATACTACTGGACAATTCTGTGATGTAAGGAAATTTAAAGTATGTTGTTATTTGTTGGACATCTTTTTTATTATTTACCAATTTATAATTATTTATAAATCGATTAATGAGTTTTATAGGGTAATTATTATTAATAAGAAGATTTTTCATGCGTAGTATATTATCTTCATAAAAATCTTCATGGCTTAAACGTAAAGCTCTATCCATAAGACATTTAATTACACCTATCTTTTGACACATTGGGTGATTAGAATAGTAGTTTAATAATCGCCCTGAACTGGTAGGCTTTTGCAAGTTAACAATTTGTTGTTTTATTGTGTCCAATTCCAGTGAACATTAACATACTATTGAGTATTTTCTTGAGTACTAAATTTCCATGACACGTGTCAGTTAGGATACCGTATATTAAGAAAACTTAACAAAAATTTCATTCTTGCCTCCTTATTGAAATAAAATTATTTTTACAGCAATTTCTTGATGATTCGCAATTATTTAGACCAATAAATTACACGAAAAATTAATTGAATAATTTTAATCGTTCCCTCTCACTTGCATTGACAAGATTATCGTATCTTCTCGCTCTTTTCCACTCATTGCTATGGTAAATACGTTTTTTTAATATAAAATTGATATTTAATAAATTAAATTAAAATTTTTGATTTGAAGGAGTGCACGGTAAATTATACTGATATAATAAACACGAGGATGTGCGCATTCGAGCGAAAAGTGGCACATTTCCGAGCGAGGGAAGCAAATGAAGCGCGACGCGGAGCGGCGCGCTTCATTTTCCCGAGATCGGAATGTGCCACTTTGAGCTCGAATGTGCACACTCGGGTTTAAGCACGATTCACAATTATTTGACCAATAAAATTGGCGAAAAGTTAGTTAAACAATTTTTATCATTCCTCTCACTCGTACTTACGAGATTGTCGTATCTTTTCGCTCTCTCCCACTCATTGCTATGGTGGAAATACGTTTTACCAACATATAATCGATAATAGATTAAACTAAATTAAATTTGTTGATCGGAAAGAAAGTTTTATGTACAAAATTCAATGAATACGAGGATGTGCGCATTCGAGCGAAAAGTGGCACATTTCCGAGCGAGGGAGGCAAATGAAGCGCGACGCGGAGCGGAGCGCTTTATTTTCCCGAGATCGGAATGTGCCACTTTGAGCTCGAATGTGCACACTCGGTTTTAAGCTCGATTACCAAACGTCCCGTTTTAACACAAAAAAAAGTTCACGTTAGTTATACCCCACCTAGTACACGGAAAGTTTATAAAAATACAATATATCGTGTTGATATCGCGGGCCGCACTTTGGGAACCCCTGTTTTAGACCGTAGCCAATTTGGTCAATCGATTTGGCCTTTTAATACCAACTTAAAACTATAGTCCTGCAGCTTTTAGATTTTTTTATAGTTATTTTACGTTTTCGCGTTAACAAAAAGTCAAATTCTAGTTGTCTTGCAGCTAATTTTTGAGTTTTGACAGTAGATAAGTCAAAAATTCATTTCGATTATTTTTATTATTTCCAAGGTAACCAAATTTACGTGGTCAATTTTAGAGAAATTAATTTTGACGAGTTGTCAGGTACAGTTAAATCGACTCTGACAAAATTGGGAATGGGGTGGAGGCAGAAGTGATCGCCCTCTGATGAAAACTCAGTTTTTTTTTAAATCAGCGGTCGCCAAATTGCGGTTTGTTGTCCGTAGGGCTTATTCATAAAAAATTGTAACCATCGGGATTTTTACAAAATTTAATTGGATGGTTTTCAAACTTTTTATATCTTAGAGCACATTTTACATTATTAGTAAAGCGATAGATTTCATATTTTTTTCAAAATTATTGATATAAGGGAAAAGACGGATTAAAAACAACGGTTTTTTTTAAATTGTGGGCTCGCACCGATATAGGGTTGAAAACCTCTGGTTTAGTTTGTTTAAATTAGTCACTTTTTGCATTTATTTCTTGTGTAAATGCTTTGAAATGTAACTTAAGTAATGTTTCTTTATTTTTTTTTTGAGATATATACTTTACACGGAAAACAACTTATAATTAATTATAATGTTCACGTCCAATATATTTTAATAATGTTTAATGTTCACTGGAATTGGACACTCAATAAAACAACAATTGTTAAATTTGCAACGTTTCGTTTCTTTTATTTTTATTTTTGAGTTTTGATGGTTAAATTCCTTTTCGTGTTGTTAAGTTGCTTGATAAAGTTTCAATAAAAGAAACGAAACGTTGCAAATTTAACAATTGTTGTTTTATTGAGTGTCCAATTCCAGTGAACATTAAAAATTACAACTTATAATTTTTTAGCTGACCGCTCAAAATTTTCGAAAACTAGCATTTGACTATTACTTTTAAAAATTTTGGTGACTGCTGCTGGAGGTAAATCAATTAATTTGTTAATTCTATAACGTTTTAATTTTTATTTTTTGAATAAATCGTTTTGATTTTCTTTACACGTTTGTAAATTGTTTGATTCTAATTTTTTTTATTTTAAAAAACTGTATTAAATTATAAGTAATGAAGATTTCTTTCTCATCATTTAACATATAAATATTATTTAGAATTTACACAAAAAATTAAATGACAAAATAACGAAGGGTCTAATAAAAACAACTTAATAAAAGGTTGTTTATCAAAAAGAAAAATATTAACTTAGAACACATTCAAAAATTATTAGAATTAGTGCGAAAGTGGCTTAAAAACAATATAAAAAATAAAGCTAATCCTACAAAGTATTAAAAATTAATTTTATTTATATCTGGTTTGTTTTTTAATTTATTCGTCATTTTTATATAAACAAATAGGACATAAATACTATTTACAATGGTTTTACCTAACATGAATTAATTTTAATTACATCAGTTTAGCTTTATTTATTATTTTTTATACATTAGCTCTATTTTTTCCATCAAAAATTGTTTTTAATGCATTTTCACTATTGGCAACTGTTTTATGCACATTTTTTATTTAATTAAATTATAAATATCACGGCAATCGAGCTTTGTTCGGTGTTTTTCTAGTTTACCGTGAGAATGTGATAGCTTTCGATCGCGTTTTCGAGAAACCAATACATATACAAGAATAGCTCGTTTAAAGTATAAGGTGCCAGGTGATAAATATTTATAACCAATACTCTATACAGTAGAACTCCAATTATCCGGTTCAATTAAGACCCGACCAGATCCAGATAACCAAATATCCCAACAATAATAGTAAAAGGGCAATTTAAAATAAAAAACCGCTAAATAATTATACAGAATTGTACAGTACATTATAATACATACATAAATTATTATTTCTTAAACATTTTAATAAGAGTCTTCTTTTTTTCTTAAAGTGCTCCGTATAATTGGCAATCCGACAGCTGGAGTTCGTATAATTGAAGTTCCACTGTATTATAATTTAAGATATTTTCTCAGAACGCAAAAAATAATTACATTTAAAAGCAAAGGGAACCGAAGCTCCAATTTTACGCGCAACAACTGTACGCCAAATCGATTGAAACAAAGCCACCCGAAAAGAAGCCAAAAGATAACAACAGTAGAAAATTATTAAAAAAAATTCCTCTAATGAATTTTCGTTTCGGGGCTTCGCCCTCTTTTTTTTCTATCGTTTTTCGAGGGCGAAGGATCGAGTCGTTCGACGGCCTCAAAAAAAGGAAAATCTCTTCTTTATTCTTCGCCCAGCTCTTTTCGGAGGAGTTTAGAAATAGATACACGAAAGCTTTTAAAATAAGAGTCGTGTTTGACTAAGCAAAAGTAAATAATATAGAAAAAGCACTCGTCGCGCTGCTTGGTAGTTTTTAAAAGTAAAAAAAACAAAATTCCTCAAAGCCTTGCAACTGTTACGTGCAAAAGAATTGTTGAAACATTTACTAAGATAATGGCTCGGCAAACAATGACATCATTTTTAATTACGTTTAATTATTAGAAGAATGTTTGAATAATTTTTCAAAACAGGTGCCTCGTTTCTTTTCTCTTTCGTAACGACGTAATTCGTACGAGTCCCAACCCCCTCGCGTTCCTCGTAAATATAATAAACGCCACCCCAAAGGAGTCCTTCGACGAGGAGAAAAAAAAGCAAGCTCGTTCGAGTATCGAAAAATGGAATCGGCTTTGGGAGCAAGAAAATAAAAAAAAATTAAATAAATAAAAAGCGAGATTTAACAGTCGAGTCTTTTTGTGTGTGCATAAAAATCGAGGGTAGTGGTCAGCGTTTCGGTTTGCCACTCGAAATGAAAATTGAAAACAAACGTTGAATGCTGAAAATACGAATTAACTTCGTATACAGTCTTTTATTTATTCAATTTCGCGAATAAAGCTCTTTCGAGAGGCTTTTCCTTGCTAAACAAATCGCTGCCAACTTTTATTAAAATTTTATAACGAAATTTTAACGGCCGGACTCGACGGTTCGCCCTCGACGAGAAAAAAAGAAGACGAAAAACTCGCCGAACGCGATTTTTTCTCGCCCGACAAATTTTTTATTCAAATTAAAAGAAATCGAATCGTCTTTTTCGATAGAAATTGTGAATCTTGTTACTGACATTCAATTCGCTGCTTCGATTCATTCAAATTCGAAATGTGTTTTTACATCCCCTTGCGCTTCTAATTGCTTTTTTTTCATATATTTTTTTGCGTCTTCTCCGCTTTTTCTGGTTTTCGATGCGAGGCGCGCAAAATTTACGAGCGTTTCTTTTTCTGCGAACAAAATAAAAAGGCTATAAAAAAACACCTCGACGATTATTAATTTTGTAGCTAAAATTTTGCGCGCACGCTTTGCTCGTTCTTAAACGTCTACGCACGTTTCCACTTTCAACCCTTAAATTGTTAACGAGGTGCTTTTTAAAATTACGCCAATAACGCTTCGTTACTTGTTCTTAACGATTTCCATAAAAAGCACCCCCTTTTTTTAATAGTGAGTTGGTTTGTCTAATGTGGAATAGCCGTTTGTGAACAGCGGATGAATGGGGGATACTATATTTTTTAATTTTGCGATACTGGCTTAACTATTGATTATTACAAAAAAAATATTTTGTACTTTAAACGAGCAATTTTTATATGTAGAAATATATATATACAGTCGAACCTACATAAGTCGAACATTGATAAGCCGAATTTTTGATAAGTCGAATTATTTTTAGTTTCCCTTCAACTTCGACTTATCGAGGTTTGACTGTATATACACATTGGTTTCTCGAAAATGTCTAACGATTTGAATAAAAGAGCCAGCGCCTCTTAGGTCAATTTTTGGCCTACCGAACCGAAAAATTACTGACCGGGTTTAAATTGTAGAGGGCAAAAAACTGATTAATTTTTTTTTTTTAATTTTGAGCGACTTGAAAAATGAGCTGCGCTTGAACGGTTGAATGAGTTTGTATCGCAATTTTAACGAGTTTTTTTAATTGTGACCAATTATTTAAACTAGATATTAATAAAAAAGGTTCTAAACGATCCGAAAAAATTTTATAAAAATTTTTTTTTGATTTGAGCATTCAAAAACTAATTCTGATAGGTCGATTTTCATTTGAGTTTTTCTCAATGTTCCCAAACTTTTTTTAAACATTTTTTTCCACAAATCAATTTTATTTTTCATGCTCTTTCTAATGACGCTAGTTTAATTTTTCCATCTACTCATTCGTATTTAGGACAACTTTTGATCAAAAAGGCGTTGGCTTTTTGTATTTAAATAATGTTTTATCTAAGTACGTGACAACCCTAAAAAAAGCGTTTTTACACAATTTTTTTTCTACCGCCATCTTATAGAATATTGAGGTTCTAGTAGGCTAACATATTCATGCATCAAATGGCACCACATTCACATACATATATTTCAGTACCTGGGCGACCGAAAGCTATCGTATTTCCACGGTAATGTCGAAAGACGGCGAGCAGAGCTCGGTTAACCTAACATTTAAATTAAAATCGATTGAGAAGCTACGTCGGTGGCGGTATTTGTTTTATTTATTAATTATAAATATGAGACAGATTAAAATAAAATAGATAAATAAATATGGGAAACAAAAAAACATTAAATGTGAGTGTTTTTTGTAACGCTGTTTAAAAATTCAAATTTACATAAAATTACAATAACTAAAAATTATTTTAAAACAATCAAAAAATAAAATACAGTTGAACTTCGATAAGTCGAAGTCGAAGGGAAACTAAAAATAATTCGAGTTATCAAAAAAAAGTCGAGTTAAATACTTTTTTGTGTATATATCATATCTATATTTACCATCCTTTATACAAAATAACCAAAATTTGTAAACAATTATTAGCAATATTTATTGTTATTAAGTATTTAGCTAATATGGTTGTTTACATCTTATTTATTGTTGGTTTGAAAGTAATCTAAAATTGTCTTTTGTTTCATTGATCCAAAATGTTGAGTTTTTACAAATTTTTCTAATGATCTCCCGAAACCAAAATATTTTTACTACGTGTATACCAAAACCATTCAATCATAGCTTTCTCCAAGTTGGTAAAAGGACACTCCTTTATACTTTTTTTAATTTTCGGTTGCACTCCTTGTTGATCGGTAAATAATTTTAAAAAAAGTATTTAATTGTTTTAGATTTTCTGTTACACACTGTTATAAATTATAAACAACAAAGAAAACGTTTGATCGTACTCCTGCTGGACGAATAACGACCAGAACAAAAACAAAAAGGCAAAAATAGTTCCTTTTCTTGTAAAAGAAACGGTAAAACCATCTTAAATTTCATAATTGTTGGGAAAGAATTTAAACATAAATTAGTATTTAAATCCAATTGAAGTGTCAACGTCCAAACATCAAAGTCTTGTAGTAGGTTTCAACCTTTTCATCCTATTTTACAATAGCCAGCAATAACACTGAACAAACCCGTTCTTTAATCCTACCAGGTATTGTGCTTTTATGAAAAGTAGTAAAATTGAACTTCGACTTATTGAAATATTTACTAATGGAAACTTGAATTTAGGAAATTGTAAAACGCCTCGACTTATCGAAAAATTCGAGTTATCGATATAAAAATATTAACGTTGAGATAGGCAAGTCCTAGGGAAACAGATTCGAGTTCGAGGTATCAAAAATTCGACTTAACGAGGTTCGACTGTATATCAAATTGTTTATATTATTTTCGAAACAAAAATTTGCAATGGATGATTTTAAAACATTATATGTAATTGAATCACTGGAAGAGTGTCGTTAAATCTCTATCGCAATTCGATATTTTCTTAATCCGTTTTAGTTCAAATTAATTGTACAGCCTGACAGACGAATAAGCACTGAAACTTAACCAATTTAAGAATGACTCTAAACTGAACAAAAACATACCTCAAGTCAAGTGGCCTTATGTGTAATATTATTGAGCTATGATATCGTAAGATTTAATTTAAAAAATTATGTAATAAATATCATACATATTGTATACAGACTTTTCTCGTTTAGATTGGTGTAAAGTATCACCTGGTTAAGTCTCAGTACGTATTCGTCTGACGCCCTGTATAAAAATAAAAACTAAGAATTTGTTTTTAAAGCAGTTTATTGCATTTTTTTATTACTTTTAAACTAAAGCTTTAATCTTCCGCATACTAGGTGAATAAATGCCGTACTAGGTGAGGTATGCCATACCCCGAAAATAAAATGAAATAAAATCCACAAAATTGTACCTTATGACAGTTCAATGCTGAGAAATATATTTTAATAGCCAAAGGTTTAAGTAAAAAACATATTTATTTATGCATTAGAATAGACTTTTATTAATAAAAATACAAAAATTTAACTTTTTTTTCAACTTATAAACTATTAAGTCTTTTCTTGAGTACTAAATTCCAATGACACGTGTCAATTACGATACCGAATATTAAGAAAACCTAACAAGAATTTCATTCTTCCCTCCTTATTGAAATACAAATTAATTTCATGGCAATTTCTTAATGATTCGCAATAATTTAAACCAATCAATTACAGGAAAAAATTAATTGAAGAATTTTAATCGTTTCCTCTCACTTGCATTGACAAGATTATTGTATCTTCTCGCTCCCTTCCACTCATTGCTATGGTAAACACATTTTTTGAATATAAAATAGATATTTACTAATAATTAAAATTTTTTATTTGAAAGAGCGCACGGTAAATTGATACCAATATAATAAACACGAGGATGTGCGCATTCGAGCGAAAAGTGGCACATTTCCGAGCGAGGGAAGCAAATGAAGCGCGACGCGGAGCGGCGCGCTTCATTTTCCCGAGATCGGAATGTGCCACTTTGAGCTCGAATGCACACTCGGTTTTAAGCACGATTCACAATAATATTGTCAACGAAGAATTAGTAAATAATTTTTATCATTTTCTCTCACTCGTACTTATGAGTTTATCGTATCTTTTCTCTCGCTCCCACTCATTGCTATGGTAAAAATACGTTTTTTGAATATATAATCGATATATTTACTGAACTAAATTAAATTTGTTGGTTGAAGAGAAAGGTTAATTTACAAAATTCAATAAATACGAGGATGTGCGCATTCGAGCGAAAAGTGGCACATTTCCGAGCGAGGGAGGCAAATGAAGCGCGACGCGGAGCGGCGCGCTTCATTTTCCCGAGATCGGAATGTGCCACTTTGAGCTCGAATGTGCACACTCGATTATAAGCTAGATTACCAAACGTGCCCTTTTTAACAAAAAAAAAATTTTTTCACGTTAGTTATACTCCACCTAGTACACGGAAGGGCTTCCAGCAGTACTTCTGTCTCAAATTGCTCCTTACTCGTCCACAAATCCGTCAGCAATAGTAAAATCATAATCAATCCCTTTTTTAATTTCCAACGCTCTTCGCCCCCTCTTCGCAAGACAAAAGTAATTACCCAACTGATAAGTCCAAAAGGAGGACGTAGGGTCGCATCAAGTTACCGAAATGTTTGTTGTAATAAAAGCGAGGTAAAAATTCTTGAAGAGAGTAACAGTAGGAATTGAAAAAACGTTAAAGTATCCGTTTACAAACGATTACCCTTAGTTTATTATTTCGAGGGTTTCGTGTTACGTTTGTAGGAAGATGTAACACACCCTCAATAAGAGACGAATAAATTTCGCTTTTGAAATAGTGCCAAAATGCGCCCGTACTGTTATCATGTCCGCCACAGAGAAGTCGTATATTTTAACACATTGTGTAAGACAATACCACCCAAACATACGTGCGAACAATAGCGAAAAGGGTGGCCATAAATTTGGCTGTTGGAAGCATCGCCTTCGCGCGTTTCGTTACTGAAGCGGACGGACCTCGCACAGCACGGTTTTTTCGGCCGCGATTTCGGCTCGCTTTTTCTTCGAAATACGAACCGTTAGGTAAACGAGGAGCAACTATTGCAACGGTGGTAGTGTAATAGGTTTCGTGGTTGCTCAACAAATATTGAAATTGTTAAACTGGGACTAATGATCAGGAATCGATGAGCAATTATTTATTTTACGTGCAATCTTTGCTTTTTTTTTCTCTTCTTTTTCTATGTGGATACATCTAAGTAAGAACTTTTTAATTTTTATTTCTAAAATACTCGACCAATATTTGCTCAAACTGTTTGTACGTTACTTATTTTTATGTTAATTAATTAACGAGTCTTTTGCGCGCGGCCCGTGGAAAGTTTTTTTCTTCTTCTAAAGCACGTAACACTTACAATTGAACTGAAATGCGTTTTTGGGTTCGATTTTGATTTAATTCGAAAAAGTGCTCGTTCGAAAAGTTGATTTTGGTTTTTTTGGAAAATCAGTTTTCTGAATTTTTTTTTTAATATTACCGACTGCTTATAAATTATAATTGTTTTGTTTAAAAATGAGCTCGAATTACTTTTAGTTTATCCTTATCGAGGTCCGACTGTACTTGTACTTTTGGCTTGCGTTTTTCTGATTATTTTTTGTTAAAACGGGACATTTGGTAATCGGCTTAAAACCGAGTGTGCACATTCGAGCTCAAAGTGGCACATTCCGATCTCGGGAAAATGAAGCGCGCCGCTCCGCGTCGCGCTTCATTTGCCTCCCTCGCTCGGAAATGTGCCACTTTTCGCTCGAATGCGCACATCCTCGTGTTTATTATATTAGTATAATTTTTCGTGCGCTCCTTCAAATCAAAAATTTTAGTTTAATATAGTAAATATCAATTTTATATACGAAAAGTATTTACCATAGCAATGAGTGGAAGGGAGCGAGAAGATACGATAATCTTGTCAATGCAAGTGAGAGGGAACGATTAATATTATTTTATTAAATTTTTGTGTAATTTATTGGTTTAAATTATTGCGAATCTAGTAGGGAACCTGTTGTACCTTGGCCCGTTTTTTACTTGTAATTTTTTTTAAATTGTCTATGTAACGATTTGTTGATAAAATGAATTGCATCGTAGTGGGGCACTAATAAGGTATTTATCATGAAATATTTGAAAGAATTACCGACCCTTTACTCAAATTACTATAAGATTTAAAAATGAGTTGATCTATGGCCTAGGTACAACAGAGGCGATGTACCTTGGCTCTATTCACATTAAGCAAAATAAAACCCATTGTTTTATGAAAACTATATATTTATTTTTGGATTATAAGAACTACTAATGTTCTTCTTTGAGATGACACTAAAATTGTTTCCAAAATTAACAAAACTTTTCTCGTATACTAAAATTTCACGCACTTAATGGTTAACTTTGCAAAAATTTAAATTTTTCGTTAGAATTGCGAGGCATATTATCCGAAACACAATGAAAAAAAGATAAAAATTTATAACAATGGTATATCTAAATTTTTATTTATTGCACGTTGATCTTAGGGCCAAGGTACAACTTATTGACGGTGACCGAGGTACAACACACCGACCCTTGATGTTTAAACTCAAAAATAAAATGAAAGATTATGCTGTGCCAAAATCAGACCACTACTATGCAAACATTAATAAATAATCTTTCTATTTCGATGAGTCATTTGTTATTAGGTAACAAAAATCAATAAGATATTTAAGTAAAAAGAATATAAAAGATTTACTTTTTTTCGATTAAAAATTTCAATTGATCTCATACATTAACAAAGTACATTGGCCAGCTGCTGCTAACTTTACGTTAATGTCTGTCAATCTGGCATTTGAAATATCGAAAATTATGGGTCACGAAACCCCGCAAGAATTGAAAAAATTTAAGTTGTCTTAGGTACAAAGGGACCAAGGTTCAACAGGTTCCCCTACATTACGAGAGAAAAATTTACTTACAATGATGTTAGTAAATACGAAAAGTAACTTATTTTTAAAATTCTGTATGGTCCCAACTGAATTTTTACAATTAAATAAAATTTTCAAAAGTAAAATACATAAGGACTTATTGTATTTTATATAATTCTGTGGTTGCATAAAATTTAGCTAAACGTTTCTAAGTAAATATTTATTTTATTTTTTTTGGTTGTGGGCGCTGTTAATTATTCAAATGGGAAAGCTTAGGGTGGATACATTTATGTAATTTGTAAACGCGTATATTTTAAAAGGTAATTTATTGCAAACTGTAAATATTTTATTTATATCTTATACGAAATACTTAAAACTAATCGGTTGAAGAAGAATTAAAAATATAATTTTAATGTAATACAGAGTGTCAGACGAATATGTACCATAATTTAACCGGGTGATACCTAACACCAATCTAAACAATAAAAAAAATTTTAATTGTACTAATTTTACGTAAAAGTGTCTGGAAAATTATAAATTTTAAATAGATTTTTAAAAAGACGGCGAATAATTAAGTTAGAATCTTTTAAAATCACCCCTTTGTAATTTTTGCTAAGAAAATATCAAAAACAATGTGTTCTTAGCTTTGTTTGTTTTAAAATATTTTTTAATTAAATTAATCCCGTTTAAAAAGTCGGAAAAATTTTAATTTTTAAACATTTAAAAAAAGAAAGGGTTCGAGTAATCGGTTTACAGTCTTTAACAATCTTCTTTTTCTAAAAAACTAATAAATACAATTTTTTTTTTTTTTTGAAACCAGTTCTTAGCTCTGATCGGTCTTAAATAATTTTTAATTATAGTAGTCTTATCTAAAAAGAATATTGTGAATTTGAATTTTTAAACAGATTTACAAAAATCTATCAAATGATTGAGTTGCAGTCATTTGATGTCACCACTTGCAAATTTCTTTTTAGCAAACAATTTAAAGTATTAAAAATTAAAAAAGACCATCGTAAAAGACAGAATTAAACGCTTTTTGAAATAATTTTTAATTAACCTTTCGCATACTGGGTGACTAAATGTTACATGCCATATTAGGTGGGGTTTGCCATACCTCAAAAATAAAATGACATAAAATGCACAAAATTGTACTTTATGGCAGTTCAATGATAAGAAATATATCTTAATAATTAATAATTATTAGGTTTAAATAAAACATATTGTATTTTCTTGCTCCCTTCTACTCATTGCTATGGTAAATACGTTTTTCGAATATATAATCGATATTTATTAAATTAAAATTAAAATTTTTGATTTGAAGAAGCTTGTGGTAAATTATATTAATGTGATAAATACGAGGATGTGCGCATTCGAGCGAAAAGTGGCACATTTCCGAGCGAGGGAGGCAAATGAAGCGCGACGCGGAGCGGCGCGCTTTATTTTCCCGAGATCGGAATGTGCCACTTTGAGCTCGAATGTGCACACTCCGTTTTAAGCATTATTCGCAATAATTTTGTCAACGAAAAATTAGTAAATAATTTTTATCATTCCCTCTCACTCGTACTTATGAATTTATCGTATCTTTTCGCTTGCTCCCACTCATTACTATGGTAAAAATACGTTTTTTGAATATATAATCGATATACTTACTGAACTAAATTAAATTTGTTGACTGAAGAGAAACTTTAATTAACTAAATTCAATAAATTGCAGGATGTGCGCATTCGAGCGAAAAGTGGCACATTTTCGAGCGAGGGAGGCAAACGAAGCGCGTAGCGGAGCGGCGCGCTTCATTTTCCCGAGATCGGAATGTGCCACTTTGAGCTCGAATGCGCACACTCGGTTTTAAGCACGATTACCAAGCGTCCCGTTTTAACGAGAAAAAAAATTGATTACGTTAGTTATACCCCACCTCGTACACGGAAAGTTAAACTAAACTAATTAAAGACACTTTGCGATTTGATTGTAAAAGAATTAAGTTACATCCTTTTAAAGTCAAAATCAAAACTAAGAGCACTTTTTGAATTTGGAACATTTAATTTGTGTCTGACTGTACAAAAAGTGTAGTTCAATTTCTACTTAAAGTGAACCTTGCATAGCCCCATCAAGTTCCAAAAAACTAAAAATTATCAAAATTCGCCGCCCTTTCGTTATCAGGAAGTCGATTTCTTCAAGAATCCTGTTGCTTTTGCACGAGGGGACCGAAAGACGAGGAAGAGATAAACGGATATATAATAGCCCTCTCGCACACCACTTCATTATCCACAAACGATACTTGCGGAATTCGCAATAAGCTAAGAATGTCGGTTCCGCCGTTATAAATACGAGTATCCATTTAATAAAGACCGCCATTAAGCACCCTTTTTATTAGGTCATCCCGCAAACATTCCCGCTCCTCCCTTTTCTCTCTTTGCCTCTTTAAAAACGCATTTTTTTCTAGAGATGAAAAGGCAAAGATTGAGTGCGGAAGAATGCGCCTTGGACGAATCCGATTCGGACCACGAAGAAATCAAACGCATCCGCCAAATCTCGCCGCAACCCCACACGACGTCGGTCCCGACCCCGTCCCCGGCAGAGACGGGGACGTCGCCCGACCCCGACCTGGACGTCGAAGACGAGCCGCAAGGCGAAGCCCCCGAGAACCTCTCTCTCAAAAAACCTGCCAGTCCCCCCGAGACTCCTCAACCCACCCCGCACACCTACACACCTTACAACCCTTCCCGCAGTTTCCGCCCTACATCCCGCAATTTCCCATCCAAAGGTCGCCCGTCGACATCCTCCTGCGCGTCTTTCCCGGCCGAAGAAGATCCGACGTCGAGGCCATCTTGCAGAGGTGATTTTTTGTAGTTAATGATGAGCAAAATTGGTCTTGATCTTGCAGTCTCGGTCTTGGTCTTGCATTTTTGCAAGACCATGACCAAGACCAAGACTGTCTTTATGCTAGCAAGACCAAAACCAAAAGTTACAAGACCAAGACCAAAACTAGAAACATTTGTGCAAGAACAAGACCAAGACCGAATAAGCATGACCAAGACCAAGACCAAAACTAAAAACAGTTGTGCAAGAACAAGACCAAGACCAAAAGCATGACCAAGACCGATACCAAGACTATTACAGTCTTGGTCTTGGTCTTGCTTTGCTCATCACTATTTTTAGTGGATGCCCACAGATTTAATTAAAGACGAATTGCAGATGCAAAGGGGACGTGCTCCAAGCCATGGAGATGATGGTCAGCGGGTACCAGGAGGAGGTGGCGGCGTCGTCGGCCTTCTCCCCTCTGGGCCCTCCGACCAACTTCCATCGGTACAGTCCGTCGAGGAGGTTTCTTTCGGCGCCCTACGCCGGCACCGGCTATTTACCGACGGTCATTCGCCCACCCCCCGATTACGGGTTGCCGCTCGTCGGCCAGGTCCACGAGCTTTACAACAACGAGAAGACCACCACCTCGTCCCCCGGCTCCAACACCGGCTCCGACAAAACTTCTTATTCCGAATAACACTTTTGGACGAACTGTGATCTTTAAGCGATTGCTTCATCCTGTGTATACGTGTGTGTGTGTGTGTGTGTGAAAAGACGCAATCCCGAAGGAACGTTTAATTAAATAACGAATAATGGCGTGCCAAAAAATTCGGCTTAGGAAAATTATTAAAATAGCTATGAAACAATTAACAAAGGCCGTTCGAAATTTCCGGCCGAACAATCACATCAAAATTTAATTATAAAATACATATGAATCAACTTCGATCCCTTGTATTTCATTTTATGAAGTCCCCCAGTGCTGGTGAATACAACATGAAGCCAGTTATTAGGCTTCTATTGTTATCCTGTAGCCAGCAGATCATATAAATTATTTTGTAAACAGTGGCGTGTGCTCCCAATTTATTTGTCTCGTTTTTCTCTTTTGCTTTTCGCTTCAAACGGCGCCGCTTTGGCTCCTCGTTAACTCCGAAGCCACTTCGTTTTTTCTCTTTTTGGTGTGCGACTCTCTTTTTCTCGATGGGAATTTGGCGCGCCGAATTTAGGGACTTTTGCGTTTTCTCGTATTGTAAATTTGTAGGTTATGTGAGGCGTGGGGTGGACTTGTTTGTTTTTTTACAGAACGTCCTTCGAAAATCGATCTTGTGACATTTACTTCGGAATCGATTAAGAGATGCGTTTTTTGTAGTCGCTTTTGTGTATACAATTTAATTTGGGTCGATTTTAAATTGAAATTTTTTATTTTTTAGGGATGAATTAGATGAAGATCGATTCAAAGGCAAAATTGACGATTTTTTTTGGATTATAAAGCCATTAATTTTATTTCGTGAAAATATTAATCTGTAGACGATACAGCTGAAGAAAAGGAGATTTTAAAATGGCAAAATTATAAATTGTTTATTGAATAATTGCCAAGAGAAAATTAAACGAATAAGGGCATCTATTCTGAAATTATAAATCGAGATATTGAAAATAAATTATTTTTGTTTGCTAAACACCAACTTAGTTTATTGAAAAAAAAATAATTTCGATTTTTGTAAGTATCTATTTTTTATTCAATTCTAGATCTTGAATTTATTAATTATTTTCAGCTTTTAAATTTGTTATTTTATTTGGACAAATTTTTATAACAAAGGGTCTTGAATTAATCAAACCTTCTTCAATATTCTGTGTTAAATTTTAAATATTTTTAATCAGTGTACAACTTCTTTTTAATTAATTTAATATTTCAACATAAAACAGTACAAAAGTCAAACAAATTCGAATGAATCGAGTGTCTTATTCTTTCTGTGTTAATTTGAATTAATTTAAGCCCATTTGACCAAAATTAAAATTTTTGTGTTTATCCCAGAACACTTTTTTTGTTTATATTTAAACTTTTTGCTTTTGCCACAATTTTATGTATGTTTAGTTATTTGGGTCTTAGACAATCAAATAATAAATATTCAATTTTTAAAGGTTGCAACGTTTCGTCGTTTCTTGTTCGCCTTCTTCAGGGAATATATAAAACAAATATTATTTAACTTTTTAGGTACTTATCCACTTAAGCTCGAAATAAAGTTTAGTAAATTGCTTGATCAATTTTCGAAAGACTCCTTTTTTTAAACTAATCGTCCACCGATCTTTGATAAGTCTTTGATGAATAAAATAATCTTATTATAGGATTTTTCACCAAATCAAAGCTGTAAAAAACCAAATTCATTTGGAACGAATCAAAAGACGATGGCATCAAAAAAAAAAGAAGAAGAAAGTAAATTCGCTTCGATTTTTGTGTACTATAGCTTTTTAGAGAGAACAATGTACATAGATTTATATAGATTTTAATATTACAGAAAAAAATAAAGATGAATATACGCAGATTAGTGCGCAACCACTTATTAACAATTTACTTAAAAATGTTTCTAACTGTAGTTGAAGAGTTATCGAATTGTTGTACAATATAGTCATTAGATATAAAAATAAGAAATGCTGTATTGTGTACAATAAATATCTGATCAAACAAAAAAAAACAATTCTTACACCCAAAAAAAAAAAATCAAGCCGGCAAAAGTCACCCAACCTGTCACTTCGAAAATGGGCGAAGAAAACTGCTGGGCCGAAAGGACGAAAAAGAGAAAATCCTCATAGTTCTCATCATGGTGAACGCGCTCGCCACGGCCGCCTTAATCAGCGTCTTGGTTTGGATGGTTCTCAAGAAAAAATGTTAAAACCAACCCTGTAGGTCAGTGTTTCCCAACCTTTTTTGTAAATTCTAAAATTTAAATGCTCCCCTATGTAACATAAATATTTTTGAAGTTATACTTCTTTTGGCGCTTTGAGATTAAAATATTAGCACTGCTAACGAAAATTCGACAGTGGAAGTAAGACAGTAAATTAATACTTGTGAATGAGGCTTAAAACCGAGTGTGCACGTTCGAGCTCAAAGTGGCACATTTCGATCTCGGGAAAATGAAGCGCGCCGCTCCGCGTCGCGCTTCATTTGCCTCCCTCGTTCGGAAATGTGCCACTTTTTGCTCGAACGCGCACATCCTCGTGTTTATTACATATTTAATACTTATTCTACGCTCCCTCAAGTCTCAAATTTTAATTGAATTTAATAAATATCGATTTTATATTCGAAAAACGTATTTACCATAGCAATGAGTGCAAGAAAGCGAAAAGATACGTCAATCTCATAAGTACGAGTGAGAGAAAACGGTTAAAATTATTTAATTGATTTTTTGTCTACTTTATTGGCCTAAATTATTGTGAATTATGCTTAAAACCGAGTGTGCACATTCGAGCTCAAAGTGGCACATTCCGATCTCGGGAAAATGAAGCGCGCCGCTCCGCGTCGCGCTTCATTTGCTTCCCTCGCTCGGAAATGTGCCACTTTTCGCTCGAATGCGCACATCTTCGTATTTATTGAACTTATCTTTGCACGTGGTTATATTTAATTTAGTTACACCAAAGAAGTATAACTTCTAATGCGCGTACATAAGTACACACATCAAATTTTTTTAATTTTGTATATAGAAATTCAAGACACAAATTCAAGACACAAGATTTAGGTTTTAGAAAGAGAACACTACGAAATTATTAAGAAAAACACAATAAATAAATTTTCAACACATATAATAGGTAACTGCGGGTAATAAGGCCTAGCTAAGGGACATTGGAAATTAAATGAAAAAACATCGAATTTAATCAACAGGTTTTAATAGTATTCATTTTTAAGATTCAGTTACTATAAAATATAAAAGAAAAATGACAACTTTCACCATAAACAAAATCAAAAATTAACATTTTTAAAAACCTTGCCAGTAGGGATTATTATACTACTGAAGGGTAATAAGGCCTACAGCTTTAAAAAATTTAAGTAATCAAACTGGACATAATATATTTGATAACTAAGTTTAATAAATACTTGAATACAGCAATTGGAGTAAAATTTTTGAAAAAAATTAGAAATTGCTTTTCCTAACAGTCATTAGCGCACTCAAAGTCTTTAATTTAATCCACTGACATAATTTTTATTACCTAATAATGACTTATCGTAAGCAGGAAGATTATTTATTAACGTTTGCATAGTAGTAGTCTGATTTTAACACAACATAATCTTTAATTTTGTTCTTGTGATGATTAAACATCAAGGGCCGGTGTGATGTACCTCGGTCATTGTCGATCAGTTGTATCTTGACTCTAGGATCAACCTGTAATAAATAAAAATGTAGGAGTATATTTGTTATATATTCTTCTTTATTTTATTTTATTTTGCTTCAGATAATATGCCTAGCAAGTCAAATCAAAAGTTAAAATTTTTTTAAGTTTTTGAATAGTTAAATTTCAGTATACGAGAAATGTTTTGTTAATTTTTGAAACAATTTTAGTGTTATATCAAAGAAGAACATTAATAGTTCGTATAATCTAAAAATAAAAAATAAATATATACTTTTCATGAGACGGGTCTAGGTACATCACCCTGTTATACCTAAGCCATAGTTCCACGAATTTTTAAATCTTAAAGCAACGTGAATAAGCAGTTGCTAATGCTTTTAAATTTTTTATGAAGTGCACCTTATTAGTGCCCCAATACGGTGCAAATTATTTTATTAACAAATTGTTACATATACATTTTGAAAAAAATTACAAATAAAAAGAGTCAAGGTACAACAAGTTTCTTTACATATTTATATCCGTAAGACCTTAAAAGTAATGTAAAATGCATTAGAAAACAATTAAACTTTGATACAAAAAGTAGGAGTATAATAAGGCCTATGGTTAAATTTAGTAGGCCTTAATAACCGCCGACCACGTATGTAAGAAAATCAAAATAAAAAATATTTGGTCCATGATACGTCATTCAAATATTTAAAATCATCGAAGCTTGAATGAATAAAGAAAATAAATGTGATTTTACATAGCTAAGTGTAATATTTCAAAAATACTAACGATTGATTCGGACCGATTTTTATTATTCGTGTTGCCTGGCCGCGTTTTACGATATATGATGCTACATTTGGGGCAGGAAGCGGAATATGCCGCCTCCACAAACATGTAGAGACATCTTCGTTCAATAGGGGTTTGTGTGTGGGGCCTTAAGCCAAAGCGGTTATTTTAAATACGATTTTTGTTAATTAAGCCTTATTAGCCGACAGGCCTTATTATCCGCAAGTACCTTACGTTTTCAAATTGAATAACGATATTGCCCCCCTAAACCTTTAAATTGCCCCCATGTGGGGCGTGGGACCCACGTTGGGAAACACTGCTGTAGGTCCTTTCGATTTTTTTAATCTATTAATTTTCGAATTAATTTCAGGCAGTCTGCGAGGACGCTTTAAATAAACGGACCTCTGCAATTAGAACAAAATTTATCCCGTCAAAAATGAGATTTTTCCGCACGGAGGAGGGAAAGCTTCGCTTATGCAAAACAGCTCGGAATTAATATTGTCGCCTGCGCGCACGAAAATCCAATCTTGAAACTAGAAATTGGAAGCAAATAATTAAGCGACTAGGCGTCGATTTTTGTAGACGAAATAAATTAATTAAAAATCTCGAGGACTAAGTGGCTTTTTCTCCGAAATGTAATTAATCATCGAGTACCATTAACCGTAAACGTATGTCACAACAGTGTAGCAATCATCCGGGACGTCTGTGTAAAAGACACCCTTTATAAATGTAATTCAGTTATAAGTGTGACCGCGATTGGGGTGGAAAGAGGAGAGGGTTAGGGACAATGTCTGTCACATGCAGCTTTCCGAAATTCAGTTGCCCTTTCACCGAAGAAAAAACCCCAGAGTAGCGTTAAATTGTCTCTCTCCTTTTCGAAAAGTCCGCGCGCATTGAAGAATAAAATAATAATAAAGGCAAATCGAATGAATACGAGGATGTGCGCATTCGAGCGAAAAGTGGCACATTTCCGAGCGAGGGAGGCAAATGAAGCGCGACGCGGAGCGGCGCGCTTCATTTTCCCGAGATCGGAATGTGCCACTTTGAGCTCGAATGTGCACACTCCACTTTAAGCGCGATTCACAATAATTTTGTCAACAAAAAATTTGTAAATAATTTTTATCATTCCCTCTCACTCGTACTTATGAGTTTATCGTATCTTTTCGCTCGCTCTCACTCATTGCTATAGTAAAAATACGTTTTTTGAATACAGTCGAACTTCCATAAGTCGAACGCCGATAGCCGAATTTTTGATAGCTCGAACTCGAACTAGTTTTCTTAGGACTTGTCTATCTCAACGTTAATATTTTTATGTCAATAACTCGAAATTTAATAAATCGAATTATTTAATTAGTCGAAGCGTTTTACAATTCATTAAATTCAAGTTTCCATTAGTAAATAGGTCGATGACTCGAAGTTAAATTTTACAACTTTTCTAAAAATTTCTCTACCTGAGAGAGGATTAACGACGGCTTGGTTTGGTGTTATTGATGCTTTAAAAGCTCTATTGTTAACTACGAATATAAGGTTTATACTACAAGAATATTTTGACGGCGGCACTTCAATTGGATTTAAAAACTAATTTATGTTTAAATGCCTTATGAACAGTTATAAATTTTTGAGATGGTTTTACCGTTTATTTTACAAAAAGAAACATTTTTTCATTTTAGTTTTCAATTTGCTAGTTATTCGTCGACTACGAAGACTAACAAATGTGTTTTACGTTCTTTATAGTTTGTAACAGAGTATAACAGAAAATCTAAAAAGTTTAATACTTTTTCTAAAATTATTTACGTATTAACATGGAGTGTAAACGAAAATTAAAAGTTTAACCATAAGGAGAAAATTAATCTTATAAAAGAAGTGGAACGTGGGCTCAAAAGAAAAAGGATATAGCTAAAGATTTTGGTATTCCGCAAACACTTTATCAACCATTTTAAAAACAGAGACCTAATTGTAGCTGCCGAAGATACAAATGACAAATGTCAACGTTGATAAAGATTTGGAAGTTGCTGAAATTCCTAGCGATGAAAGCATTATAAGTAAAGTGCTAGAAGAAAATAAGAAAAACTGTGAAAGTGAAAGTGAATATGAAAGTGATACAGATGTTACAGTAAACATCCCTTCAACAACTCAAGTTAACAATGCAATAGATACTATTTCTCTATTCCTATGTGCTCAAAAAGATGTTCCTACAGATATATTATTATCGGTAAGATCATTGGAAAAATTTGAAGAAATGTAACATTTTGGAGCAATGAAGCAAAAGACAATTTTAGATTACTTTCAATTTAACAGTAAATAATATATAAATAACTATATTTTTTAGGGTCTTAATAAAAATAAATAATGTTAATGATTGTAGATCAATTTGGTTATTTTCTAAAAAAAATGAGTGATATATATATACGGAAGTATTTAACTGAACTTCTTTTGGTAACTATAGTTTTTGATATGACGAATTATTTTTGCTGTTCTTTTGACTTTGACTTATCGAGGTTCGACTGTATATAATCGATGCATTTACTGAACTAAATTAAATTTGTTGTTTGAAGAAAAAGTTTAATTTACAAAATTTAATAAATACGAAGATGTGCGCATTCGAGCGAAAAGTGGCACATTTCCGAGCGAGGGAGGCAAATGAAGCGCGACGCGGAGCGGCGCGCTTCATTTTCCCGAGATCGGAATGTGCCACTTTGAGCTCGAATGTGCACACTCGGTTTTAAGCATTATTCGCAATAATTTTTTCAACGACAAATTAGTAAATAATTTTTATCATTCTTTCTCACTCGTACTTATGAGTTTATCGTATCTTTTCGCTCGCTCCCACTCATTGCTATGGTAAAATACGTTTTTTGAATATATAATCGATATATTTACTGAACTAAATTAAATTTGTTGATTGAAGAGAAAGTTTAATTTACAAAATTCGATAAATACGAGGATGTGCGCATTCGAGCGAAAAGTGGCACATTTCCGAGCGAGGGAAGCAAATGAAGCGCGACGCGGAGCGGCGCGCTTCATTTTCCCGAGATCGGAATGTGCCACTTTGAGCTCGAATGTGCACACTCTACTTTAAGCACGATTCACAATAGTTAATTTATTTTCTAAAATAATTTAATTATCCAAAGTAAAATTGTAAAAGCCAAATTAACTCTGTCTGTCTGTCTGTCTGTCTGTCTGGTCTGTTACCTTTTCACGCCTAAATCACTCAACCAATTTTGATAAATTTTAATATAGAGATAGCTTGATTCTTGAACAAGGACATCGACTACTAGTTTCGAGCAAATTAATTGAATGATTCCTGTTATATTCAAAATGTTAAAAACAATCATCTTCAAGAAGCTGCCTTTACATAATATTATTTGGCCATTCGATCAAAAAGGTCTACTTTTACTTAGTTTTCGTTATAATAAGGCTACACTTTGCCGATGACCAGGTGCTACTAGCAGAAGATGATCAAGACGCAGATTACTGTTAAGAAATTGAAAACGAGTGAATGGGGTTGAAAATTAATTTAAAAGACAAATATCTTTGTGGAAAAGGAGAAGACTTAGAACTAGGAACAAAAGTAAAACAACTGAAAGTTATAAATATCTAGGCGTAAAATAACAAATACTCCAGATAGCGGAGAAGAAATAAAAGCAAGAGTAGGCAAGGAAGAACGGTGATAAGACAACTGAATAACGTGCTGTGGAACAATAAAATTACAAAACAGTTAAGCGCAGAATCTATAAAACCTAATAGAGAGTGTAGCACATACGGCGCGGAACTTTGGTATTGAATGAAGCTCAAAACAGAAGCTGAGAGCAATAATGGATTGTGGAGACGATGTTGTGGACACACACGCATGGACAGAGTAAGAAATAAATATATAAGAGAGCAAATGCAAGTAGATATTGATATAGTAGAAACGATAGAAGTAAAGCGGTTAAAAGTACGGACATGCAAAGAATGGGCAATGAAAGATGCCAAAGAAGATAAATGAATGGCTTCATGAAAGAAGAAAGAGAGGGCGCCAAGGAAAACATGGCACAAAAGTACATGAAGACATGCTAGCTAGAGATCTTCAAGAGAATTGGCACGACAGAAAACAGTGGAGACAGGGATGCGAGAGACGGCGACAGCTGTAAATAAACTCGCCTTATATATATATATGTTTCCGGTTTCTTTTTTCTATGTATCAAAGCATTTCTCTGCCGCTATAAATAATTATCGACAGAACCGATCAAATGAATAAACGGAAAGAAAAAAGTATGCGTCTTCTATTAAAAGGAAAAAAAATACATTTAAAAAAAAACAATTATAGAACAGTAATTATCAACTAAAATTAGAAAAAGTCATGTAATACGGCAGAAATATATTCCACTAATAAAACGTAACAAGACGATACAATCGCGAAACGGTCCGATTGCGCGGTTCTAGCGTTAAAGGGAAAAAAAGCGGTCCTCAAACAGACCGAGTCGCCGGACGTGTTATTCTAACTTTTTGCGGCCAAAACCAACAAGCCGGCCGACCCGAAACGCTTTTATGTAATTTTATGCCGAGCAAACAGCGTGCGCTTTGTTCGAGCAAAAGGCGGGAACTTTGAATGAAAAAGAAAAAAAAATCGTAGATCGGTTGGTTAAAATAATTCGATTGTGGCGCGCTCGTTTTTTTTTTCCTCGTTCGGCTTTGGATATTTATTAATAATAATAAGGGATGCAGTCGGGCGCATAAATACGGATAAATGGGCGCATAGAAATAATATTTGTGATTTTATCGAGTTATATTATGTGTGTTTATCATTTTAAATATGATGAATGTGCCCATTGAAAGCTCACCCCAACTGAATCGTATCTGATTGGAGAATGAGACGTTTGTATTATTTCGCAGGTTGATCGCGCCACAAAAAACTAATTGTTAATAAGTCTCTCGAAAAAAAGGAGCGCGTAATAAACTTTCCCATCGTGGCCGCTTCTTCCCGTAATTGACAGGCGAGCTCGAGGGCGCGCTTCCGATCGAGTTCGGTGGTGTGCGCGGCGATAATGGGTCCGGTCGCTGTCCGCGTTAATTGAAACTATTTAACGTCACCAGCAGAACTTTAAATTCGAATTGCATTTATATTTCTATTTGGCGGGTAGTCTCGGGGCTTTGACGCCGATTTGAAAGAGGGAGCGTGTGCCGGATTAAAATTTATAAGCCGCGCCTTTGTTGCGCGAAAACTGTCTCGGCCAGTTTGAAAAATCGGATAAAGTGGCTTGCTAATTTTGCCTTGTGCTAAAATTGCGTTTTGGTGCCCGCAAATCGGTTTAAACTTTAAAATTAAAATGATTTATATTATTGGTGTGATCGAGCAGAGATCGGCAAAAAAATTGTCATTTCTATTTTTTTTAGTTTGTGTAATTTCTATTGAAACTTTTTTGGACATTTAGAGATTGAATTTTTTTAATTAAAAATTTGTATTATTTCATTTTTTTGTTATCTAAAAAATATATTTTTTTCTTAATAATTTTGATTGTTGAATTATATAAAATTATCATTTCAAATTACGACAATAATTACCGGCAATAATGAAAGTTTTTTTATTTTTATTTTATTATTTTTATTTTAGTCATATTTAATATACCGGGCGTTTCATTTAAACTGCCACAAGTTTATAATTCCTAAAATAATTTCTAAAAAAGTAAAAGTATAAAAGTTTCTTTAATTAATTTGATCCATGCACTGGTATAAATACAATATTTGTAGTACATCTGTTTTAACCAAAAATTGTGTCAATTGTCTTATCTTAAATAATTTATTTATTTATAGTGGAGTGCCGTAAGACGTAAGAATGGCAAAAACTCGTAATTCAGGGCTTTTTAATGAATTTTAGTAAAACCTTTTTGATTGCATTGCTAAAAGGTGAAATAAAAAGTTAAAGAATAAAAAATGGGCGATCTCGATTACAACAATTTGTAACAAAAATTTAATGAAGAATGAGAGAGATATGAAAAGAGAAATTGTTTACAGTAAAGATCTCAATTTTATACACAATAAATGCTATTTGTATAGTAACATTAATGTTAATTTATAATTACAGTCGAACTTCGATAAGTCGAAATAGAAGGGAACATAAAAATAATTCGAGTTATCAAAAAAAGTCGAGTTTAATACTTTTCTGTGTATAGTATATTGTCAAGTAAATTTAACTTTTAAAATCGCGAAAAAAACGTTTGAACAACGACTGCAATAAATTTCACAGTGGTGCACCAAAATTCTAAACACCTTGTATATAATTTTTTTATGATCTCTAAACAAAACCCCAATACTTTGCTATAATTTTACAAAGTAAGCGTCAATTCCAAATTAATTACGTGCAAACGCAAATACCATTATAAAGGGTGTTTCGAATTAAAGCAGAAAATATTAAGATTTTCAAAAATTGCTAAAAACGATCGTTACGAGGCTTCGTAATTATTTATAAGAGATTATTACAAACCGATAAACACGTGTGCCTATTTAAAAACTCAAATGCACGATTCCGGAAAGCGCGATAACGTTAACTTGCAAATGGCCGAAAGCGCTACGTTGAACAAAGGCAAATGAATTTTGGGCCTCGCAACTAACATTTTGGAAAGCCATTACGACCAAAAAAGCCGAGATTTTTGAGAAAGGTGGCGTAAAGCTTTTAAAGTATTATTTGTGACTTAACAAAAACGACAAAACATAGAATATTTAAAAATAAGCTTACAAGTTAGATTTATATACAGGGTTTACTTCGGAAAGTTTCAAAACCCTTTGGTAAACGCTATTCTGTTCCACACAAACACTAATTAGTCAAAATCAAAATTTTCTAGAACGTTCTTAACACTTCAACCTGCGATTTACAACTGGGGTGCGGGGGAAAACGAAGTATGCAGTTTGCAACATTATCCGTTTATTTCAATTTTGGAATATGTTAAATACGATTAAGAAGCTTTCTAAAAACGGCCGTAGCGATGTTTTATAATTATTTATAAGTTTGTACACACCAAAAACAAATAATGTAACCAATTTAAATCAACCCGTGTGAGCCATCTACGGTACACGCACTAGTTCAAATTGATTTATAAGAGTTTAAATAAATAATACAATTAAACAAATATTTGCATTTTCAATTGTTAAGTAATGTATTAAAGTCGTTTAAATAAAATGTTTTAACGACTGATGCACATATGTTACATTCAAAGCACGTTGTATTCAAGTTGCCTATGTATAAGCTATAGAAAATTTGGGTTAAGTAAAAGAGCGTAGTTTATGTATTGATTTTTCACGAAGCCGTTCACGAAGCAGTTCGATTTGAAGCTTCGTATAAGTTAAGGCACATTTTCGCACTAAAGGGGCGGAGTTTATGTATTGATTTTTCACGTAGCTGACAAAGTATTGATTTTTAGATATGCCAAACAAGTAGCGACATCGCCAAAAATTTCCAGTGGTTACGTTATGTTTAAGGCCACTGACCTGTGCGTTGCTCATAAATAAACCTGCATTCGTCGCTCGCTGCCACGCAAAACGGCACAAATTAGTGTTTTAACTGTGTTTAATTAGTGTTTTAATTGGTCACGAGTGCGAAAATGTGTCGGAATCGGTTTAGAATGAAAGTTCGCACAAAGTCCCAAATTCGAGACGGTCGCCGGAGCTTCGGCATTCGCCCGACCACTGCGCAAGGGTGCCTTTGTGCGATCGCATCGTCGGCTTACGGGCTTCTAGCCAAGCGAAAGATTCAGTTTGCGGTACGTCTACTTTGCGTGGGTCAAACGACCGAGCAAGGTAATATTTATATATACAGGGTGTTTCAAATTGAGTAGGCTGACATGCCTATCTTTCTTATTAGTGGAGATAGAAGTTTGGTTAAATGGGCAATGTTTTGCAGTTTTGATTTAGATACTGTTAATAAATTTTAAAATTCCGGATAGTTCCGAAGTAATCGTCAAAAAACTGAAACGTATGAATGATCGAGATTAACAGATTCTGAATTTGGATTCATCTCATCAAAATATATATAGTATAAGGAAAATTTGATCTAGTTTAATCAATTTTTTTTACCGCATACCGAATATTAAGAAATCCTAACAGGAATTTCATTCTTGCCTCCTTATTGAATACAAATTAATTTTACGGCAAGTTCTTAATGATTTGCAATAAATTAGACCAATCAATTACACGAAAAATTAATTGAATAAATTTAATCATTCCCTCTCACTTGCATTGACAAGATTATCGTATCTTCTCGCTCCCTTCTACTCATTGCAATGGTAAATTTATTTTTTTAATATATAATTGATATTTACTAAATTAAATTAAATTTTGTGATTTGAAGTATCGCACGGAATTATACTAATGTAATAAATGCGAGGATGTGCGCATTCGAGCGAAAAGTGGCACATTTCCGAGCGAGGGAGGCAAATGAAGCGCGACGCGGAGCGGCGCGCTTCATTTTCCGAGATCGGAATGTGCCACTTTGAGCTCGAATGTGCACACTCGGTTTTAAGCACCATTTGCAATAATTTTGTCAACGAAAAATTAGTAAATAATTTTTATCATTCTCTCTCACTCGTACTTATGAATTTGTCGTATCTTTTCGCTCGCTCCCACTCATTGTTATGGTAAAAATACGTTTTTTGAATATATAATCGATATATTTACTGAACTAAATTAAATTTGTTGATTGAAGAGAAAGGTTAATTACAAAATTCAATTAATGTTTAAAAGACTATACAATTTCTTTTAAATTTAATTTCAAACTTTTAAAATTGGTACCTACTCACAAAAAATCAAATTTGTTTCAAAATTAACTACCTTTAAAAATTGCGTAATACAAATAAATGGGTAAAATAAAACTAATCCTTATAACAAATTCTTTGTCGATTCTCCATACCAATTTTTGGCAAGTTTTGCTTTATTTATCGTTAATTTTAAATTATAGGGGACGCTTCAAGACAGTTTAACGTGAAAAGAACGAAACTCGTGTTGTTAATTCGATGAAAAGAATGAAACACAAGCTTTTTATTCGTTTATTGAGCATTTCAGGTACGAAGGGCTATCGAATTCCTTCTGGCAGTAGTCGAATGAATGTACGGGGTATCTCCACACAACGACCCGTACAAGAAACGTTTACTTTTTTTTACGAGCAATAATAAAATAATAATATTTGATGAATGCGTGGGAAATTCGTCGACGATTACAGGTATTAAATTGCCCCCCTTTACGCGTCATTTATAAAGTTATAATTTCCAACAATGAAAAGCCCCCCAAAAAAAAACAAACAAATAATAAGTATTTGGTGTATAGAAACCTATGCGAAACATAATCTTTTTTCGATTCAAAAAAACACGAACTCGTATAACTTTTGAGCCAAAAAAAACAACAACCACGAGTACTTTTATACGCCTACATTGTTTCGGTCGATAACGAGCAGAAACCGGAAACTGCAAAATAATACAAGGATAATTTAAAGAAAAAGTAAAGAATAATAAAAAAATAAATGAAAAGTCGTATTCAAAAGAATATGAAATATTATACTCGGTGGCGAGCGGATCTTTTCTTAAAAACTTTGTAATTGCTCTGGAGTAGTAAGTTCTCAACTTCAAACGGTTTGTTTCAAACGTCTTTCGCAGATGGTAGAAACAAGCGTTGCCAAGCGACTTGTCTAAAGTTCTCTCCTTTTAAAAAGCTCCTGACGGACCCGAAAGCTAAGACCCCGAAGGATGAGACAGCGTCGCCCCAACGTTTTTTTACTCCCCCAAAAAATTCTATATCGAACACTCTTTTGCCCAAATTTAATTGACTGGACGTGTTTTTCTTTAATGGGCAAAGTACGTGGGTGCCCGCAGCTTTTTTTGAAAATTTATTTTAATAGCGAGTGCCGATTACGCGCCAGCGCGTGATATGGTGCTTTAAAAACATAATGAAAATAAATAAAACCATTAATTACTCAAAATTATTAGTGAATTGCTTTTGGCCTTAACTTATCGAGGTGCGACTGTATTTAATATTTAATTTTATAGTAATACGAAATAAACTGATATTTATAATATAACTATAGTTACGAAGTAATTAAGCCTTTCTGATTGGCCAATTTATTGGCGACCATGATTGTATATTAGAAATGGGCCAATCACAATAGCCCATTTCAAAGCGGGATTTTAAAAAAGTCGATTTTGAAAACTTTTCGAGTTTTTGATCTTTTTATGGAGCTTTTGACTGGAATTGCATTTGTTTAACATTCATATTCTTAAAATTTCAAATTATAAATTTAATATTAACAAGAAATTGTATTATAAAACTTTTGCAAGCATTTCTGTGGGCACCCATGGAAGGGCCGCCGATTACGAAAGACGAACGGCACTGGCTCAAAAAGGAGCAAGAAACAAAGTCTGCGCGGAGATCCAGCCGAGCGGAAAGAGTCGGAAGGGCGCGTGTTAAAACAATTTCCAAGAGACCTTTGATGCGGGGAAAATAATTTGCCTCAAGTTACACAACATTTCACGCTGAGTGGACGTCGCTTTTCACCGCTAACTGCGTGGAAATTCACGTATTTCTTACACAGTAATGATGTTACCGATAGTCGAGGACTTTCTCGGAAAAAATCGAAGAGAGTCCCTTTGTTTGGGCCTTCTCCCTCGCTTTTGTTGCGATCCGGGACGAGGAGAATAATTAACAAATTTACATCTGCTTCCGTTAAATATGTTCTTCTAATTTGTATAACTAACAATAAGGGATGAAAACGGTATTGACTGACCCATTAGTTGAGTAACTAATGTGTTGTTTTTTCTTCTTGTTCTTTTTGGATTGGATTTTGGGAATTTTTTTGGGACCGTTTTAAATTGACCTATAAAAAAGGCGTTCTCCATCAACGCGATTTAAAAAATTAAAAATCTATTATTAATTTGATTTTCGTATTAAGAAGATTAATTGTTCAACTATGATTTTTTTATTGATCAGAAAATTGACACGCTTTGCTCGAATTAAAAGTACAATGAAGTATCATTTATAAACAATTTTATTACAAACAATTAACATTTTCATATGGAAAAGGTCCTCTAAAATTAATTTCTCAATATTTTTAGAAATAAAAAAAAAGATACAGCATTATTTCTCAGAATACACCATTATTTTTAAATTGTATCTTTGAGATGCAGTGAAATATTATTAATAATTTATTCTGTTGTAAACAATTGCAATTTTCTTCTGTAGTATGACCCCAGAATTCCATTTCTGAAGTGTTTGCCTTAATAACTTTAGTAATATCAAAGACACAGCAATATTTCTCATAGTGCACAATTATTTTAATTTTTTTAGAAGCAAAATTAAATATTAATCTATTTTATTATAAACAATTAACATTTTTATATGTAATATGACTCCCAGAATTTATTTCTAAAGTGTTTGGCTTAATAACTTTAGTAATATAAAAGACACAGCAATATTTCTCAGAGCGCATCATTATTTTAATTTTTTTAGAGGCAGAATTAAATATTATTAATAATCAATTTTATTATAAACAATTAGCATTTTTATATGTAATACAATATCCAGATATTATTTCTAAAGTGTTAGTCTTAAAAATTTTAATAATATAAAAGACAGCAATATTTCACAAAGTGCACCATTATTTTTAAATTATTTCTTAGAGGCGGGATGAAATATTATTAATGATTACTTTTATTATAAACAATTAACATTTTATATGTAATGACTTCAGATATTATTTCTAAAGTGTTAGTCTTAAAAATTTTAATAATATAAAAGACACAGCAATATTTCTATCGTGCACTAATATTTTTAAGTTATTTCTTAGGGGCGGAATGAAATATTATTAATAATTAATTTTATTATAAACAATTAACATTTTCATATGTGAAATGCTTTCTTGAATCTATTTCTGAAGCATTTTCCTCAATAATTATAGTAATATAAAAGACACAACAATATTTCACAAAGTGTACCTTTATTTTTAAATTATTTCTTAGAGACGGTATAAAATATTATTAATAATTAATTTTGTTATAAACAATTAACATTTTCATATGTGGAATGTCTCCTGGAATCTATTTCTGAAGCATTTTCCTCAATAATTATAGTAATATAAAAGACACAACAATATTTCACAAAGTGTACCTTTATTTTTAAATTATTTCTTAGAGACGGTATCAAATATTATTAATAATTAATTTTGTTATAAACAATTAACATTTTCATATGTGGAATGCCTCCTGGAATCTATTTCTGAAGCATTTTCCTCAATAATATTATTGTAATTTAAAAGACACAGTAATATTTCTTAGAGTGCACTATTATTTTTAAGTTATGTTTTAGGGGCGGGATGAAATATTATTAATAATTAATTTTATTATTAAGAATTAACTTTTTCATAAGTCGGATGACCCCTAGAACCCATTCCTAAAACTTTTGCCTTAATAATTTTAGTAATATAGGAAACAGCATTATTTTTCAAAGTGCACCTTTATTTTTAAATTATTTCTTAGAGGCGGGATGAAATATTATTAATAATTAATTTTATTATAAGCAATTAACATTTTTATATGTGACGTGACTCCTGGAATCTATTTCTGAAGCATTTTCCTCAATAATTATTGTAATTTAAAAAACACGACAATATTTTTTAAAGTGCACTATTATTTTTATGTTATTTCTTAGGGGCAGAATAAAATTTTATTAATAATAAATTTTTCCGAGATCGGAATGTGCCACTTTGAGCTCGGATGTGCACACTCGGTTTTAAGCATTATTCGCAATAATTTTGTCAACGAAAAATTAGTAAATAATTTTTATCATTCCCTCTCACTCGTACTTATGAGTTTATCGTATCTTTTCGCTCGCTCCCACTCATTGCTATAGTAAAAATAAGTTTTTTGAATATATAATCGATATATTTACTGAACTAAATTAAATTTGTTGATTGAAGAGAAAGTATAATTTACAAAATTCAATAAATACGAAGATGTGCGCATTCGAGCGAAAAGTGGCACATTTCCGAGCAAGGAGGCAAATGAAGCGCGACGCGGAGCGGCGCGCTTTATTTTCCCGAGATCGGAATGTGCCACTTTGAGCTCGAATGTGCACACTCGGTTTTAAGCATTATTCGCAATAATTTTGTCAACGAAAAATTAATAAATAATTTTTATCATTCCCTCTCACTCGTACTTATGAGTTTATCGTATCTTTTCGCTCTCTTCCACTCATTGCTATGGTAAATAGATTTCTCGAACATAGAATCGATATTTAGCACACTAAATTAAATTTTTTGATTTGAAACAGCTAAGGATCAAGTAGGCAAATCTAATAAGTACGAAGATGTGCACGTTCGAGCGAAAAGTGGCACATTTCCGAGCGAGGGAGGCAAATGAAGCGCGCCGCGGAGCGGCGCGCTTCATTTTCCCGAGATCGGAATGTGCCACTTTGAGCTCGAATGTGCACACTCGGTTTTAAGCATTATTCGCAATAATTTTGTCAACGAAAAATTCGTAAATAATTTTTAACATTCCCTCTCACTCGGACTTATGAGTTTGTCGTATCTTTTCGCTCGCTTCCACTCATTGTTATAGTAAAAATACGTTTTTTGGATATATATAATTGATATATTTACTGAACTAAATTAAATTTGTTGATTGAAGAAAAAGTTTAATTTACAAAATTCGATAAATACGAGGATGTGCGCATTCGAGCGAAAAGTGGCACATTTCCGAGCGAGGGAGGCAAATGAAGCGCGACGCGGAGCGGCGCGCGTCATTTTCCCGAGATCGGAATGTGCCACTTTGAGCTCGAATGTGCACACTCGGCTTTAAGCACCATTCGCAATAATTAAGTAACTTTTTATAAATTTTTATTAGTAAATACTATAATTATACCAGAAACATCAATAAAAGAAGGTTAACTTCAAAAAAGAAGACGGGAAGCGGCTTACGAGTAAATTTGTAACTGCTCGTCCCACATTTTTCTTTTAATTTTTCGCGACGGGATAATACGATCCTTTTCATGTACGGAAGTTGGTTTTTCAAATTAAGAATTTAATTATGAAAAATCTGGAGTGGTATCTGCGAGACTGTCTGAAAAGAGAATACTAATAGTAATTCAATTAAGTTTTCTTGAGTCTGAACAAGTTGTGAAAGAGTGTCTGGTGTGCGAATGACATCCGTGGCCAAGATATCATTTCCAATTTTATACCCGTGATTCAATAAAGTCTCAACACCATCGGTAACCCTTATATAAATAGAATCCTGTTGCCAGCGGCGTGCGGCCCCTTCGCAAATCCGCACGCACCTTCGCTTTTTGTCGAAACGCGAACCGTTTTGCTCGCTCGACGGCCCTACTGTTCCTCCATCGAAAACCGAAAATGGAAATTAGATTCGCGGCGAATTAGGCGATCGATCGGGTTTGGCGAAAAAAGGAAAAAAGGAGTACCTACGTCGCTGTGCACGATGAAGATACGAAATAGCGGAAATCTCAGTTCAAAACGCATTTCAAGTGCAGAACGGATATGGAAATGTCGCACAAAAATAATTGGTTTATCTACTTGTATAAAGAAGATCTACGTCTTTTATCCAGCACAATCGCACATTAGCTTAAGGACGACCTAATCGAGAACTTAATCGAACCGACGATTTTAAACAATACGGTAATCATGTAATCATGGAGTGCTTCTAAAAAATAAATTAAAAATATTGGTACACTCTAAGAAATATTGCTGTTTTGTATATTACTAAAATTATTGAGGAAAAAGGCTTCAGAAATGAGTTTGGGGTCATACGTCGTATAAAAATGTTAATTGTTTGTAATAAAATTAATTATCAATAACATTTTTCCCGCCCCTAAGAGATATTTTAAAAATAATAGTGCACTCTGAAAAATATTGCTGTGTCTTTTATATTTATATTACTAGAATTCAGGGGTGGCCAACCCGCGGCTCTTTGAAGGATTATTTGTGGCTCTTGGTGAATGGTACCGGAGTTCCCTTTTCATTTTTGTGCTATTATATTTTAAAATTCAGTCTAAAAAAAAGGTGCCGAATAATTTTTATAATTTAATCTCTACTCTTAAAAAAAAATTATGTAAACGTTAAAATACTACAGTTTAGAACTACCTCACTTAAATATTTTTTCCAGTTACTGTTTTATATACCTTAGGTGGTGAATTAAAAATTAAATTTTTTGACGCCCCAAAAATTCTTTTAATGAAAATACATGTAGTTTTTTAATATTTTAAGATACGGATTTGAAAGTTATAGGAGTATTTGGTACGAAATTTAATTCTTACAAAAAGGTCTTTTACATTTTTTCATAAAATTTATATTTATAGAGATATTCTCAATAATGTTGAGATATATTCAATAAGAAATTATTAAATCATATAGTCAACATTTTACGACCTACAAACGTCATTTTTTCTGAAGTATAAAAATTTTTGTAACAACTAGAATTTATTATAGTTTTAGAAAATTATATATATTTAAGAAAAAATGAAGTTTGAGGGTCTTAAAATGTTGACTATATAAAGTTAATGAATTTATTATTGAGAATATCTCTATAAATATGAATTTTATGAAAAAATGGAAAAACCTTTTGTAAGAATTGAATTTCCTACAAATGCTCCTATAACTTTCTCAAATCATATTAGAGATACTTTCAAAATTATTTCAAAAATGAACATATTTTGTTTTAAGGCACGTGTTATTTTGTTAAAAATTTTTAAAATTCTCCGTATTTTTAATTAAAGGAAGGTTTTGAGGCGTCAGAAGAAATTTAATTTTACGACCACTAAGTATATAAACAGTAACTTAAGAATATTTAATGAGGGTAGTTCTGAAACTGACGTAGTTTTGACGTTTACATACAATTTTTTGTATTCTAAGGGAGTAGAGATTAAAGTTATAACAAAATGATGTAGGCATCTTTTTTTTTTTTTTGTAGGCCTGTGTTATCGTTCCGTATGTGTTTCAAAATGTCTTTTAAATTACTGGCAACAACTATGAAAGAATAAGTGCAACGTTTTTAAAAAATTTGAAAAAAAACATTTTAATACATTTTTTGCATAGGTACTACCTTTTAAATACGTATTTAATTGCGGCTCACGAAAAATTTTTCGGACTATCAAGGAGCTTGGCCACTCCTGTTCTATACAATAGTTTTTTTGAAATTTCAATTTTCAAAATTGATGCTTTTTAACATAGGAAGAATTAACTTTTACTCTTAGCATTGAATTAATGTCTTCCCTGTCTATGAAGGGGTAGTTAGATTTTTTTAATTACACTCGAACTTCTATAAGTCGAACGTCGATAAGCCAATTTTGATAACTCGAACCTGTTTTACTAGGACTTGCCTATTTCAACGTTGATATTTTTATATCGATAACTCGAATTTTTGATAACTCGAATTATTTTTAGTTTCTCTTCAACTTCGACTTATCGAAGTTCGACTGTATTTTTTTGGCTTATTAGAAAGACCAAGTAATAATTTCTATACAATAGTTTGCTTGAATTTGTAATTTTCAAAAATAATTCTTTTTAACATACGAAAAATTAACTTTTACATTTAGCATTAAAGTCATTTTTCCTTTTTTTAAGGGCAATTAAAACGTTTATTTATTTTTAGGGCTTATTAAAAACGCCAAATAATAACTTCTATGCAATAATTCTCCCAAATTTGCTATTTGAATTTTTTTTTTTAACCTACGAAAAATTAAATTTTTAAGTTTTTGCATTAAAGTAATGCCACCTCCGCCTTCTAATACTTTTCCGCTATAATTAACAACTTCTATACATTAGTTTTTTCAAAATCTGCGATTTCAACAAATTAATTTAAAAAGAAATATAAGCGATTAAAATTATCACAAAAAAGTGTTTTTTAAGCGTTCCAAAATATGAATAAATTTGATTTCTGTCTCTCGAAGGTGTTCAAAAACGCTCGCAGCGTTAACAATATAATAAGTCCCCAAGGGGCGAATTCGTCCCCTACACTTCCACATTTGAAACATTCAACGATGACTAATGAGTTTTCTCATAAACTCCATCGTGAAGCGTTTGAAGAAGTTATCCTGTGGGAGGACGTAAAACCAACAATTCATATTTTATGTTCTGCCCTTAAAAACTTAAACCCTGATTCATTCCATTGTCTTGCTTTCATTTAAAGCGATAAAGTTTTGAAAACTGTTTAAAGGAATTCAGAAAATTGCCTTCGTCGCCGACTTTCATATTCAATTAGCTTTCTCATGACATTATTCATACTCCGGAGGTGTGGATCGTTGGGGGGTGCCATGAAAGTGTAAAGAGAGAATTTAATCCGATTCAAATTGCCATGTCCACGACCACTAAACCCAAGTCCCGAAGATTATTAATAATTCTCAAAGGTACATCTCTCCGAAGTGCCCATTTCCTCTTGGATGTAATAACATCTCGGCCAAACTGTGTGAAATTGGACATAAAATTTTTAGTGTCACATAATCGATAGGCAGGTATAAAGCAGCATCCCTTTCATTTCCTAGATCCACTCCGAGAAAAGTTTTAATATAAAATTTTGTGCAAGTTCTCTCAATTATAATCCAATTACAGGCATTCCGAGAATATTTAAATACAAATGACATTTTTAAACTTGAAAACGGCCATAAAAAAGTCACCGCAATATGACAATAAGAAATTCCCACTTGGACATTTACATTTTATATTGTCCCTTCTTATATAAAAGTGTTGAAAAGAAACACGCCCTTTGCTTGTGTCGCAGTTCGTTCGGGGGTCGTTTCTGGCGTCTCCTGCGCCCTTTGTTTCGCACACGCACACATGCCGAAAATAAAAGTCGTCATCGATCGATTGGATTTTGATTAACTTTTCGTGTACGAGGTGGGGCATAACTAATATGACCTATTTTTTTTTTTTTGATATTGTTTTTATGTTCGACAAACAAATTTACCATAGTAATGAGTGGAAGGGAGCGAAAAGATACGTCAATCTCGCCAATGCGAGTGAGAGGGAACGATTAAAGATATTCAACAAATTTTTCGTCTAATTTATTGGTCTAAATTATTGTGAATGACGCTTAAAACAGAGTGTGCACATTCGAGCTCAAAGTGGCACATTCCGATCGCGGGAAAATGAAGCGCGCCGCTCCGCGTCGCGTTTCATTTGCCTCCCTCGCTCGGAAATGTGCCACTTTGAGCTCAAATGCGCACATCTTCGTGTTTATTGAATTTTGTAAATTAAACTTTCTTTCAATCAACAAATTTAATTTGGTTCAGTAAATATATCGATTATATATTCAAAAAACGTATTTTACCATAGCAATGAGTGGAAGCGTGCGAAAAGATAAGATAAATTCATAAGTACGAGTGAGAGGGAAAGATAAAAATTATTTACTAATTTTTCGTTGACAAAATTATTGCGAATAATGCTAAAAACCGAGTGTGCACATTCGAGCTCAAAGTGGCACATTCCGATCTGGAATGAAGCGCGCCGCCCGCGTCGCGCTTCATTTGCCTCCCTCGCTCAGAAATGTGCCACTTTTCGCTCGAACGCGCACATCCTCGTGTTTATTGAATTTTGTAAATTAAACTTTTTTTTAATAAACAAATTTAATTTAGTTCAGTAAATACATCGATTATATATTCAAAAACGTATTTTACCATAGCAAGGAGTGGAGCGAGCGAAAAGATACGATAAACTCATAGGTACGAGTGAGAGGGAATGATAAAATTATTTACTAATTTTTCGTTGACAAAATTATTGCGAATAATGCTTAAAACCGAGTGTGCACATTCGAGTCAAAGTGGCACATTCCGATCTGGAATGAAGCGCGCGCCCGCGTCGCGCTTCATTTGCCTCCCTCGCTCAGAAATGTGCCACTTTTCGCTCGAACGCGCACATCCTCGTGTTTATTGAATTTTGTAAATTAAACTTTTTTTAATAAACAAATTTAATTTAGTTCAGTAAATACATCGATTATATATTCAAAAAACGTATTTTTACCATAGCAAGGAGTGGGAGCGAGCGAAAAGATACGATAAACTCATAGGTACGAGTGAGAGGGAATGATAAAAATTATTTACTAATTTTTCGTTGACAAAATTATTGCGAATAATGCTTAAAACCGAGTGTGCACATTCGAGCTCAAAGTGGCACATTCCGATCTCGGGAAAATGAAGCGCGCCGCTCCGCGTCGCGCTTCATTTGCCTCCCTCGCTCAGAAATGTGCCACTTTTCGCTCGAACGCGCACATCCTCGTGTTTATTGAATTTTGTAAATTAAACTTTTTTTTTAATAAACAAATTTAATTTAGTTCAGTAAATACATCGATTATATATTCAAAAAACGTATTTTTACCATAGCAAGGAGTGGGAGCGAGCGAAAAGATACGATAAACTCATAGGTACGAGTGAGAGGGAATGATAAAAATTATTTACTAATTTTTCGTTGACAAAATTATTGCGAATAATGCTTAAACCGAGTGTGACATTCGAGCTCAAAGTGGCACATTCCGATCTCGGAATGAAGCGCGCCGCCCGCGTCGCGCTTCATTTGCCTCCCTCGCTCGGAAATGTGCCACTTTTCGCTCGAATGCGCACATCTTCGTGTTTATTGTATTCGTATAATTTACCGTGCGCTCCTTCAAATTAAAAATTTAATTTAATTTAGTAAATATCGATTTTATATTCAAAAACGTATTTACCATAGCAATGAGTGGAAGGGAGCGAAAAGATACGATAATCGGGTCAATGCAAGTGAGAGGGAACGATTAAAATTATTTAATTAATTTTTCGTGTAATTGTTTGGTCTAAATTATTGCCAAAAATTAATTATTGACACTTCAAGAGTGACAGCTGAGGTTATAACAGGATAACTTATAAAAAATTTAATTTAAATAATTAATTTTTTTTTTATATATAAGTTCACGATTTCTAGAAAAGGTCATATGCGTAAAATAATTATTTGAATCAGATTAATAATTTAAATTAATGTTTTAAAAAATAATTTTTGAATCCCAGTTTGGGACACTTAAAATTTTTATTGCTGTAGTTTCTGACAATGGCATCTGCCTAGTTTTTGACACTCCATATGTCAAAATTATTTGTCATTTATTAGGTTATGCACTATCAAATTTAAATTTATTATAATCAAACATAATTTGTTATAATGTATCATTTATTATAAATAAAATGTTAATTTTTTCAACACAAAAATAATTAAAATAATAAAATTAAATATTATAAAAACAAATACGTAAACACAACATAGGTTAGAATTTGAGTGTCAATAACTGTAACATACTTATAAAATTGAACCTAGTTATTGACACTCTTATTTTAATATTAAAATATAATTTACTATGATGTTTTAACATTTAAAAATAAATAGTAGTTAATTATTAATCGAACCATATATTTTTTATAATATTTTTATTGGGAACTGACAAATCGTGGCACGCAATCTGGTGATAAAAAAACAAACTATTAATAGCTTACAACAGACTAGTAAATACAGTGTAAATATATGCAGTTCATATTAGTAATAAATAGTTTATAATAAATTATTAATAAATAAAAGTAAAAATGGAAGGTGCAGTTTTTACAGAACGTAATAAATCAAAAAATAGAGTTTGTTGTGCAGTGAGAGATTGTAAGAGTAAAGCCAATAAAAATTTAAACGTGGTTATCCATAAATTTCCGAAAGCTGGTGATGGTACAGCGTTACTAGAAAATTTTTTTGGTAATTTGGAAAAAGTTGATAAATTTAAAGCGTGGAAAAAGTTATTGAAAATAAATAAAGTTACTCTTCGAATGAAAATTTGCGCGCTACATTTCAAGAAAACTGATTATATATTACCAGGTATGTTTTTAAAGTTTACGCTAAAAATTAAAAACTGAGAGTATAATTTTTTTACCTTGCAAGTAATTAAACATTAATAAAAAAAATAATTTGTTATTCGTGATTTTTTTAGATTATAATTCGAAAAGAAGATTTTAAAAAAAAACAGCGGTTCCATCATGCCATTTACCTAAGTCGTTTGGAGCAGAAAATACTGTTCAAGAAGAATCTCGGCTGCAAAGACGACTAGAACGACGTAAAACGATAGAATCGACCATAAAACAAAATAATCGACTTGATCAAACTGATTCACCTGTCCAAACTAATATATCTGTGATATTTAATAACATTTTAAAGACTTATCCTATTATCACATGGGTTAAACATTTAAAATTGTAAGCTACTTTCCGACATGTTTTTTAAGCCACGCCTCCATGTCAGTTCCCAATACTTACATGATAATTAAATCACTAATTGAATAGTCGAACGCTCTTCTGTCAATTGCTTCAACTATAACCAAAAAATGGCTTTCACAGTCACTCTGGGCTTAAACTTTATTTTATATTAAGTGAGTTTTTTTTGTAACTAATATCGTCATCAAATAGGTACACGCTGAATTTATTTTAATTTGGAAAAAATTAATTTATCAATTCGAGGTAATTTTCTTTTTATTAATTCAAAGTAAAGTTGAAAGTGTCAGAAACCGGGTCACCATCAATAACAGGGTCTTTTACCTTATATGTTTGACTTAAACCTATTCATTATTAATTATTAAAATATATTACTTGTCATTGAACTGTCATAAAGTGCAATTTTGTGGATTTTATATCATTTTATTTTCAAGGTATGGCAAACCCCACCTAGTATGGCATGTGGCATTTAGTCACCTAGTATGCGGAAGGTTAAGAAATTGGTTCGAGAAGAGATGGAGATACGTAAGGGGATACAACCCTGTTAGTCATTTTTCATTTTAAATATAAGACACTCGAATCGAAGCGTGGTGCGGTAATAAAATGCAGTGAGACACAAAAATGTCGACGATTCGCAACACCCTCCGTCCTAGAAAACCGCAAAAGCAAGGGGTAGGTCGACTTTTAAGCGGCGCGTAAATTTCTTTTACGGTTTTCTAGGCTAATATCACGTCCCCCTTGCTCGTAACATTATCTTTAATTTGTTTAGGAATTAATTTTGAGTAAAACGACAAAGGAAAAGGACGTTCCGATAAAGTATTGAATAACGTTTAACCTACACGTGGTTTTCTATTCAAATAAAATGCCACAGCGCTTCTTGTAAGGCCTTTGTGCCGATATAAATGAAGCAAAGAAAACACGTGGGACAAAGAGTGTTTTGCAAAATACAACTACCCTTTTTGTATGTACCCGAAAAAAAAAATAGAAACGTTTGGTTTTAAATTGTATTTCTATAAATTATTTGTGGTTTAATTAAATTGTTTCGTTTTTCCAAAGACTTAGCAACTACCCCTTCATAGACTGGGGAGATATTAATTTAATGCTAAATGTAAAAGTTAATTTTTCCTTTGTTAAAAAGCATTAATTTTGAAAATTGCAAATTCGAGAAAACTATTGCATGAACGTTATTACTTGGTCTTTCTAATAACCCAAAAAAATAATTTAAAAAATCTAACTACCCTTTCATACACAGGGAAGACAATAATTCAAAGCTTAATGTAAAAGTTAATTTTTCCTATGTTAAATAGAATTATTTTTGAAACTTGCAAATTCGAGGAAACTATTGTATAGAAATTATTACTTGATCTTTCTCATAACCCAAAAAAATAATTTAAAAAATCTAACTACCCCTTCATAGACAGGGGAGACATTAATTTAATACTAAATGTAAAAGTTAATTTTTCTTATGTTAAAAAGCATTAATTTTGAAAATTGCAAATTCGAGCAAACTATTGCATGGACGTTATTACGTGGTCTTTCTAATAACCCAAAAAAATAATTAAAAAAATCTAACTACCCCTTCATAGACTGGGTAGACATTAATTCAATGCTAAGTGTAAAAGTTAATTTTTCCTAAGTTAAATAGAATTATTTTTGAAACTTGCAAATTCGAGGAAACTATTGTATATAAATTCTTAGGTACTTAATCTTTCTAATAACCCAAAAAAATAATTAAAAAAATCTTACAACCTCTTCATAGACTGGGAAGACATTAATTCAATGCTAAGTGTAAAAGTTAATTTTTCCTAAGTTAAATAGAATTATTTTTGAAACTTGCAAATTTGAGGAAACGATTGTATACAAATTCTTACTTAATCTTTTAGTAACCCAAAAAAATAATTAAAAAAATCTTACTACTCCTTCATAGACTGGGGATACATTAATTTAATGCTAACTGTTAAAGTTAATTTTTCTATGTTAAATAGAATTATTTTTAAAAATTGAAAATTTGAGAAATTATTTTATAGAAGTGATTACTTGGTTTTCTAGTAACCCAAAAAAATAATTAAAAAATTTACTACTCCTTCATAGACTGGGGATACATTAATTCAATGCTAACTGTTAAAGTTAATTTTTCCTATGTTAAATAGAATTATTTTTAAAAATTGAAAATTCGAGGAAACTATTTTATAGAAGTTATTACTTGGTCTTTCTAGTAACCCAAAAAATAGTTAAAAAATTTTAACTACTATTTCATAGACAGGGTATTTATTCAATGCTAAATGTAAAAGTTAATTTTTTCTATGATGAAAAACATCAATTTTGGAAATTCCAAATTCATTGAAACTATTATATAGAAGTTATTACTTGGTTTTTTTAATAAATCAAAAAAATATTTTAAAAATTCTAACTACGCTTAAAAATACAGTGAAGGCAATAATTTTATTATCTCGTGATGAGACCCAGAACTGAATTACATAGTAAACAATTTTCAACACTTCCATTTCAAAACATAAAACTAGGTCAATTCGTACATTATTAAATTAAAATAAATTTAGTATAAATGTGTTTTTTTTTTGGTTAACAAATTTAAATAAAAATGAATTTAGAAGCGGGGCCTTCTCGAGACTCGTTGCCTCTAACATCGAGATTAACAAAGCTCGGTACTCTTCAACATTTATATATAAAAGAAGTTTTAAATACAATAAAGCGGGGTATCATGTTAAAAGACCGGAAAACAAACGTTAAAATGCAATTACTTAAGTTTCCTCCCGTTCCTTTTATCCAGGTTTCTTTCTATTCGAAATATTTTAAGTCGAGTGTACCTTTTCAGTAGCAATCGGTTGATATACTGATCCCTATTGAGCAAATAATGGTATAATAGAAGCTGTATATTGTCGCAGCATGCATGGTTCAGCCTCCCACTGGTTGGCCCATTGTTTAAATCTTCTAAAGCACTCTCTCAATCTGCCCACCTCCTGATTAAATTCAAAAACGAATTATTGTAGTCGCTTCACGCAAAACCGTTTTTTTTTCCTCCTCCGGACTTATTATTATGTCTAAATTTTGTGTTAGTATATTGTTCCCGGCCCATTGTGCTCCTATTTTGCCATAGATTACAATTAAACTGTGCTTTGGCACACTTAAAACAAATGTTAGGGTTCGCCGAACAACCCCACATAATTGTTCCACTTGATTTCGCAGTCGGATCGATAAGGCCCGATCAGATGTTTCGCTTCCTTTTTTTTTTCGGAAAGGCTAAACGATAGCGTTTTGGGAGCAAAAAATTTAGATCGTGTTCCCGATGCTGGATGGTTTACATGTTATTCTGGACAGTAAAGAGCTCTTCAAATCTCGAGCAGAATCGCCGCAAACTGAATAGGAAACCGCATCCCAAAACCTATACAAGTATCTCGTTATCCCTTAACGTGAATCTTATACAAAGCAACGTTCACATTCCAATTACTTCATGATAACGTTTTTTAACTTTGTTCATGTGGCCTTTTGTTGGTTTGAAGCGAATCCGTCCAATTTGAATTCGCTTTTTGGTCTGCTCTGTGTGTCCGTTTCGTATGTACAGTTGCTCTCACAATTGGAGATGCAGCTTAACGTAGAAGTGTACTCTCAGTTATTAAACTAAATAAGTCGAAAAAATACACTTTGACTTACAAAAATGATCGTAGTCCCGTCATTTTTGATCCAAGCATTAGAGACAACCCGGATTTGGAATTTAGAGACTTTTTTCCGTAAGGCACGTTGAAAATTGGTATAGGGCGCAATGTAAATTTTTTGAGTAGTGATGGGTTGAAGTTTTAGATTCATTTTGTTACGTTAAAAAAATTATAGCGCTGTTATTTGTAGACGGATTTTTAAAAGCTATACATATTCGGATTTGGCAAGTTTTTTGGCTTTGGATGGGTTTAAAAAACTATAGGCGTACTATTTGAAATTTTCGAAAAAAACGGTTTCGTAGAGATTGACTTGTAATTAATTTTGTCTAAATTTCTACTTTGAAAAATCGTAGGTCGATTATTTGTGAACGGATCTTTAAAAACTTTTCAGATTTTGAGAGCCCATTTATCGGAGTATAAAACCAGCCAAAAAACTCAACAGGGTCTATTGTTAAATCTAGAAGAAAAACGCGCTTGAAGTTTTCAAAATGTAAATTTTGGTAAAATTTTTAATTTTCAAAATACCGTAACTACGTCGTCTTTGCGAATTTTGTCAAATCTTTTCATTTCTGAACGTTTACAACCCTAACACGTCGGAATTCGGTCCTAACTCAAAATCCCCAAAATCGCCAAAAATCGAAGAAAAACATGGATTAACATTCACGTTTTTTCGATTTTGGCCGATTTTGGGGGTTTTGAATTAGCAATTGTTTTGGACGTATTAATGCCTAATACTTTCGAAAATGAACGCTTTCGGCGGACTTCTAAAAAATAAAAAAGTTATAACGTTTTAAAAGTTTCATTTTTAAGCCAAATTTAATTTTTCTAAAAGACGAAAATTTGTATTTTAGAGCTAAAGCGCCAGGAAATGACACCGACTATAGTTACTAGGGGTACGTAGGAACATCCCCTTGCAATATAAAGCAATTCTATTTTTTTCATTTTTTGCCAAAAAAACATGGGTTAAATTTTGAGAACTTTTCAAAATTAAAAAAGTTATAGCGTTTTAAAAGTTTCATTTTAAAGCCAAATTTAATTTATCAAAAATTTTTTAAATCATATCTCGGGTATTTGTAAAAGGATTTTTAGATACTTTTTAGATTCTGAAATCCCTTTTATCGGAGCTTAAAATCAGTTAAAAAAATTAACCCAATCCAATGTTAAGTCTGGCAGAAAAACGCGTTTGAAGCTTTCAAAATGTAAATTTTTGCTAAAATTTTGAATTTTAAAAATGCTTTAACTTTTTCGTCTTTGCGAATTTCGTCAAACTTTTTTATTTCTTAACGTTCCCAAACCTAAAAGTCCGAATCCGGTCCCAACTCGAAACCCCTAAAAATATTTAATCATACTTATATAAAAAAATACCAACACAAAATTACTTTTATAAAATTTTAGCAATCATTTTTCGCCTCTCTGTAGACTAGTCCGCGCCTCCCACTTGGGAAAACGCTGATTTATATTAAATATATATTTTTTTTAAATTTTTTAATAATTTTTATTTATCAATTTTCGACCCTAAAACGCATTATATTAAATATATGTATGTATATACAGCCACTGTTATATTTTGTGTTACGAATCGAGCGGAATCAATAAGAAACCTAATTTTTTTCTTTTAGACAATATCGGCAATAAAATATCTGCTTTGAAGGTGTAAATACACTCGGGAGTGACTGCACATGGTACGACGCTGCATTTTTGACCGAGATCTTAGGAAGCGCAGATCCAATTGGCGTTGTAGTTGATTGGAATTCGTTGCAAGTATTAACAATTGTAGTATCTCTAAGTAATGTCAGGTGCAATTCTGATGGATGACCGTTGGTTATCACTTATCGCACACATCACACAAAGCGTCTATTGAGCTGACAATCCATGCAGGTCGACTTGACACGTCACAGACTGTCAATGTTGTTATACACGTCACTTCACAGCGCTATTGTGCCATTGTTTCACCACTCAGTAGTCAGTACGCAGTGATTTGTCTAGTGTTCTATGTTATGTGAACGCGATTAATGAAGCTTTCGAGCTTTTGCTATTTCCGAACGTAAATTAAGATCTTGTTGCGAATTTAATAACGTGCCAAAACTAACATTCGGGACGTTTCGCTAAAAAAATACGCAACGAACTCGTTTTTGCCTCGTATTGCTCGTTTTTGACTTGTATCTCACGAAGAAAAGTGTGAAAATCTTTTTGAAGATGTATCAAAATAAAAATTACGTCGTTTAAATTAAAAAAGGTATTTGGTAGAGACAAAATTTGTCTAAGGTTTTTGATTTTTCCAAAATTATTTATTTGCAAACGAATTAAGTAAAGAAATCTGCATTTGAAAATCTACTCAAAAATGAAAGAAATATTTTGTAAAATAAAATTAATAAAAGGGGTTTGGTACGATTTTTTTTTAAATTTTTGAAGATAATTTTAGAAAAATAGAAAAACTAGAAATCTGTGTTGCTATTGAAAATATATATGGGGTGATGCTATAAAAGTTGAGCACCTTTTGACCTAATTTTGTTTGTATAGTTTTAGGTGCAAATTGTCTAGTATTTTATTATAAAGATATAGGTAATCTAATAAATACACTGTTCCAAACAGGGCCAGTCACTTTTTCAAACAATTTTTGAGATATTTGGATTTTTCTAAATTTGAATGCCAGGGAACGGACGAGGTTACCAGGGTACAAATGAAATATATCATTTATTAAAAAATACAAGATTTATTGCGACTTTGATACAACTATCTTAAAATTTACATTGCACACATTTTTATGAATAAAATCATATTAGAAAGAATTATTAATTATATTAGAAAATATTAAAATTAATGGATGAATGTATGTACTCTATATCAGTACCATGGTAATACGTCTTCTGTCAAAATTTCGGACATGAAACTGACGACACGGAACTGATGAATGAGACACAATTTTAAGATTGTAATTCAAAGTAAAATTTCTACCGGATTTTCCATTAATTGATGATATATTTTAACAAATCACATTTTGTCATAAATAAATCACAACGAAATATATCTACGTAAAGAAATAATTACTCGCCATAGAACTGACATTTTGTCTGGAACTGCACGGGCTTACACGATAATAACGCCGTTTTTACTGTTTTCAAAATGCATGTCGTATAAAGGGAGTGCTTTTTAGCTAACTTTACTACCAATATTAAAATCTGAATAAGGATTTAACGTTTGAATTTCTACAATTGGGGGCAATTTCAAATTTTAAAATTGGACACAGGACTGACGGATAAATGTGAACACAGAGTTCATCATTTTTTTTTTAATTACTGTGTTTGATTTTATGATAAAATATGGTAAATTAATTAGTTAATACTTCATAATTTATAGCAGAATAGTAAAATTTACAATTAATTGAATATATTTTAACATACAATCACTCAATTGTGGAATTCGGGAGTTGTAACACGCCAAGGTACTGACGTTTTGAACATTTAAAGTGCCATTTTACAAACTCGCCTTTAAAAAAATATATCCAAATTGGGTGAGCAGGCAAAAGGACCATTTGTTTTTTGGAATGTAATGAAGTATTTGCAAAAAATGATAAAATGCTTTCTCTATTGAACGATGACATCAAGTTGTCCAACTTTTGTAGAATCACCCAAAAGTACTAAATTATAAATGTGTTTTTGGTTAAAATACCCTACTGTAATTTTTAATTAAAAGAAAAGCGAGAAGTGGTACATTTAGTTCAGTTTGATTTAATTAATATTATTTGTAAGAGATAAGAATAAGATAGGCAAATTCAATTATGAAGGAATATGTGCACTTTCAAACGAAAACTTTTTTACGAATAGGAAATCTGGATTTGAAGAATTTGTTATTAATATAGTCGAATCCAATTAACACGAAGATGTGCGCATTCGAGCGAAAAGTGGCACATTTCCGAGCGAGGGAGGCAAATGAAGCGCGACGCGGAGCGGCGCGCTTCATTTTCCCGAGATCGGAATGTGCCACTTTGAGCTCGAATGTGCGCACTCGGTTTTAAGCGTGATTCACAATGATTTAGGTCAATAAATTAGAAGAATATTTAGTTAATCAATTTTTAGCATTCCATCGCACTCGCACTCTCGTTATTGCCATATCTTTTCGCTCCCTTCCACTCATTGCTATGGCAAAAACATTTTTCGAACAAGTAATCAATCATATTATATTTAATTTAATATTTGAATTTAAAAAAGCGAAGGATAAAGTAGACAAATCTAATAAATACGAAGATGTGCGCATTCGAGCGAAAAGTGGCACATTGCCGAGCGAGGGAAGCAAATGAAGCGCGACGCGGAGCGGCGCGCTTCATTTTCCCGAGATCGGAATGTGCCACTTTGAGCTCGAATGTGCACACTCGGTTTTAAGCATTATTCCCAATAATTTTGTCCACCAAAAATTACTATATAATTTTTATCATTCTCTCTCACTCGTACTTATGAGTTTATCGTATCTTTTTGCTCGCTCCCACTCATTGCTATAGTAAAAATACGTTTTTTGAATATATAATCGATATATTTACTGAACTAAATTAAATTTGTTGATTGAAAAAAAAGTTTAATTTACAAAATTTAATAAACACGAGGATGTGCGCATTCGAGCTCAAAGTGGCACATTTCCGAGCGAGGGAGGCAAATAAAGCGCGACGCGGAGCGGCGCGCTTTATTTTCCCGAGTTCGGAATGTGCCACTTTGAGCTCAAATGTGCACACTCCACTTTCCGCCGCAATTAACAATAATAAATTTACTTTTAAAAAATTCAAGTAATTCTAAAACCGTCTCCTTTGGGCTTCGCTAATTTTTCATAATATTTTACTTTTTTCATCTTCAATTAACCGAATTTTCGATTATCCGAATGAGCTGCAACAATAGTTAGTCCGGATAACCGAGTTAGGACGAAATTGGTCCCCAAAAAGCATTTTATAAAACAAAAACAACTTACTGTACGAAACCAATAATTAAGCCTTCCTTCTTAAAAAAAAAACAAATGGGACCACTGCTTATCGATATTGAACAAAGAGCCAAGATTCGCTTCGACATTAAATTTAATATATTTATTCGACCAAAAACTAAATTAATTCGAGTAAGGGCTGAAGGGCTCGGAAGTGAAAACAATGGCATTTAAGAGGCGTTGGAAAAATTGAGGCATGCATTATTTCCTTTTCAAATCGAAATTTCCGGTGAAAGGCCTGTAATGTGAATATAATTGCAGTTGCGTTGTTTACCGGTGTATAATTCTAAATGATACCAGCTTGGAAAAGCTCTTAATTGATCTCATTATTTGCAAATTGTGGGAGAATTGAATGCTTACTGAAAAAGGCGCGCAGGGTTAGTCGAACGTATTTTAACGAGTTCCACTAGTCTAACAGGGAATATAACGAATACTCATTATTATTTACAGTTCAGTTTGTTTTATTACTTCTACCTGGACTCGAAGATCGATATTGCAGACTGGCTAAATCCTAATATTACAGTGATACATGTGACAGCCTCTACAATCATCGGATTAGCTCTCTAACAAATTATAAAAGAGGGACAGCCATCGTTGGGATCATTTATAACAATGAATGAAACTCTACACCCCTAGAATGGTTTCTGTTACAATGAGACACGTAAACTAGTTTCCATTTGGGCGGTCGCTTTTCTTCAGAAAAATTCCAGACGTTAATGGTTGCTTATGCAAAATTCGGGAAGGAGGAATCTTGGTGTGTACGAATTTAAACTGGCACGTATCTATCATTCGGTTATTGGCGTGAATGTTCAACGTAAGGAATGCCAAGGGTATAGCTTAGGGTGGTTTACAATTTTCAATTCAATTCAAAGACGCGAACATCTTCAGATATTGCAATATGAAAAGGACTGTACCGGAATTTCAAGAATTACAGCAATGACTTTAGTACTTGCTCTATTCTAACTATTCCAATATCAAACTTTCCAATTCCTAGGTACTGCATATCCATTTCTTAACAATCAATGTACATTTTTCACGAAGTATCACAATTAATTTATTTCTACTCTTTACGACTAAACCAAAATCTTTAAACAATAACAACTAATATTAATCTTCAATTAAACATTATATGTACATAGAATTAAACAAAACTTTATCAAAAACCCATTAATTTATAAAAGAAAAAGTAATAACAAATTATCAAATTTCAAAAAGCGAATAATATTGCCATCTCTGACGAAACGGTTGAACTTTAGGCTTCGACTATTCGACATTGCAGCAGCACCACCACCGATCCTTTGACAACAATAACAATGTATAATTAATTATTAAATACAAAGGTTGTTTAAGTTATTAATAGTGATAAATCGATAATTAGATAATAATGAATCACCTTATCGATAACGATATCTCATCAATCAAATTAAAGGTTCGTATCAATCACACACAGTTATCTTGAACTTGACATATTTTCTTTTTTGCAGCTCGATTATTTATTTACAACAATTACTTTGCTGCCCCAATCAGATAGGAATGATATTTATAATTTTATATTGAAATACTTGAACAAGCAGAGCACTTACCAAATTGTTATCAAAGGAAAGAAATGTCGAAGGGCCAAAAAAACTGAGGAAACTAGTCGATGTGAAATGTGCAATTTATTATGTTACAATAGCTCTAATTTGTTTAAACATTTGGAAATTCATAATGGAACGCCAAAATCTTGTATTTTATGTAGGCGGACTTTTAAAAACGACTACTCTTTTAATTTTCACAAAAGTCATCTGTGTAATGGGAAAAATGAAGAAGAACTTAAATCAAACAAGTGCCCTCGATGTTCTAAAGTAAGTATGTTGTGTCTTACAATATTAAAAATCATAGTTTGTTATATTGCAGAGATTTATGTTTGAAAAACATTTAAAAATACATCTACAAGGGCACAAAAGGAATGATTGTAAAAGCTGTGGCGCTTTTCTATCTAAGAAAAAGGATTTAGTCAATCATATGTACAAAAATCACGATATTAAATCAAGGAGAAGATTGCTATATAATTGTGAATATTGTAGTAAACCTTTTGTTAAAGCCAGAAGTTTATTTATCCACTTAAAAAGGCACCAGCCTCAAAAAATTATTTGCTTAGAGTGTGGACATGGGAGTGATACTAATGAAGAAAACATTCAACATATGAAAAACCACCGAAAACAAAAATTTACAGAATGTCCCAAATGTAAAGAAAAATTCTCACAAAGTCACCTGTTTCGTATTCATTTAAAGGTAATTATTGAAGTTAGAAATTTTCGGTTCTAAATAATGGATTTTAGAATCATGACAAATATAAATGTGTAACTTGCAAACAAGACTTTGGATCCAGAGCCCAGGCGCTGATACATAAGAAATTGGAACATATAGTTGAAGGATTAGAACCCACTTTTTTATGTCCTTATTGCCTTAAACGATTCAGCCGAACTTTACTTTTAAATAGACATATGGTACAACATAACGGTAAATATTAAAGTACAGTGGTCCCAATTAATCTGGGTAATTGGGAGTTCTACTGTAATAGATTCTTCTTACGAATAATCATATTTATTTTTTAGTTGTTCAAACGGTAATCACTTGTAAATTATGTAACATTACTTTTAACACAAATGAAGATTATTACAAGCATTGTATAACAACACCACATAATGTACAGAAAAGGATTAATTCACTAGTATGTGAAGCTTGTGGAAAGCAATTTGAAAAGAAATATATTTTAATGGAACATCTACGCAATGCTCATGAAGGAAAGCCGCTAATATACAGTTGTACATATTGCAATTATAAAACTCAAATCAGACCAAATTTACATCGACACATTAAATTGCATTTTACCACTGAAAAACAATTTATATGTGATAATTGTGGGAAGACTTTTAGAAGTTTTGCTACTCTTAAAGATCATGTTAGTTATACGCACATCCAAGTGAGTCTTATGCTTTTTATAAAGGGCAAATTGCCCCTGGGAAATATTTAATTGCTATTTTCTCGAAATCAGGTTGAGTTATAGATCTGAAACTTTCAAAATCGTAGTACATTACAAATCCCTCAAGTGTCTATTAAATATTTCCCGAGAACAACTTTGCCATGCTTTATCCCTCTATGCCTTTTATTAATGATGATTTCTTTTTAAGGACAAACAATTTAATTGCCAGGACTGCACAAAAACCTTTAAAAGGAAATCTGAATTAAATCGGCACAAGTCTACACATTCAACCGAAAGACCTTATGAATGTAAGCTCTGTAAGCAATCATATAAGCGTTTGGCTCATTTAAGAAGACATGAGGAAACAGCTCACAAAGTTTTCGGAAACACCAAACGAATACAACGCTTACAGAAAGATAATAATGGTAAAATATGTCCAGTTCCAAAAGCTACCGAAAACATTGAACGGAAAAAAGAGGAACAGCAATATATAATTAGTTTTTTAGAAGCAACGAATTTAATGGACTTGCAACAGAATCACACACAAATTTTTTCAATTAACAATCTCTTAAATTAATCTCATCTTTTTTTAGGTGAAATGGAAATAAATAAAAATGATAAAAATTTTATTTATTTTTCGAATCGACTATAAAACGCAACATTCGATAATATAATTAAAACCAACAATTCTATAAATGCAAAAGAGATACTTAATTAACACAAACAGAGCAACAAAGGAATGCAAATACCCATAAAATATATTTTAATTCTTGCAATACAGAAAAAGAGAATTTCGCTATGTTAGCTTAAAACGATAAATTGCTATTCCAACGACACCAATGGCCACAGTTGCCCCTAAAGTCATCCAAGTGAAAACCTTACTAGAAGCAGATCTTTTTTTATTGATCTCTGTATTGCTTTGTAGGCCATTGAACATCCTTCTAGCTAATTCTTTCTCTGAGATTTTCTGTTTTTCTTTCAATCTTTCCAAACTAGTTATTTCCTTTAAAATGTCAGCATCTTGAGGTATGATTTTGACTGCTTTCTTTAAGCAACTTAAAGCCGATTGTACGTCATTTTTTGCCCTGTGGATTTTGGCTTTTCGAAATAGAGCTTTAACGTTATCCGGCTGACAACGTAAAACAGTTTGTAATGACTGCAAGGCTGCATCATATAACTCTAGTTTTAATTGTGCCGCGGCCATATTATTTGATACGTTTATTCTATCTTCTAAAAGTTGTTGTAATGCTGCATCAGTAATGTCATCGCTTTCTTCTGTGGAATACTTGATTCCTCCTTCTGCTTCGTCTAAATAATCTAAAGCCCTCCTGTAGCATTGGATCGCTAATTGATTCTCTCCTCGCGTGTACCACCAATTACCACGTTCTCTTTTTAGATTTCTATTAAAAAAAAATTTTTTTGCGACTAACATTATTTTTTTTAAATATTATAATTACCCTTTACGTCGCCTATCACTAATGCTAAGAGATACAGGATCATCCTCAGGTTCTACAGACAAAAGGGTGACTTCATAATGAACTGTGGTTTCTGAAGGAACTGTCGGAGGGAAACCCTTTGGACCGTAAGCAAACCGAGGCTCCACCTTAAGTTGACTAACTTCTCCAACATTCATTAATCCCAGAGCCAAATCTAAACCTTGAGTTACCTACAAATTAAATTATTTGTACACCGAAGATTAATCGAAAATGAATTACTAACATCACAGTCTCCAAGTTGTACAATAGTCTCCTTCTTTTCCTCGACAAGTGTGCCATCTTCTAAGGTACATTTATAATTGAGTTTACAATTTTCCATACGTTGAGGTCTTGTGTCAGGTTGACCTGGAGTTATGATTAATTTCATGAGACCCCCAGTTCCTAACACGTCTTCCCATTTCTCTTCCTTCTTTGTGGTCTCACTCTCCGAGTCGCTTGCTTCCCAAGTTTCCATTTCTTTTGCTTCTGTTTCTTTTGTGACGTTTGTGGTTGTGGTTAATGATGTGGTATCATCTTCTAAACTTGTTAGCTCTTCGGGATTGAGTTCTTCAGATGATAATGCACTACTCATATCACTTAACGTATCGTAGTCGCTCATTGCTCTACAAGATTGTTTACATATATTTGATTAATATTTTTTTACAGTAAATTTTAGATTTGGGATATGTTAGGCTTTAAACAAAATATGTAAATGAAACAAGCTCACTGCACATGCCACACATTATTTAATGTCTAAAGTTCAAAAGTGGAGACTTTCTATAAGCTACCAGTGGACATTAGGAATTTGAAATGACCTGCTATTATTTAACGTTGAAAACCAAAGTTCATTGGAAATTAGTGTAATAGGTCTTTAATTGAAAAGGTGTTCAATCAGTTTTATTAACTTTTCAGTATTTAATTAATGACCCAAAATTAATGAAAAGTAAGACCATCACTTACATATTTAATACTTCTAAGCTACTTTTATTTTTCAGTTAAATTAGATAGGTTTCACATATATCACAAGTGAGAAAAGTAGGGTTCCCTTAACACTCATGTCATAATTACCCCTTCTTTTTTATGATTAGAACTACTGGTACAGTCCCTTCTACAATTCCATAAAAAACTGAACTATTTATTTTGAATTATAACCTTCAATTTTTACATGCTTTGCTGTTAGTTTCTGATTATAATTGTGATTAAAAATGGTTAAAAACAGCTCCAGCCACAGTTGGAAACCCATACAATTAGATGAAGCTTTCCTAAACACCGATATTGATGGTTTGGTAGGAATTGAAGAATGTACAGACTACGATTCCAGTCAAATAATTTCAAATAGAAATGTAAGCAATTTACTTTACACTACTCATTTATTAATTATTTATTTTAAGCTGAAAAAACGTAAACTTACATCTTCCAAAGAAAGAGATACTAAGAATAATCATAAAAAACCAAAAACCAAACTTGTTAAAAAGGATTCTGCCCAACCCAAAGATACCGAGGATTTATCACCTTCTAAAGAGGGTTCTACAGACACCTACGTTATAAGTAATACTCAAGTTAATTACGAAGAGAACGTATTTGCTTGGAAACAGTTTGGTTTGCCTGATTCCATTTTAAAGGCCATTGGGGAATTAGGTTTTGAAAAACCAACAACTATACAGGAATTAACATTGCCACCAGCTATATTGGGTGATAATATACATCTAGTAATAATTGAGAACTTAAATAAACAACTAATTTGTAGGAAAAAGGGATATATTAGGAGCAGCTGAAACTGGAAGTGGAAAAACATTAGCTTTTGGTTTACCAATACTAACAGGAATTTTAAATATTAAAGAACAAAATCCAGATAATGACACAACAATAAAACCTTTATATGCTTTAATTCTAACTCCAACCAGAGAATTGGCTGTTCAAATTAAAAATCATCTAACAGCTATTGCTAAATACACAGGGATTAGAATAGCAGTCGTTCTTGGAGGCATGGCTGCAGTTAAACAGGAAAGGATTTTAGGTAAAGGACCTGAAATCGTTGTTGCAACTCCTGGCCGACTGTGGGAACTTATTCAAGAAGGAAACGCACATTTAGCCCAAATCAATAACATAAGGTTTAATGCAATACTAATTATTCAATTTAACTTACTCTAAGCATTGTACATTTCAGTTTTTTAGCAATAGATGAAACGGATCGAATGTTGGAAAAAGGACACTTTCATGAACTTTATAATCTCTTAGAACGAATGAATATGGACGAAGTGAAATGCAAAGAAAGGCAAAATTTTGTTTTTTCTGCAACTTTAATTCTGGTACACGAATTACCGAAACATTTAGCTATGAGAAAGAAATTAAAATCCAGAAACAGTAGAAAAATTAATATTAAAACACCTCAACAGAAAGTCCAAGAAATAATTGATATTCTTGGGATTAGCGATCCTAAAATAGTTGATATAACCCAAACAAGTGGTAACTTACGTTATAAATATGTATATTATTGACGAATATTAAAATTAAACTTTTAGGCACTGCTGAAACTTTGGTTGAAAGTCGTATTGCTTGTCCCATCGAAGAAAAAGATTATTATGTATATTATTTCCTTCAGAGACATCCTGGACGAACTTTAATTTTCTGTAACTCAATTGGATGCGTGAAACGTTTAACAACTTTATTGGGGCTTTTACAATGTCATCCTCTGCCACTCCACGCTTCTATGCAACAGAAACAGCGCTTAAAAAACTTGGAACGGTATGAAAATTAATTTAAATACTATTCTCGGTAACGAAAAGCTTTCAGATTTCGAGATAATGAATATGGAGTATTGGTTGCAACAGATGTGGCTGCAAGGGGACTTGATATACCTTTCGTTGAGCATGTTTTACATTACCAAACTCCTCGCACCGCTGAATGTTACGTGCATCGCTCTGGACGCACAGCTCGAGCTTCAAGAGAAGGCCTTACTCTATGTTTAATCGAGCCTAATGAATCACCAAATTATTTAAGGCTCTGTAGAACGTTAGGAAAAAGTAATTGTTGTTGTATTTGTATTTAAAGCATTTCTAAAAAATGTTTTTAGCTGAAGATTTGCCGTTGTTTCCAGTAGACAATAATCTTTTAAATTCCATAAAGGAAAGGGTAAAAGTAGCACGAGACTTGGACAAATGCCAGTTGCAAGTCAAAAGAGCCAACACCGAAACTGGATGGATAGAGAAGGCCGCTCAAGAAATGGATATTTTAGTAGATGACAACAAATTGTATCCTTTTCACTTTATAATTTTATTTTTAATTATTTTAGCAGTTCTATGATTCCTTTACTTTAAACATAGCACAAATAAATACGATCAAGATGATATTAATAAGTTTAAGAAGCTGGCAAATATAAGAAGCAAGCAATTAATGCAGTTATTATCAAAATCATTGATTCCTAAAGGATTCAGTGGAAAATATCCATTATTTTCAAATAGTGAAAGTTTGTTGCAGTCTTTTGAACAAAAAGATAAGGCACTCGATGCTGTTAAAAATGTCTTAAGTAGTAATGTAAAACCAGCTCGAAGGAAAGCGAAATGGCTTTTCAAATCAAAATTGCAGTCCACTAATGCTAAAGAAAAGATAGTTGTTTCAAAGCTGAAGAGTAATACAAAGAACAAGAAGAACATAAAAAATAAAAAACTAAAGAAGCCGTAGATTTAAGTATCGTTAGATATAAATATTTTATGATTCAAATAAATGTTTAATTAATTTTTAATTGCTTTACAGTTTTTGAAATGCCCATGGTTATGATTGACCAATCAGATCGATTGTATGAGGTTACCATACAAATGCACTAGGTTTTTAAAAACAACGTGGTAAACAAAAAAATAGGTTATGGCCCAAGCATTTCAACAAAATTAAAAGTATTACAATTTAAAATAATGTCATCAACACCAAATAAAACACAAGGAGATGCAGAAAATAAATGTTTTTCACCAGTAATCTGTAAGTAAATTGTTTAGTTAGAATGTAATAAAAATGTAGCCATTTGTAGTGCCTGAAAGTCCAGCAGCTATTTCGGGCCAAAAGAATCTAACGGGATTACCCCGAGTTGCAAGAGATATAGCTGCAGATGTATACAATAACATCCAGAAATGGAATGATTGTCATATCACTGGATCAAAAATTACAAGGGATATTGTACAATTAAAATCAAACAGCGAGACTACATATCCTGAAGGTCTTGAAAATTTCACAACCGATCTACATGAAATAGTACAAAAACTATCTGGAATATCAGGAGCTTTAGAATTTTTAGCATCTCAAATGATGTCTCTAGTGAAGCTACATAAAAAGATAACTCCTTTATTTATTTCTTTGAATAATGAACAATTAGCCAGTATTGTTCAAACAATTGCAGAGGCTTACAAAGCTGAGTTTAAGGTCTATTATATTTTAACTTGTTTTAAGAGTTTTATCATATAAGTAATCCTAGGTTAAAGAATTTGTGTTGGAAAACATAGCACATTCGAAGAACAAGAACGAAGTAATGTTTTATGCCATTTCTTGGACTCACCAACAAAATATTACGAATGAAATAGACTTGAAATTGGAAACATTATTAACTGAAACAGGCCATAGGAAAGTAACATAATTATATCTATATCTGTGAGAAACACTACATTTATTCTATTTATTAAAAACCAACATAAAAGTATATAAAAACCTGTATAAAAATGAAAAAGTATAGAAATATTAATTAATATTTGAATTAAATAAATTATAAGTATAGGAAGTTATATTTAGCTTTCAGAAAAAACATTTTAAATCAATTTTGTGGAAATCTGAAGTGAGTTTATTTAGATAAATACTTATTATCAAAGACTTTGAGGGTTGTACTTTTAGGTATCGTTCTGCGATCAAGACCAAATCAATTAATTTATTAGATCTGATGGTATGATAGAAAAGTCTTATATTTAAAGTGGAGATTAAAACTACTTACATAAATAAATTCTGTACCATAGAATTAAAATTTAAAAATGCCTCTTTAAGGATGCCATCTAATAAGGGTAGTTCTAACTAATATAGTTCCAGAGTTATCCACAATCTGGCACTTACTCAAGGTTATATCATCAAACTTGATGCAGTGCAGAGATTTTGTAAACAATTAATTCTAGCACTTTATTAACATTAGATATAAATAATAAAAAGTGTATTAAATGTACTACAGCTTGAGCAAGGATGGCCTCGGATTCAAACACTGATATAATGCAACGCCAAGATTCCGAAAATCCAAAAAAGTTATTGATCAACCTTTTTCCAAAACAAAGTGATTGTTCATACGTTTCTTGTTATTGGTAAGTTAAATTAATTAAACCATTTCTTGAGGATTGCAGAATATAATTGTTTATCAACGTAGTTCACTGATTAATCAAAGCACATTTTACTAATGCACCAATAAGAGACGAACATAATCTCTGCATAAATAATAAGAAGATAATTCAATTTTAAACTTTAATTTAAGTAGTTAATTATTGATTAAGCACTTGGATTTAATTAGAGCATTGCATGCAAGAATCATTCTTGTTAATTATAGTACATACGTAGTAAAGTTATGTATTCATATATTTTCTTTTCAGGGTTTTTTTAAATGTAATATATGCAAAAAAGCAGAAGGGTGTTAATGAATGTAACATAAAAAACACAGTAGACTTGCTACAATAAAGCACTTCATAATGTATCATGACTTGGAGACATGCAACCTGTTATTATATGGATTTGTTTTTTTACATTTTAATTCGGTGTGTTATTACAGAGATTGAGATTGATAAATTTAAATCTCATATTGATTAAACTTACACTGGCGTTAATTATACTTTTTAATTACTTTATTGACCTATATTTAAGAAGCAAAATTGTAATAGTAATTAAGCAATTCTTGACATTTTATTAATTATTTCTTTTTGTAGTGAAGAAAATGTTTATAAACTTTGTCAAGATGTTCGAAATCGACATCCAGATGAGCTACAAAAATGCGTTGTGGTCTTTATTTCGAATTCAAGTCGTACAATTCCTTTGTGGAAGCAAAGAGCTGGCAAAGACGATGATAAACTAGTCATTTGGGTATTAAAAACCATATCCACATTGTAATAGATTTAATTAAGGATCTTGTAGGATTATCATGTAATATTCTTGTATCATCCAGAGCCAGATAGATGTTTGGTCTATGATTTAGACTCGGAGCTACCATTTCCAACATATGTCCACAAATACGTTACAGAAACCTTTCGTACAGATCACATACTTAAATCTGATTATTTTAGGTGAGATTATAAAAGTAACCACATAGAAAACAGATTCAATTTATTTTAATACAGATACTTTCGGATCATCCCAGCATCAGAATTTCTACATGATTTTGCTTCTGATAGAAGACACATGAAACGAGCTGATGGGAGTTGGATTAAACCACCTCCAAATTATCCAGCAATTTGCTCCGGAAGTAAGCTCGCTACATGAAGTACTTCAATTAATAAAAGTAATTTGTTTGCGTCGTAGATAATACCCACAACCTGGAAGAGTACATTCAAATGGATACAACGAAAGGTCCTGGGCAGGTTTTAAATTTGGCACAGTTTGTGCAACGTTTTTACAGACCAGCTACATAGTTTATTGCGGCCAAAACGATTATTAAACCGAGTCAATTTTTTCTTGTGCTCTTAAGAAGTTAAATTATTAAAAAAAGAGCTTGCTTCAAATTTGGGTCCGATTTTAAAAGCTGCTTGATCTAAGGTTTGTAAAGGTATTGATTGTATTTTTAAATACTGATAAACTCAATGCACTTTTAATTCTTCCTGTTGATATTAATAACACGTATTGACACGCGTTTAAATTTAGATATTTATTGCAACGTTAAATATTTAAGAGTAAATTTTTGGCAAAATAAAAGAGAATTTTGTCAAAATATTATGACCACTATTCTCTACAGTTCTGCATGAAATATTAAAATTTACAATTGAATGTTTATTTTTAAAGGTTGTGTATATTTAAACTCTATTGTCCATTGTGAAATTCTAAAGGCTCTCTTCGAATAAGGTTTTTTCAATATTTATGAAATGCATATAATTAAACTATATAAACAGTTTTTAAACTATTTGAATAAGGTACATTTTAGCATGTTCTACAAATTTATTAAGACTGCACGTTTGCCTTCCATTTTTTCTCTTAATATTAGCACAAATGTTGAAATACAGTAAACTAGTTTACGTATATATATATATACTAACCATCGGCAAGTACAATCATTTTAATATAATGTAGTTATTTATTGTTACATTTAATGTTGTAGTTTTATTTAATTGAGGATGAATTTTATGGCCTAATACTTGTTTCTTGTGATTGTAGCATAAGTGTTTTATATAATCCGTACATTCTGCAAATAAAATTGTTCCATTTTTTAATGCAATTAAAATTAATTTGTTTATAATTGAATTTTAAATGTTTGAATTTCAGAGTTAATTGCCATCTATTGTTGATTATTTAAAACAATTATATCGATACGCGATTGATTTAGTTCGAGGGTTGTCCGTTAGTAGTGATAACGATGTCGATGGTGGACTGGTTTTCCAGTGCTAAAAAAAGGGAACAATTTCGTAATGAATAACGTGTTTGGAATGTATTTGTAAAGTATAATTAGTGGATTATGGTGTGTGCTTATGCTACAATTGAAGAAATCGGTCTTTAGTGGTATTTTAGTATCTAATTAGCAATATGGCTTCTGGTGATGCCATAGACACTATCGAAGTTGCCGAAACATCTTTTGTAACACCACATACGAAGGAAATGATTAACGATGTCGAAAGTCATAGAGAAGGTAATCCTTTGAGCTTGCATATTGCTTAAAACCATTCCAGTTTAACGTGTGTAGTCTTCAAAAATCCATTAACAGTTTTTGGGGTCACTTCATATGAGTCATGTAATTTTTCATGTTTTACTTTTTCTAGGACAATGTAGCACATAATTCTTTTAATATATCCTCCATTATTAGGTCTTATATGCTTAACACTTGTTTACTTCAAGATTAATTGATTTTAATTACCTTTAATGCAGTATTATAGAATGGTTAAGTTCTAATTAATTAATTTAATGTGTTTCAGATAAAGTAGCAACGGTGACCTTTGATAAAACTGAAAATTCCGATGTGAGTATTACTCGATTTACTTGAACAAGCATCCTTGAAAAAAATATGCAAATTGTTAAGTCTGGTTTATTAATAATATTCCCCACAATTAGTCGCGTGTAATTATATGCATACAAATAGATTCCCAAAAAAACCTTGTGGAAAAGTAGTTTGTAACTTAAGGAGTTTCTTCTCTACTTATTGAATGCCAAATGTGTTTTAGAGCTTACCACTCAAGCAATATGGAGCCAAATCAAAGATGCAAAAATCGAAGGCCGAAAGAGAAAAAGACCGGGAGAGAAAAATCGGTCACAGGAGAGTTGGTGTTGGGGGTGAAATTACTTATAAAAAGATTGAAACTAGGCAAATTATGGGTTCCATACAACTAGGTATATATCACATTAAAGAATAATGGTAAAACCGATGAGTACAGTTCTTATTGTAGGAATTCAGCATGCAGTTGGAGGTTTAGCATCGAAGCCTGAACGTGATTTATTAATGCAAGATTTTATGACTGTTGAAACAACCACATTTCCTAGTGAGGGCTCAAGTCATACTCCTGCACATCATTATTCTGAATTTAAGTTTAAGAATTATGCTCCGATTGCATTTAGATATTTTAGGGAGTTATTTGGTATTCAACCTGATGATTTTTTAGTAAGTGCATTCAATTTATTGCGTATTTTTGTGCTTAAGATTACATCCTTTGCAGATGTCTATGTGCAGCAGTCCTTTAAGAGAATTATCAAATCCTGGAGCAAGTGGTTCTATATTTTATTTAACCGAAGACGATGAGTTTATAATTAAAACTGTCCAACACAAAGAAGGAGAGTTCTTACAAAAATTACTAGCTGGTACATTAAATCTTTTTACAATCGATATTTAAACTAAACATTGTGTTTGTAGGATATTATATGAATCTTAATCAAAACCCTAGAACTTTATTGCCGAAGTTCTTCGGTTTGTATTGTTATCAGTGCAATAGCAAAAACATTCGATTGGCTATAATGAATAACTTACTCCCAAGTTGGGTAAGAATGCACCAAAAATATGATCTCAAAGGAAGCACGTACAAAAGAAAGGTATTGCAATTGTATTTTATGCATTAAAACGGTGCTTTCCAAACTTTATTAGTGCGCTTCTCTGAATTTGCACACTCGGCTTTAAGAACAATTCGTAATAATTAATTTATTTAAAATTGACCAAAGATTTTTAATTAAAAGTCACTGAACCGTATTTCTACCACGAACAAAAATAAAGGGATAGGTGTGTTGTATAAAATAATACGGCATATTTTTAATTGGAAAAAAATGTATTAATACAAAAAATTACATTTTGTTAAACCTTTGGCGCCCCTTTTTGCACTAGTCCGCGAATCTCCGGTTTGGAAATCACTGCATTGATACCATTGTTATAGTCAAATTTAATCTTAGGCTTCGAAAGGCGAAAGACAGAAGCGTTCCCCCACATACAAAGATTTAGATTTTATGGAGCATCATCCGAAGGAATTCTTATGGAAGCAGACACGCATGCAGCTCTTATTAAAACAATACAAAGGGATTGTCGGGTTTTGGAAAGCTTTAAAATTATGGATTATAGTTTATTGGTCGGCATTCACAACTTAGATCAAGGACAACGAGATAAATTAGTAAGAATCATCTCGCAGAAAATTCCCAAAATTAATTACATTATTATTTCTATTAACTAGGAACAGAAAGCAATAATAGCGAAATTAGGCGACGAAAATTATTTGGATCAAGCTGATAATGATTATAGTGCTGCGATGGTTTGTGCTGAAAGAGAAAGAGAGAAAGAAGACAGAATTGGAGCTGCTGCACTTAATAGGAGTAGATCGATTAATCGACAAAAACTTGTAGCCCATTCCACTGCCATGGAAAGCATACAAGCCGAATCTGAGCCCATCGACGAAGAAGACGATGTTCCGTAAGTTTGACGATTATTTAAGTTCAATGTGGGCGCTAATTTTCTTTTTATCGACAGACCTGGTGGTATTCCTGCTCGAAATGCAAAAGGAGAGAGATTATTATTATTTGTAGGAATTATAGATATTTTACAGAGTTATAGACTGAAAAAAAAGCTGGAACACACCTGGAAATCTATGATACACGATGGGGTATGTTTGGAATTTTAAGGAGGCCTATTACTTATCTAAAGAGCAATCGGCTCCTCGCAGATCTTTAAAATTATTGCATACATCAACTCTTCGATGTTTGCAACTAACAAATTTATTATTATTTTTGTGCTGCAGGGATTTTTAAATTAACAAAAATTTATTTTTCATTTAATTCATTCAATGAGGACCAGTTTCTCTACTTTCTGAATAATTAACAAAAAAAGTTAGGTTTTTATCCAGAAAAGAACCAATTGTACTAAGAAACTAAAATCTTTTCTTTTCGGAATTTTTTTTTCCTGCAATATAAAAATAATATGATATTTCTTAGTTAGAAAATTAAAAAATTGACGTAAGCAATAATTTTAAAGATTCTTTGAACAGTCGATTTTCTTAGCTGATGTTAAGCAATATCCCTTCTTTGTAATTTGGATGATCATAATAAGGGTCGTGTTTTAGGATACGGTTTCTGTACATCGACCTAGTTTTTATGCTCAAAGATTCCAAGAGTTTATGGCTAAAAAAGTATTTAAAAAAATACCATCACGTAAGTTTTTATTTGATTTTTTTATATGTACTCTTATTAAACGGTTGCATTGTAACTTCAACCCCCTGATTACCTTTTATGTAGATTAGATGACTTGTAAATGGGGTGTGGTTAATTGTTAATTCTTATTTGGAAAAATCGTTTAGGATTTCGAGACGAATCCGAAATGATCTCAGAATTTAGAAGACCGATTGTATCGGTTCTTCTAAATTTAAATTTGTTGATTATAAATGTTTAAAAGTATCTCAGGTATGATGTTTTGTATTTGGCGAAAAACTCGATGTAAAAGTAGCTTGAAAACTCATCTTGTCCTTCTTGGCAAATGTTCTGATTTTCTTGTTTTCTTTTATCAATGTAATTTTGATGATTGAGCAGAGGTGCGTAAATTTTTATCGATCCAAGTACTAAATTGGTGTCAAAAAGAACCTCTGCTTTATGTAGAAAGTAGTTAAATGTAGATTTGTATCATGCTCTGACTTTGTTGTGTGTTTCAACGCTTCATGTAGTGGATTTGCCCGAGATAAAGGGCAACCATCGCAAGTTTCGTACTCTGGTTACCAGCTATATAGGTAAAGTCTAAGAATACCTTGCTTTTCTTTTTTGGCATTTATAACTTCTGTTTTTCTTTTCTTAATCAACTTTCAACTAATTCTTCTGACTGCAATGGTCCTTTATTTTGTTCTGTTTGATCGATTGAACTAGTTGAAGTGCGTGTGTGTGTGTGAAACGACTAAAAATTAATGATTTAGCTGTTTATTTGCTTATTTAATTTTCATTGTAATAAAACCCATAAATTAAAATCTTCTGTACTTCTTGTGAAAGGTAACGTTAAATGGTTGACTGTTTTTGTTATTTGTTAGCTGTTATTTTTGTACCCCTTTGGATTATTATTGGCTTCAGCAAAAAGGAGTTTTATTAATTATTTTTTATAATAAAAAAAATAATAATTAACTACATAAGGTGCTATTGTGGTGCCGAAAAGTTTCTAATCGAAGTTGTTTTTGTTGCAGCCTTAAAGCATTCACCTTCGAAGAGAAAATCACTATCGAGGCCCTTAAGAGCGCACGAGGAGTTAGATAGCAATAGTAAGTTAAAAATAATTAATCCGATAAGTGTGGGGGCTTGATTTTAACAAAACGCTGCTGTTGGGTTCTTTAGCATCAAGCCATGTGCAAAACAACGGCAATCAGCAAAATGGGAATAAAATTGGTGAGTTGGGCGCTTTTGCATGCCAATCTTTTATTACACTCGAATGCTTACAAGTGTGGAGGTGCTTTACTTTTAATTTTCCGTTCTTTTTAATTGGGGCACCTCTAGTAAAAGAAGCTTATGTTTAACAAATCACAAAACAGAACTTGTGTTTTAGTCTTAAGTCTTTAAATGTGGCTTATTTTGTGTTTTCTTTCATGCTGTCTTCGCTTGGACCGCAAACATCTCGCCATTAATTTACTTAAGTTACTCCTACGGAAACAATGCCTATAAAAGTGTCTTCTCCAACGGCAACTCCGACGACCGTGACTACGACCCCAGCACCCTTAAGCTCACCACCTTGTTCCTCTTATCCTTCCGTTCTTGTAGGACGACATCCTTCTAACAATAGCGAGTTTAATAAACCCAAAGTGCCGCCGCCCGTTCCTCCGAGAGGAACCCCAAAAGTAAAAAAGAGTGAAAACTATGGAAAAGGTGACTTTCAATTTGAATATTCGCATGGTGTTTCGATGCATGCGCATTCTAAAAAAGAGCCAATGCATGAGTTTGCTGATGATCACATTAAAACGCGTAAGAAATATCACAGCTTCTCAGCAAGAAACATGCTCCACAATATCGGACATCGCAGAACGTACTCTCAGTCCTTGATCCGAAACAGAAAAGGTTGGTTTTCTTATTTAATCATGAAGAATACGAAGACGTTTCCATGTACCGCTAATTATGTCGTGACTAAGAGAAAAGTTCTTTATTACAACCCGAAGTACTCGGATAGTTCTTCGTGGACAGCCAGCAGCTCCGAGCAGTCATCTTCTAATCGATTAAATCGAACCTCAGGAAATTTAAACTTGTGTAAATCAAAATCAAAGACGAGCGATGCTTTATTTTATTTTAATCGAGAGCCTTGGACTGGCAGCTTAACGAAACATGTTAGCGTTCCCAGCATACAAATCAGCAGCTTTTGTGAACAACCTCCACAGTACGACGTGGAGGATTTGGTTTAATTTGCATGCAACTTTTGCTTTGGCTTCTCACTAATCGAAATTGCACCCAAAGGGCTTTGCTTAGGCGCTCTTCCAATATTAATCTAATGAAAAGCTAGACCCTGTAGCCGCTTTGTATGTGCAGGTATAGTGCCAAGCTGCTGCAGCACACCTCCTCCCACCTTTGACGAAGTGCTGGAGCAAAGTGCGGCCGCAGCATCTTCCTCGACTTTGCCTTCTTCGACTCCTGCAAGAACTCGACTAGGATCTCATACGTCACATCATTCCGCTCATCAGAACATCAACATTAAGCCCTATCGTGATGATGCTGTTAGGTATCATTTATTTATTTACAATAAACAATCTCGACCGTTATTATAATGATAAAATTTTTTAGCATAACAGACATAAGATTAGAATCTCGAGCTGAGAATAAATCTTCTTTAAGTGTGGAGTCGGGGAGCTCGGGTGCGGGACATTCGAGTCACTCCCGGGGGTTGGCGTGGACACCGCCGGCTTCTGTGGAAGGCTCGACTCCTACTTGGACCGAAGGTACACCGTCTTTTACCGAGTCTTCGAGTAGTGGAGATATTGGTGAGTGTTTCTCGATTTTTCTGCACGATCGCTTTGTAACTCCCTAAGTTTATGTTGTAAAATTGTGTGTCGAAGTTCTCCTTTGAATTGCACAGCTTTATGTGTTAAGTCTTGAGAGAGGAACACGAACCTACACATGTGCAATTTTTATTATGAGTACTAATCAACTAACACTAATGACGATAATAAGAAAGAGATGGATTAATAAAAATTGGACTGTGTATGTAAGGGACTTCATCGTACAATGGAAAGTTAGTTAATGGATGTGCAGGCTGTCCTACGACTCCGGTGAGACAAAGCTCGGCGACCAGCACAACCACCACCTACGTACACCACAAGGAAACCGTCGAACGTGCTCTTAATTGTCTTACGACCGAGATGGTGAGTGAGAAACGATGAATCGTCAATTTACTATCATTAATTAGAACATACATAATTAACATTATTGTAAAGTCACAGGTATTTGTAACATTTCTTTTTGCAGATCGTCCCTTGACTATTTCGAGTTTGAAATGTTACAAATGCCCAAAATGCACATTGCAAGTCAGTTGTTATTACACTGGACGAGAGTAACGGAAATTTCGATTTTTTGGGAATTTCTGCTTACTTTCTGAATTTTTAGGGAGCACATTTACTCTTTGAGAAAAGTTTAGCTCGTCTGTGTACACAGTTCTTCTTGTTTTAATACCTATTAATTTTAACAGAAGAGCTTTTTGTGTTTTATTAATTTTCCTTAATTAAGATCGAGCTGGATCGAATCGTTTTCTATTTGCAAATCGTTCGCGATTTGCAAATAGAAAGGGATTAGATCGACGACCACTTTGCTGCACGCCGTGTTTTTATAAAAAGTAACCACTTTAGTTCTTTATGTTTGTGCGTGTGCGTGTGTTAGTGTGTGTAACTGTACTCGATTATTTTTTTAGTAGTTTTAGATTCTTTCTATTTTTGTTCTTCGATTTGCAATTGCTGTGTAGGATTGTTTTGTTCGACTAATTTTGTACTGTGTACACTGACGCATTTCCATTTTATTATACACGCTTTCCTTTGGATAATCAGGAACAACTCAAGCATCGAGTGGAAAGTGACTACGAGTGAACATTCTTAATCGGTCCTTCAGTGTAATATCACACTGATGATAAAAGCCATCACATGTCTTTCACACATCCAAAGATTGGCTTCTGTTTTATGCCAATTTTGTAACATTTGGTTTTTAGGATTGTGTACGTGTGTTGTGTGTTGCGTGTATGTTGCTTACGATAAATCATTATCTTCTAACATTTCTTGTTTGTTGTTTTAACGCTTCCATTTTGCATTTAATTCTGTTTAATTCTTGTAGACTTGTAAAAGATATCGGTATCAAGTATGGGAGAGTCGTTAGTAAGCAGTTGCGGCCTAAGAACCAAGTGTACATTTTATTTAAAATAAAAATTGTACGTGTACTTGTATATAAATAATGTTTATGTATTTATATTCACTTTTAATGTGATCTTAAGTTTGTCTTTAAATTGTTGAACCACTTCGACAATTGTGTTAAACGTAGACGTATAAAAATTTTATCAGGCAGCTATTTAATTAATGTTGAATATTTGATAAAAATAATATCATGTGATAATTTATGTGATACACGGAGTTAGCAATTTCGACGTTTCTTTTTATTAATTTTAACATTAAGATGAACTTAAGAACGTTTTTAATCATAAGATATATATATACCTTTATTTTATTATTAAGTCACCGAGCTCGAATAATATTGTGTTGCTTAAGATCTCTTTAAAAGAAAACTATGTATCATCCAACGAGCTTTGAACGAAACGTACCTAAAACTTGAACATTCCTGCCATTTCGTCGATAAGCTCTGCATTATATTTTTGTCGCGATCTTCCTTTAATTTACTCTGTACTTATGCTTTAAAAAAAAAAAAACGACTCGTGCCAAATTCAGTGTTTGTTCTCGTTTTAATTCAGAAATGTACGGAATGTGAAGAGTAGCTTAATACATAATGTACCGCATGTTTGTAACGCAAGAAATTCTAAATAGGTGTGTGTGCTATCAGTGTTCGTAGGATACGTTTCTCTTAATTTTGATCTAATTGAAATGGGAGAGCTGTGATGATAAGTGTTTATATCATTTTATGTAAGAATGCTCTCCTTTGTGTATTTATAGTTTTTAAGAGCGCTGGTTATTATTTATTCTCTGGTACTAAATGGTATTTTTCGGAAAAGCGGGATTGATAAACGCTTTAAATACTCTTTAATGTTTCTACACTGTTTCTGGAAAAGACTGAGGCTATTTGTAGCTTTAATCGCAGTAGTTAAGAGAGCTTTAATTTAAGTTGTTGGAAATTGAAAGAAGAGTACCTTTAATTTTGCTTTAATTAATAAAATCTCTTAAATTTGACTCATTGTGATTTGAATTTAAGGTTTTTTACTTTAAAATTTTATAAATTGGTAGAAAGTGCTACTACTTCTTTCATAAGCTTATTCATATGCATATCGTTCATTAAGTTGGACATGGAAATGGATGTGGAAACATTTAAAAAACTTGGGTTTTTACCTCAGGTTTGAAATTGGCAAATAAATTTGGGAGGAAGTCGGCTGAAGAAAAATACCTTTGCAAATGTTTGTTATTAATATTATAAAATAAGAATAATGTAATATTGAAAATTGGATGGTGTAAATTCTTGGTGTATATCGGTTTTAACAATATACCATAACATTATCTCTCGATTGTAATGAATTTGTATCTGGTTACTTTTTATTATTGCATGGTTTTTGATAGTTCTAAGTGCAGCTCTCGTAGATTTTGTAATTACAATCTTTTAAAACGATCACAATTTAGTAATTATGTAAGTGCACACAGCGTTTTGAGATTTTTTCGAGTAGAATTAAGTTTTAAAAAAACTTCTTAACGTGAATCAACAATTTAAAGGTATTTAATGTTTTATGTTCAATGCTTAATGTATTAATGATTTCTCTTATTTGTTCTAGACACATCTATGAGGAATAGCAGACGATAAAGAAAAGGAGTTGCCAAAATTAAACACGAGTCTTATTTAAGGACTAATAAAATTATAAATTCAGTGTTAGGCTTCTTCAAATTTAGTTAATTATATGAAAGGTACCTGTTTGTAAATGGGAGTATTTTATACTGTCTTTTTAATTTTCAAAAAGATGTGTAAAATTTGTTGTTACTGTTATAGATTTATTGTAAAGATTGTTTATGGCACTAGAGCTGAAAAGTCTTGTTGCTTTTGTAAAGATTTTTATTTAATTGCCTTTATATGTGTACAATAATCAATCTGTAAAATAACCCCATTTAATAGCCTAATTTACATTATTATAATTTGTAATAATAATATTAGGCTTATATGCAGAAACTACAAAAGACATAATACTTTCGTTTCTTAACTTGTTTTAAGAGTATTGATGAAGAGTATTTGTCTCGTAACTAAAAGACTTTTTATGTTACTCATTTAAAGTTATTTATTATTAATATCAAATATTTGCTTTTCAATTGTGAATATATAAATGAAACTTATATCTAATAACTAAAACGACTTGTTTAAGAATATTTCCCAGTAATCTAAACAATCCATATAATTAATTTCTAGAAGTTAAAACTTAAATTACATAACTAAGATGAAGATCTAGATTTTGCAGGAATATATTTTCTTTATATGCAGACTCAGAAGTATAGATGGAAGGTGCCAAGAGTTAATTTCAAAAGATAAGTTCTGTACATATAATTAGTTTGTTTCTTGTATCGTCAGTCTTTAATTTTGTATTAGAACCCTCGTGGAAGTGAAACCGCATAGCTGCCATGAACTACAACGCCCAAGCTTCTTTCCAGAAGAGGGATGCTCATTTGGAAATGGTGTAAGAATAAAAATTTATTAATATCTGTTTTTCTTCTGTAAGTGTCGGTCTATGATTTTTACGCGTAATATCGACTAGCAGTCTTCCAATTTTTTATTCAATTAAGTATTATTGAATAGAATAGTTTGGCAAAACATTTAAATGCATTATATTGCAACGGCCCTCAATTCCAAGCCTCACAGCTGTTATTAAGCTTATTCAAAGTACAATTAGGACTTTGTGCTTCTAAAATAATTATGATTAATATTGCTTATTAAAATATAGACTACAACAACCATGTCCATCGTTATTTACTTAAAATTGACTTATTCTTAACCACGGTTAACCTCCATGCTTGTCTTAAACAAAACTTTCATTGTAATTTGCTGTAAACGTCCAGTAAAAACTCACATTTTAATTATAATACTTATTTACACAAATTAATATAGTTTATTATTCCTATTCTTCTTATAAATTGCTATTTTTAACATGATGAGAAAGCAGTTACTAGTGTTTATTTTTTTAGTTGTAAAATTGTCCAATGGCGGCTAAAATCCGCCGCCACATGCTGCGGTCGACCTTGACTCATGAATGAAAATTGTAAACTGACCTGCATCAAGGTTAAAGGGTCTGCCCAAACGTAGTAAAAGCACATGGCTTCGATTCGGACAGTAATGCATCTAAACATGTTTATTTATTATTACTATTATGGGTGATACAACGGGTTTATTTAAATAAATTGTTTATTAGGAATCATATTAAATAGCCCTTGTATTAGATTCAAATAATTATGAAAAAAAAATTGAATTTCTTACGCTTGTAATCTTAATTAATTTTTCTCAAGCTTATTAGCGGCGGTACAAGAAAAGTTTATTTAAAGAAATTGTTTATTAAAATCATATTAAACCGCCCTTGTATTAGATTTAAATCAATTATCTAAAACAATTCGTTATGGCAGATAGCAATTAATAATATATACACGACACAAAACTATTGATTAATTGTATAGATTCTTTTAGTCGATATTTATATTGATTTTCTAAAACTTTACCTTGTTTTTATTATCAGGCAAGCTGACCCCAGAGGTCTCCGATAAAATTTTATCGCTGTGACCACCCAACTTTCGAATTCCTGTATTTATGCATTACTCAGTACTATGTGCGAAGTTGAAGTAAGTGGACAGCTGGAAATATTTGCATCCCTTATTTCAAAGTGATTTTCGTCGTCGGTGTAAATCAGGATCCGCTTTTGACCCAACGCTGGAGGCTGAGCTGATCGTCGCCGAATTCAGGGCTTTTGTTATGGTGAGTTAATTTTTCGATATTATTTAAACTATTCTAAAGACGACTGCTAGTGTTTACCTATAACTATTGTAACAATTTAAAGAATTTTCTATTTTTGCTTTGTTTGGTAATTACCACTCTGAACACTTGCATTTATCACTCCTTTTATTCGATTAGCTATCTTCGCGTTTAATCACAGTTTTGAAATTTGAATATGTTGTCGTTAAGACTTTATTTTATAAGAATAATAAAAATTAGGATGATTGTTACTAACTCGGAAGTCTTTTAATTATTTCTTTGTAAAATATTTATACAGTAGGATAAAATTTATTTTATTTGTTCCAAAGGAAAGGGTTGTTCTTTGCAAATGAATTTGTATAAAGTGTAAATAACCCTATTAGAAAAACAATTACAAATCTATAGGGCTTTAAAGATTAATTTAAAAACCCTAACACATCGGAATCCGGTCCTAACTCATAAACCCCCAAAATGGCCAAAAATCGAAAAAAAAAATGGATCAATGTTTTTTCTCGATTTTGGTCGATTTCGGAGGTTTTGAGATAGCAATTGCTTCAGACGTATTAAGGCCTAATACTTTCGAAAAAGAAACGCTTTCAGTGGACTTCTAAAAAATAAAAAAGTTATTGCGTTTTAAAAGTTTCATTTTAAAGCCAATTTTAATTTTTCAAAAAGAAGAAAAATTTTATTTTAGAGGGGTAGCGCGGGGAAATGACACCGGTTCTAGTTACTAGGGGTACGTAGGAACGTCCCCTTGCAATATAAAGCAATTCTATTTTTTTCATTTTTTGTCAAAAAAACATGGACTAAAACCCATCGATTTTAATTTTCAAAACGTTTTCCCAAAGCTTTGGAATAGCACGCCTATGGTTTCTTAGGCCTATCTGAAGCCAAAAAGGCTGCCAAATCCGAATATGTATAGTTTTTAAATATTGCTCCGTAAATAATGGCGCTACAATTTTTTTAAAGTCAAAAAAAGTACCAAAATGAGCTCGAAAAATTGCGATTATTAATTGTCGAAAAATTTTTTTTTGTCAAAAAAACATGGACGTCAATTATTTTTCAAAATCAAAATTTTAAATGACGCTAACTTTTTTAATTTTAATTATTTCCCGATATCCTTTTATTTCCGAACATATTAGACCTTATTCTATCGAAAACCGGTGCTAACTCAAAACGCCCAATAAGGCCAAAAATCGAGAAAAAGCATGGGTTAACCCGTTTGTTTTTTTTTTCGAAAAATTGAAAATAATAGATTTGTTTTATATTTTAAGGGGAGGTACTTATGGGTCCGTAATGTCCAATAGCCGGAGACATATTAATCATTTAATACACACACAGACACACATGCCACAAAATTTAAATAAAACAAGCTTGGATTCTATTACGGTGCAGGTGAATATTATTGAAACACTCTGTATAGGTGTGTTCGTTAAATTAAATAAATCGATAATCTTATTTAAAATTATCGCAGTTCTTTTAGCCGGCCCTATCATTTTTGATATCGGACAAGTGTTCTTCTTGCGGCATTGTTATGACGTACATCAGTTTTATGTAACTTTCGATTCTGATTCATTCTTGAATGTAAAACGAAATAGAATGGTTGTGTTTTAAATAAGTGCTCTTAGTTTTTTAATTACAATCTCTAACCCAAGGTGAATATTAAAATTAAGGGTTTCTTTTTAAGTCCACACGCTTAGTAAGAATTTTAGCTAATAATTATTTTCTTTATTTTACAGAAACTAATTGACATGCAGAGGAGTAAGAAACTAGAGCGCGCCACCTTCAGCCCTCTTCAGAAGATCATTTTTGGAAGCAGCCAATCTACCAAAGGGACGTCCCTTTTTGAAATGATGTAAGTATAAATCTCTTAATTTTATTTCTACATTATCATTTTAACAAGTTGCTAACTAAAACTTTTGAAGAAGGCTTTTTTTAATTTATTAAATTTCTAATACTGAATTCTTATGTGTTTAGGAGGAGTCTAGTTTTGCCGCCGATCGGTCGAGCAACATTTCCCGGCGAGCGAAGCAGAGGTATCGGCCCCAGGACACCCCTTTCGAGCTCGGACTTCATCAAGTGGAACCGTGGACCACGCACGGTGAGTGTCTTTAGTCTGTTTCTATTATGAAAATTTTCAAAGCCGATAATTGTGGAGATATCTCCAAAATGTCTCGTTTTCAAAAAAGTGTCAATTACGATACCGAATATTAAGAAATCCTAACAAGAATTTCATTTTTGCCTCCTTATTTAAATACAAATTAATTTCACAGCAATATCGCACTGAAAAAAGTAAAAAAGTATGACAAATAAGCCCAAAGGAGACATTTTGAGAGCGCGCCTACGGTTTTAGAATTACTGGAATTTTATTAAAGTAAATTGATCGTTCTTTTTTTCAATTTGAAATTTTAAAACAAAATTTTAATAATATTAATGTTAAACAAATATAATTCCAGACCAAAAACTCGATAAAAAGATCAAAAACTCTAAACGTTTTCAAAATCGACTTTTTTAAAATCCCGCTTTGAAATGGCCTATTGTGATTGGCCCATTTCTAATATACAATCATGGCCGCCAATGAATTGGCCAATCAGAAAAACTTAATTACTTCGTAACTATGGTTATACTATAAATATCAGTTCATTCCGTATTATTATAAAATTAAATATTAAATACAGTCGCACTTCGATAAGTTTAGGCCAAAAACAATTCACTAATAATTTTGAGTAATTAATGGTTTTATTTATTTCCATTATTTTTTGAAGCACCATATCACGCGCTAGCGCGTAATCGGCACCCGTTATTAAAATAAATTTTCAAAAAAAGCTGGGAGCACCCACGAAATTTGCCCATTAAGAAAAAACAATAAATTTGGGCAAAAAGATTAAGTGTTCCCGATGGATTTTTTTGGAGGAGTAAAAATGTAGGGGCGACGCTGTCTCCTCCTTCGGGGTCTTAGCTTTCGGGTCCGTCAGGAGCTTTTTAAAAGGAGAGAACTTTAGACAAGTCGCTTGGCAACGCTTGTTTCTACCATCTGCGAAAGACGTTTGAAACAAACCGTTTGAAGTTGAGAACTTACTACTCCAGAGCAATTACAAAGTTTTTAAGAAAAGATCCGCTCGCCACCGAGTATAATATTTCATATTCTTTTGAATACGACTTTTCATTTATTTTTTTATTATTCTTTACTTTTTCTTTAAATTATCCTTGTATTATTTTGCAGTTTCCGGTTTCTGCTCGTTATCGACCGAAACAATGTAGGCGTATAAAAGTACTCGTGGTTGTTGTTTTTTTTTTGGCTCAAAAGTTATACGAGTTCGTGTTTTTTTGAATCGAAAAAAGATTATGTTTCGCATAGGTTTCTATACACCAAATACTTATTATTTGTTTGTTTTTTTGGGGGCTTTTCATTGTTGGAAATTATAACTTTATAAATGACGCGTAAAGGGGGGCAATTTAATACCTGTAATCGTCGACGAATTTCCCACGCATTCATCAAATATTATTATTTTATTATTGCTCGTAAAAAAAAGTAAACGTTTCTTGTACGGGTCGTTGTGTGGAGGTACCCCGTACATTCATTCGACTACTGCCAGAAGGAATTCGATAGCCCTTCGTACCTGAAATGCTCGATAAACGAATAAAAAGCTTGTGTTTCATTCTTTTCATCGAATTAACAACACGAGTTTCGTTCTTTTCACGTTAAACTGTCTTGAAGCGTCCCCTATAATTTAAAATTAACGATAAATAAAGCAAAACTTGCCAAAAATTGGTATGGAGAATCGACAAACAATTTGTTATAAGGATTAGTTTTATTTTACCCATTTATTTGTATTACGAAATTTTTAAAGGTAGTTAATTTTGAAACAAATTCGATTTTTTGTGAGTAGGTACCAATTTTAAAAGTTTGAAATTAAATTTAAAAAAAATTGTATAGTCTTTTAAACATTAATTGAATTTTGTAAATTAACCTTTCTCTTCAATCAACAAATTTAATTCAGTTCAGTAAATATATCGATTATATATTCAAAAAACGTATTTTTACCATAGCAATGAGTGGGAGCGAGCGAAAAGATACGATAAACTCATAAGTACGAGTGAGAGAGAATGATAAAAATTATTTACTAATTTTTCGTTAACAAAATTATTGCAAATGGTGCTTAAAACCGAGTGTGCACATTCGAGCTCAAAGTGGCACATTCCGATCTCGGGAAAATGAAGCGCGCCGCTCCGCGTCGCGCTTCATTTGCCTCCCTCGCTCGGAAATGTGCCACTTTTCGCTCGAATGCGCACATCTTCGTGTTAATTGGATTCGACTATATTAATAACAAATCCTTCAAATCCAGATTTTCTATTCGGAGAAAGTTTTCGCTTGAAAGTGCACATACTCCTTAATAATTGAATTTGCCTATCTTATCCTTCTCTCTTACAAATAATATTAATTAAATCAAACTGAACGAAATGTACCACTTCTCACTTTTCTTTTAATTAAAAATTATATTTCTAATTTAGTACTTTTAAGCTAGGCTAGATGGGAGACTTTTATTTCCCAACCTTTTTTTACATACCACACCCAAGCCATTCTAAATTTTTGATGCACCCCCTTTGTAACATATAAATATTTTTTTATATTTAAAAATTGAATTAATCCATAAATAAAGTCTAATTACAACAGTGCATTCAAAATGTGCCTTAAAGCTAATTTGTTTATAACGTTTTCAAAAATGAAAATTACCCAAAAATATTTATAAGCGCATAGTTTTTTGAAAAGATGTTATATTGTTTTTGATAACTGTTTATTTAAATTAAATTTGTGTTTTCTTTGAAGGTATTCAAGTCCACTTGCGTCTTCGTTGTATTGCTACCGATATCGTGAAATTTTAGAAAGGACCGACGTCGATTGTTAACTCGTGAGGATTAACAGCAGGACCAGCACGCCCGAACGTGGGCCTTCCTGGCCAGGATGAAGCGGACTCCCCAGGATGGAGCTTCGTCACTATTCGGGGCACCTATGCTCGGCAAAGAAAAATTGTCGGAATTAGACGATTATTATATTGTTGTCTTGTGATTTTTTTATGACTTTGTTGCCATATTAAATCGGTGGTTCTTAACCCTTGTACGTTACAAGACAGGTTTGTTTACAAATGCTTTGAAAAATTATGAAACTTTTAAGTTTTAAAATCGTACAATACAAAGAATTTTTTTTCTATTTATAATAAATAATTGATTGCAAATTGAATCACTTAAATGAATACTTGTCAAAAGAAAATTTATGGGTTGTTTTTCGAAAAAAAATTAATTCTCAGGCAACACTAATTAAAAAAAAAATGTTTTATTGAATAGCTTTTAGTAATTCTTCGTGACAGTTAAAACATCGATTAAGAACCACTGTTTTACACATTGTTTATAGTTATTGTTGGAATTGTTAAAATGTTATATTTTGATGTTGGTTCGTTTATGTGTGCGGTCAATTTTAATTGCTGCGTTTGCTCCCGAAGTCAATTCGTAAGACCATCGGCTTTGGTCTTTGTTTAGTTATTAATATTTTGATCAAGTCGAGAGTTTTAAATTTTGGCTTCAAACTTTTTTTAAAATTCACAACGTTTCCAAAACTCAACACACTTTTGAATTCTTGGATGATAATTTAAGCCTCCCAAGTGAAACTCGAATGGGTTATATTTTAATAAAGTAAGCATTTGTATGATCAAAAAACATTATTCGATTCTAATTAAATTAAATAATAAATTAAAAATTATTCGTGCGACATAAAAAAAAACATGGGAGCAAACGCATTATTGATAACGCAAGCCTTTCTGCCGAAAACTCATCGACAATTGGAAGTTTTCTTTTAAATATTCGGTAACTTGTTAAAAAATTTCTTGTCTTTTTGTGGACATTGTTTCTTCGTAGTTATAGGTTTAGCTGATGACAGTAGTGGTCTTTGTGCTGTGCCACGAGGTCTTTGCTGTTTGACCCATTGTTATAGGGTAGATTTTAAGTAACCGTACACACATACACACACACCCACACAAAATTCACATTTTGGCATTTTAATTATTTTATTTTCGACTCTTAAAAGATTCTTTGACTAGGGTTACCAACTCAAATTTCGAGAGTCTTAGAGATTGTTCCAATAAGTTCGGAGATAATTATTCAAATATGTAGTACTAAAATCGCATTTGGCAGCTGTTTTGGCTTCAGATAGGCCTAAGAAACCATAGGCGTGCTATTCCAAAGCTTTGGGAAAACGTTTTGAAAATTCAAAATCGATGGGTTTTAACCCATGTCTTTTTGAGAAAATATGAAAAAAATAGAATTGCTTTATATTGCCAGGGGATGTTCCTACGTACCCCTACTAACTATAACCGGTGTCATTTCTCCGCGCTTCCCCTCTAAAATAAAAATTTTCGATACAAATTAAATGAATAAGAAAACGTACCCCTTGATTCACAAAAAAAATCGTAGCGCCCTTATTTTTTATCCAATCATTACAAACGATACGGATTCGGAATCCTGAGGCTTTTTTACATAAGATACATGTAAAAAAAATATAGGGCGCAACGTAAATTTTTCGAACATAAAAAATTGCAATTTTAACAGCTCATTTTGGCACGATTTTGAACTTTCAAAAAATTGTAGCGCCGTTATTTACGTACCAATATTTAAATACTATACATATTCGGATTTGGCAGCTGTTTTGGCTTCAGATAGGCGTAAGAAACCATAGGCGTGCTATTCCAAAGCTTTGGGAAAACGTTTTGAAAATTCAAAATCGATGGGTTTTAACCCATGTCTTTTTGAGAAAATATGAAAAAAATAGAATTGCTTTATATTGCCAGGGGATGTTCCTACGTACCCCTACTAACTATAACCGGTGTCATTTCCCCGCGCTTCCTCTAAAATAAAAATTTTCGACAAAACTAAATCAATAAAAACGGACCCCTTGATTCACAAAAAAAATCGTAGCGCCCTTATTTTCGATCCAATCATTACAAACGACACGGATTCGGAATCCTGATGCTTTTTTACATAAGATACATGTAAAAAAAATATAGGGCGCAACGTAAATTTTTCGAACATAAAAAATTGCAATTTTAACAGCTCATTTTGGCACGATTTTGAACTTTCAAAAAATTGTAGCGCCGTTATTTACGGACCAATATTTAAATACTATACATATTCGGATTTGGCAGCTGTTTTGGCTTCAGATAGGCGTAAGAAACCATAGGCGTGCTATTCCAAAGCTTTGGGAAAACGTTTTGAAAATTCAAAATCGATGGGTTTTAACCCATGTCTTTTTGAGAAAATATGAAAA